>OV651819.1:48694313-48951813 GCA_927349885.1 Psylliodes chrysocephalus
TATTTTAATGTTTTAAATTAAAAATTATAAAGGAACACACGTATGAAAATAAAACAAATCATGTTATCACTCTAGTTAATGATTTGCATTGAACCAGAAAATTCAAGGTAGAACCTGACATTATTAAAAATACAACTATTACGTAAATTTTGGTATATATAGAGAGACGAGGACTCTCGAGTGCGGACTAAGATCCAGAATTTTCGCCGAGGGCGAGAGCTCTCGTTTTTGTGGGACTCAACAAAGTAAATGTGTGGAGTAAAGTTTTGTGCAGCCATTTGTGAATTATGGGTAAATATCTTTAACTTATTTTAAAGTGTTTTGGTTTGATAATAATTAATTGATTTACATATAAATGCCAATTTTACATTTTCGTCCCGATTTTCATATTTCTTATACATATTTTTATATTATTATGTAGTTAAGGTTTTCCAGTGGTATGTATAATTGTTAATAAGTCCAAACTGTATAGTTCAATTAAGTGTTAATCTAGTGTCATAAATCTTTATTTAAAGTTTGGATATATTACCAAATAGTGCTTTATTCCCTAATTATAATTTGAGTAATTTATTCTTTAGAATACTAGTCAATTTTTTACTTATTTTAAATATAAATTTGTTATTTTTTTAATACTTATTGTTATTCTCTCCTCCCCCTTTCAAAACCAGGCAAATATTCCGAGCATTTGAGAAGCCTCGGCGTTTTTATTCCCTTAGGACTAAAAGAGTATAAAAACTAGTTGCCAAGAACCGCTCGACTATGCTATTAAGGGATAATTTTGTTCTTTTAATTTAATTTAATTTGCCACTGGTGAATGGATGTTCCTTCTGGACTCCAGGACCCTTTAGCTGGTAACAGTGCTGCCCTAATCCCTTAATAGTGTATTAACAACAGTAGTTAAAGACCTATTAGTAGTTACACATGGTCTTTAGGCAAGTTGGTTGTTACATTTGGTGACGAGCGGTGGTCCTTTAGGCAAGTTGGTTGTTACCACATTATTAATGCTTTGGCTCTGCTGTTTGCGATGTGAGGAATACTGTTGGGTAATGTTGAATGTATTTGGAAGTAGTGCTTTTTTAAGTTAGAGATAGAGTTTTTAAGTGATCTTTTCAACTTTTTACAAGAAGACAATAGAAGATATATCTATTCTTTACGATTTCCTCAGCTTTATAGTCTGTTTTTTCGTTAACAGTTACTCCGGCATGAGCTTTGGTCCAAATCAAAGTTATCCCTATATTTGTAGAGTACTGATGAAAAGGTAATATTTTTTTTTTGGGTTTAAAATTAAATATAAAATAATTTTTATAATTTTTAAAGGGGAAGCCAATAATCGTCTCTAGGTATATACTGTTGGTTTAACATAAAATACGTACATGAAAAATCAAACAGGTTTTTGTTTATATAGCTATTTCAACGCTTTTCAAAATGCTTTTGTCGTTCGACCTGCTAATTGTTTCATGACAGGTATAAGATGGGTGCATACTAAATGACGGAACTACACTGAAAAGTATTTATTGTATTTACTTGTCCATGTATGCATGTTATCTAAAATCAAAATTCCACATGAGTTTTAGGTACTATAAATAAAAATTACTATTACTAAAAACAACTAAAAAGTGAGTTATCTAGTAATATATTAAGATTATGTTATAATATTAACACCCTTTATATTTGCTTTATCTATGATAATTTAAAAGAATCATGGGGTTAAACACACGCTCAAAAAAATAGTAACTTAAATGAAGACGAGCGCCTATTAACTTAATAAATTCCGTTCAAAAATAACATTTTTCGACGACAAGAAACGATTTCGCAAAACAAACAAGCATCGCGCCGCGTTCGCGGTGAACAAAAGCCACGTAAAATGAAATTTTACGAAGTTATTACAAAACTTCAGTAACATCTTTCGGTTGAAAATTCTCAGTTCTTGTTCTTCTTGTTGTTGTTCCAGCAGACTTGGAAGGGAATTATCTGGTGAACAAATTGAATCTGGATTCGGAGGTGATGAGATACGACAGGCCGAATTTCATTACGGGACCCAAGTCGTTCGGCGGCCTCCACGTCGACGTTCTGCGAACGGATCGCGAAGGGGCGACGGTGCAGGAGGTGGACATAGGCCAGTGGATGGAGGGGACCGTCTCGGCCAAGGGCAATTACAAGATCGGAGGTAGGAAGAGGTTTGTCCATATGGTGGTCGAAGAAAGCACAAAGTAAGTTAACCATGTCTATATCTAGTTTTTTTAAATCCATGGTGACATCACTGCGTATAATTATTTAATCATTTTAATATATTTTTTTAATTGCTTTTAATATTATTGAAGATTGGAGATTATTAAAATCTTATTTTGCTCTTTACATGAACTAGTAACTAATAAAATCAAAATACAAATAAAAATATTAAAGACAAATAAAACAAAATTAAAGAGGGTGTAATATCTATTTTTTTAAAAGAATTGACGGAAGGTATCATAACAACGTGCTTCAGGCCTACATCTTACAAAGACTTATCTTCTTTAGCGGCATTTAGAGCTGGAGTTAACATAAAATCGAATAGAGTTGCAGCCGGTTGATTTCCCAGAAATTTTATAAAGTTTATAACAGGCCGCTTATCAATGACAATGAACTAGCTAGAAATATTAACTCCTGATTTAAAAATTAGAAAACTAAAGTTTGTTTAATTTTAGAGATTAGCCTAAAGGATTATACAAAGTGTTTCAAAAAGGTGTGTCATAAATTCTTCCTCAGATAGATTACCAAAAAAAAAGTGGATTTGGCTATATTTACCTATATCAAAAACTGGCTCCCAACAAAGTTACAGGGCGTTAAACTAACATTCAGAAAAAAGTTTTTTTTTTTGTAAAAGTTTGCTGTTGCGATATTTTCTTTGAAATTTTTGCCAGTGCTGTAGATTTGAAGGCCCAATATTCTAAATAGAAAAAAAAATTAAGGCGACCCCCTTAAAAAAAGTTGGGGGTTGGGTACCTTTTAACCTCCCGTATTTTTTTTGACGTAGATAAACTTGCTTTATCGATCTTAAAATCAAAAAGAACTATGAATTTTTAAATTTTTTTATGTCAAAAATGAACTTTGTATCTTTCTTAGTTGACGAACTATTTACAATTTTTTAACTGAATTTCTAGAGCAATTCGTCCGTCCTGAACTCATCAACAAAACTAAGCTAGGTCAAGAGTTATTGTAAAAAAACGAATATAAAAATCAGTGGTGTGCCTAAGGCTGTGCTTGAGCCGCCTCTGCAAAAACTACCTCTTTTTTTGTGTCATCGGCATCAATTGTTAAGGTTATTAGCCTCGTGTTCTGTGTAGGCTGTGTTACTGTTTCCCAGCGCCACTTTGGGAACAGCACTCTTAATTAGAACCCAACAGTGAATGGTCGAGTGGGGAATCCTACCAAGGTATCAGAATTAATTTTAAATAATTTAAATTAAATAAAAAAAATCCCGGCCAACGGTGGGATTCGAACCTGGGACCCTTGGATCCACAGGCAAAGACACCACCACTGAGCCACCCACCACATTAACTAACTCTTTTATTTATATTTTTGTAAAAAAGGTATTTATAATATTGGATTGGCGTCATAAAAATGGTGTGCCACCCGCCCTCATGGGTTCACCATGCCACTGATAAAAATACACGTTAGTTTGGAAATGTATTTATTAAATTTAAAATTTAATAGTAATTAAAAAAAACAAATTTTTTAATTTAACAAAAAATTAACAATTAAAAATAAACACGACAATAATTATTGTACATATTTTATAAACTATTTCATTTAGTAAATGTTCAACATGTCCTCCTTCTTCAATAAAAAAATATAAATAAAAGAGGTAGTTTTTGCAGGGTTGATGAATTGCTCTAGAAATTCAGTTAAAAAATTGTAAATAGCTCTTTAACTAAGAAAGATACATTTCGCTATAAAAAAAATTAAAAATTCATAGTTCTTTTTGATTTTAAGATCGATTGAGCAAGAGGTTAAAAGGTATTCAACCCCCTAACTTTTTTTAAGGAGGTCGCACTAGCAAAAAATTCAAAGAAAAAATCGCAACAGTAAACTTTTTACAAAAAAAGTTTCTTTGGATGTTAGTTTAACGCCCTGTAACTTTGTTAGGAGTTAGTTTTTGATATATCTAAATCCACTTATGTTTTGGTAATCTATCTGAGGTAGTATTTATGACATATCTTTTTGAAACACCCTGTATATACACCTATTAGTATTTTAATATGGTATTAGATTATAATTAAAATAGTTAAATAATGAAAACATATAATTTGTTACTTTGTACTATTATTTTTAATTGAATTGTATAAGAATGAATAAGAATTTTAATAAAATTTTATTAATTAAAATTACTTAAAAGAGCATGGAAGAATATCTCTAACGTGCTTTAAACATCTACATGTGTGTTCTATTAGGACCGGACTAGGAAGTATAATTTCAGATTAAACGACTTACCTGTAAGGAAGTTCAATTGTAATTATACGACTAGTCCGGTCCGTAAACCCCTTAAAGTAAGGGCTTACTTTTGTACATTACCCAACCCGAAAGGTCGCGATTACTAAAACGCGTAATGTAGTATGGGTGATGTGATGGGACAAAAAATTGTTTTGTTTTCTTTTAAAATAGTGTACGCTTGCATAAAATGAAGTAACTACATGTGTGTTCTATACGGACCGGACTAGTCGTATAATTACGATTGAACTTCCTTACAGGTAAGTCGTTTAATCTTAAATTATGTTGTTATATATGCATCGTAATTTGTATGGGGTGGACTATATTACACTGTTATGATAGGCGACGAAACTTGAAAATCGCCTAGAACGCATCCCCCCTTCAGACAAATTAGATTTTGGCGAATGTACATAATTAAATTTGTTGTTTAATTTGCAAAAAACAGGTAATTAATATGTACAAACAGAATCTTACTGTCTTCAAGCTTGTTTACCAAGCTGATATACCCAATGTATTACTAATTAATATTTATTAAGTAAACAAAAAAATGTTTTCCATTACTACACAATGCTATAATAAATAAGATAAGTAAAAAAACTATTACCGGGAAATTTATTTCATACAAAATAATCAAATTTCAGTAGCACGTTAAAGTAGTCATCGACACATAATTTAAACAATAGTACACAAACAAACTTTTTCCAACTTTGTAAAAATGTTTCTAAATGAATTGACAAATATATCATTGGAACATGCCAAGCTATTCAATTCACGATATACGCGTTTAAGTGGATTATGACGACCCTAATTTGTTAAATGTCTATTTTCATATGAAGGGCACAGGGGTAAAAAAAGGAGCTCATTGCAATTTTGGCCGAAAGTGTGATTTTTTCAGGACTGTTAATATTTGTCATATATTTTCACCTTCTTGATTCGAAACTACACAAAGCGCGCTCTTTATAGAGATAATCTTCATTTTAAAAAACTATACACGGGAAGGTGCAATAAGCTAAAAACGGGCTCATTGCAAAAATTTTATGCAATGATCGTATTTTTGCTCATTATTAATTTCAAGCGTGCCATTATTTTTGATATTACGAGAGCGTCTCTAACATGCAAATTTGTTTTGTTTACTTCGAGTTTTTATTATGGAAAGTGGGAAAGTGGTGATAATACCAGTCATGAAGAACTAAAATTGTGAAAATTTGTGTCATGGAGCCTAAAAGTAAAAAAAGAAAATTTTATGCTACATTGAGGGACGTTAATAAGAAAATGACAGCCGAGTCATGAAATGGACACTGACTGTAATTGCTTGAAAAAATGTTTTGACACTAACGGTGATTGCGGTTAGGATTTCTGTAAATGAACGGGCTTAGTTTAATAAAATGGCTTTTATCACTCTATTTTTTGTAGTTGTAGGCGATTTTATTTTTTTTGCTAACATACAAAACATCAAAATACTTAAGAAGTTTGTTAACCATTTAATTTTTAAAAAATTAATTTAGAATAATTAAAAAGAGCAACGTAACGTTCTCAAATAGAATTTTGACCTTAAAATCTCTCTAGTGAAAAAAATATAAAAATGCTCATGTACCCTTCATATAACAATGGTCAATTCCTAATTCTTGATACAAAATTAAAGTAAAATAAAGCAAGCAGTTCCGGACAATTTATTAAACCATTTAACAACTTATGTGAGAATAGTAAATCCGTATCATGCCTTCGTTTTTCAAGAGAGCAAATATTAGTAATTCCAGAAATTTGACGATAGTTAATATCTAGCCAGTTCCTTCCTAGATTGTATGCATAATGTCTGAAAACCCTCCTCTATACATCTAAATCACATAAATTTGTCTAGGTACAACTTGTGTGTGATAAGAATTTAGTTTAAGACTCAAAACTTCTTTCAAAATGTATAATGATACAATTAAAGTAAAGAATATAATCATTTAAAAACAAAATACAAAAATACAATTTAAAAATCCAATATAAAATAAATACAAAAAAAGTTTGAAATATATAAAAAAGGACAAAATTGGCAAGAAGAGTGTCTATTTTCAAATAAATACATGGAAATCCCACAGGAAAGGAAGTTGTGCATGGGCTACATATATTTAAATGATAACATGTATGTCACCAAATTGATTTAATGTTATTTTAATACTAGATACATAGGTACCTCAACTGCTTCTGATGTATTTTTGCTTATGTATATTTTGGTCGTTTAAATATGTTACAAGCAAATATTGAGAATCTAAAATTTGCAACCTTCTACCGCTGAAATAATCTGATTTGGTTCCAGATTAACAACCTGATCATTAATAGTTTCTACATGTTTTTAATGTTTTTGGAATTTTAGATCTTTTAAGAATCTCCAAAATAATATGTGCCATAAATATTTTCTAAAAACGGGTATTTCTAAATATACTTATCATTTTTAGTTTAACTTTTTTCCTCCGAATAACTTATTCTACTAGATCCAAACTTCGGGAGATGATGCATGGTTAGCTGGTTTTGCATTTTTGGTTGATGTCACGAGTTACTTGAACGAGTTAAATGTAGAAACAAGCACAATGTGTCCATGAGCTATGGACCCATATAAAATTAAAGCAAACTTCGGTTGTGAGAAAATCAGATGCTATGTATGAAATAAATTAATTTAATACAAACCATAATTTCAAAAGCGTCTACACTATATAGGTATACGTACCGTCATTGTTAATTTATCACAAAACTACAAACTACTAGTACAAAGTATATTATTGTGACTGCGGCTAATTGATTTCGCGTCAAAAGCGAGCATCCTGAATCGGGACCGTCCGGTAGGGTTGATTTTACGTTTTCATTAGGCCACATTACAACCTACTTAACAATAATGTTCCTGCCGAACATTAATTACTAAAGTTCTGCTTTCAACATTACCATTAGCTGAATATTACAGCCGTTTCACGCTACACGCCGATATTGCAAACAATGTGAAAGACCGCTACAGATCTAACCTACAGGGTTACCGTCTCATTAAAAAAAAACTTTTTTTATTCCTTGCACTAATGTATATGATTATCCATAGAACCTATATCAGAAGTTGTATTTAATAGATTATATCACGAATTAATAAAATATGATTTACAGTTACAGTATAAAAGCATTGACAAAATATGATTTTACAACAAGAATAATAAACTTTATTTATAAACGGAATACTATAAAATTTGTTTTTTTAGAAAATACGTATGTACAAAATATAAAGTTATAGTATCGATAAGTACTGATGTACTTGTTTCGATAATAGAAAATAAAGTTGAAATTTAAAAATAAAAAATAGTAATAGCTAGAATAAGATTTTCAATTTAAAATTTACCATAATAATTTTAATAAAATATACCTACAGTAAAAAAGTAAACAGTATAAAAGTGCTAAAACAGTACTTGAAAAAGTACTAAAAAAGTGCTAAAAATGGATTCAATTAAAATTATTTATACAGTTTATCTTTTAAGACATTAAAAAAAGACTTCGGTGTCTCTTGTAAAAAAAAATTCAAGTTTTTTTTTAAAGTACTACTGTTTTGTATCATTTTAATAGTTTTAGGGATAGTGTTGTACATTTAAGTGGCAATGTAGGAATATGCTTTCTGTGAAAATGATTTCTTTACTAATGGTGTAGTACTGGTGATCTGGATGAGGTGCTTTATCATCAGTAAAATGGTGTTTGATACATGTAATAGAACAATTAATGTCCCAGTTATATCTGATATTTTATACTATTCATCAGTCGGATATCTAGTAGGTTTTGACATCATTAGTTTGGAAATTCGTTTTTGGACAGTTTCAAGAGAATATATAGATACGTGCAGCTGCGTATTCAATACCTAAGGTGGCTTTCAACAAGAGCGAAATCAAGATATTTTATGTATTTAATCGGTAAAAACTCTGTCAGATATTTCATTTCGACTCAGATTTAATGCCAAACATTTTTCCATTAATTTCAATATTAATTTGTTGAAAGTCGATTACTTTACCGGCGTTACAACTAAAAGGTAAACAAGAAATGAATCGAGAAACTTGAATTTGATATCTACAGGAAACCTACTTAAACTGACCATCTAATTAATTTCCAGTCTAACCACTCTTATCAACACAAGTTATCAGCCATATATTGTTATGTTCATCGTCTTCTCAATATATCTTTATCTAATCATAAGTTTAATAAAGAAATCAACGTTTTAAAACAATTAGCCTTTAATAACAACTACAATCCTTCCATTATTAATGTAGTTATCAATAAAGTCAAACTCAAGAAAAGATGCCAACTCGCTTTTAATCCTACAAACGAACCTCCTGCTAATTTTAAATAATTTTCACTACCATATCTCGGGAAAATTTCCAATGATGTTGCTGCAGTTTTTAAGGATTGCAACAATATTAAAATTTCTTTTAAAAATGTTAATTCGATTAAAAGCCAACTATCACATATCAAGGATGAAATCGAGTTGCTATACAAAAGTGGTATCTATGGACTAAGCTGTAACGATTGTAATACGTCTTATATAGGAAACACTGAGAGGAGACTCAACATACGAGCTGGTGAACACATCAGATGTCCAGATAAGTCTACTTTTGGACATCATATTGAATTCACCAATCATAACTTCACTCCTTCTGAGAATGTAACTGTTCTTCATAATATTTTTAATTGTAACTTTAAACTAAATCTGCTCTAAGACCTTGAGATACACAGAGAGTTTAATAAACCCAATGTCACATGTGTTAACACTCAAATCCATATCAATAGCAAAGTGCCTTCTCTCTTTATGAGTAGTGGCAACGGTTGGTCTGAAGTTACCTAGTCAGCGTCGCCTTGAATCTTCTTGCAGCGGAATTGACTTTGTCTTTTCTAGCGATTGCTGATTTCGTGGCCAGGTTTTTCCTCCTCTTTTAGCTAGAAAAGCTGGTCTTTCTGCGATTTCCGTTTCGCTGGGGCCGGCTTGCTCAATTCTGTTGTTTTCAGCTTGACACCTTTTTAATTTTTGAAAAATATGTTTTCTACCATCATTTACTGTATAATTAATAATTCTATTTAATTCATTGTAATCATTTGCTGTTTAAAATATATAAGTCCCGCCATAACTTCTTCTTGCTTGCTCAGTGTTACCAACTCACTTTTATCATTTTTTAATATCAACCTTTTTGAAAATTTTTCACGAAAATCATTTCAATTCCTTAAGTTGGCATTTTTCTTGACAACTTCATTGTCAATTGTCACTCATTCTGTTTTGGTACATTATTGTCAAGATGGTCACGTTTTTAAAAAAACCGTGTGCATTTTTTTTGTACCCCAACTTGCCTTCGCCTCACGGAAGCAATTGGCAAAATCTTGCTGTCTTCATGTGGAAGACCAGCAATTTCTTGTTCTCCGAAGTGTCCGGAGTGTTTAATGGTACATGGTCGAATGAACCTCCAACTTCATTTGTTAAAATCTAATCACATTTTACACTGGGTCAGTTACCGAATTTCGGTGAGGTTTTTCAATTTTCAATTATCTAAGCTGCAAGCTATGGTGGAGACTTGGGACTGGTCTGTTGCTGTCCCTTATTAATTTAGTTTACTTTTCATGTGTCTTCTAAAGTTTTTTTTTTGACGAGTAAATGTACTAAGTTTTTATTCTATTTTTTAGTAATGATAAAGTTGATTGTATTGTAACAGTTCCGTTTTTCTCTTAAAGAGGCCGAAAGCGCTCAGACGAATTTTTTATAGAGTTTTATTGAATAAAACTCAATATTTACACACTTTAAATACTCTCTTGATTCATTTCTTATTACCCAGTGTGTACATACCACTCAGCTTCTTCTAAAAGGTAAACAATTAGTCTTATTTAAATTATTTGTTAACAGCTTATAGACGAACCATTTTTTTGTCTAATTTTTGTTTCTACTTTTCCGTTTAGTTCTTGCCAAGTTCATAATAGCTGCTTCACAAAAAATGGCAGTATCATCTGCGTATCCTATTATTTCTCCAGTTGTTTATAGGTTAAACAACCCATTGACATAAAGATTAAACAAAATAGGCCCTAAGGCTGTGCTCTGTGGTACACCATACTCAGTAATTGCCTCTTCACTTATTTTATCCCCTACTTTTACCACTTGCTTTCTTGTGCATGTATAACTTTTAAATGGAGTTAGAACGTTTCCCCTGATACCCATATCTTCTAGAATTTGGATTACCAATGGATGACTTACAGTGTCAAAAGCTTTACTTAAATCTATGAATAGGCATAAGGTTTTTCAAATAGAATAAATAAAGGTTTTTCACTTTCCAGCGATTTATATATCTTTTTTGTTGAATTTAAAATAGCGTCCACAGTCATGATTATTAAAAATAAATAATGATAATCTGTAGAAATTATTAAAATACTTGATATTTTTTATGGGCGAAAAGTAGACAAAACAAAATGTTTTAATCACAGGGTTATATGTCTAGCCTCAACGATATTTTAAGTGAGTATAATAATATTAAAATAAGACTGAGCGATTGGATAAAACCCGATATCAAAAAAGCGCAAGCAAGCTACTTTTAGAAAAGCCTGCCAAAAAACGGACATAAATGGTTAGATTTTCTAAATCTAAAAGCAGTGTTTTACTCCATAGGTAAAATATATTAAAGAAATATCTACAGGAGCTTAATATTTGGTAACAAACAAGCACATTAAAAACGCTCAGATTAAATGAAATTAATAAGTTGTAAAGGGTGCGTTAATATACAGGGTGTCTGTAAAAGGTCTTTACAAAAACATACCACATATTCCTTAGACCAAAATAAGTCGATTTAAGTAAAATTACCTTAGTACAAAGTTGCTTAGTTTGGGCTCCAGAGGGCTTTGAAGTTACAATTTTTAAATCGTTTTTCCCATATAAATTTAAAACGGCAAATGCGATTTTGCTGAAATTTGGTATATTGGTAGAGTTTTATGTAACAAAAAAAATGGTATTAAAATTTTGTCCGATAATAATACATAGGCGTAGAACTTGATTTTTTAAATAATTGCAAATTTAAAAATTCTACGCCAATGGAAGAAAAGGAGTTTGAGTATGAAATTTAGATTGCGCAACTCATTTACTTTAAAAAAGGTACTCTTGATAAGACTCGATTACTCTCATGGTTTTCGCTAAATTTGTGTTTTAATAATTTAGACTGTATAGGTTTCACAAAAATATTTATTTACAACATAATCAAAATAGAGATTTTACAAAAATTGTTCAAAATGTTCACCATTTTCACGCATACAAAGATTTATACGTCAAAGAAAATTAAAATGTATGCTTTCCATAACTTCTTCATCACCTCTAAGATTGTTTATTGCATCTTGAATACGTTGCCAGAGTTGTTCCTCATTTTCTACAGGTTCCCTGTAAACTGTGGATTTCAGATGTCCCCATAAAAAGTAAACCATCAGTGTTAGGTCTGGGGAACGTGGTGGCTAGTTTACAGGTGCGTTATTACCTCTGCCTATCCATTTGTGTGGATTTTGTTCATTCAAGTGGTTTCTAACGTTTAAAGAAAAATGTGGTGGAGCTCCATCTTGCAAAACCACATATCTCTCCGAAGTTGGAGAGGTAAATCTTCTAACAATTCTGGCAACGTATTTTGTAGAAAATCCAAATAATTTTCTCCAGTTAATCTTCGTGGAAGTATGACAGGACCAACAATGAAATTACCAATTATTTCAGCCCACACATTAATTTTGAATTCGTGCTGAAAATGGTTTACCTTTATTGCATGCGGATTTTCAACGGCATAAACATGTTCATTATGGGTATTAGTTATACCTCTTCTTGTAAAACCCGCTTCATCGGTAAAGAGAACCTTCCTGACAAAGTTTGGATCCCTTTCTCTTTGCATATTAACAAATCGACAAAAACCCAAACGAATTTGAGGATCATGGACTAATAATTCTTGTACTGGCTTCTTATGGTACGGATATAGCAATTGTTCTCCAAGCACTTTATGAACGACATCTTTACTTACTCCTAGTTCCCTTCCAATTCGTCTGGTGCTTAATTTTGGATCGTCTTCAACACGTTCTAAAATGTCTTCTTCAACTTCAGGAATCCTTACGAAACGTTCTCTTCCATTATTAACAGTGTTGGGAGCAAAGGAACCGGTCTCCCGAAGACGTCTCTCAACCGCAGCAAAAGTTGGGTGGCTAGGTACACGACGATTTGGAAACCTTTCAGAGGACACCCTGACATTCTCTCGAGCATTTCCTTCACAAAATCCTAATGTCAGTAACATATCGGTAAATTCTGCATTGGTATATTGTACAGCCATATTAATAAACCAGACATTTGTTTTTTTAATTATTGAGTCAGATAGAACACTTTCAATCGTTAACAAGAGATTAGGTTTTAAAACTTGACAATATTTTTATTTAGATGAAACTATGGAAACCAACAATAAATGTTTTTGTATACGTATTGCAGGCAAATAATTAATATTCCTCAAAAAATCGTACATGGCATGAAATTTGGATTGGGTACTCATTTACTGCAAAAAAGTATCCTTGATAACACTCGATTTACTCTTATGGTTTTGACAAAGTTTGTATTTTAATAATTATTGTTTATGTTATAAAATTACTAAAATGCAAATTTCGTCAAAACCATGAGAGTAATCGAGTCTTATCAAGAGTACCTTTTTTAAAGTAAATGAGTTGCGCAATCTAAATTTCATACTCAAACTCCTTTTCTTCCATTGGCGTAGAATTTTTAAAGGTGCAATTATTTAAAAATCAAGTTATACGCCTATGTATTATTATCGGACAAAATTTTAATACCATTTTTTTGCCACATAAAACTCTACCAATATACCAAATTTCAGCAAAATCGCATATGCCGTTTTAAATTTATATGGGAAAAAGATTTAAAAATTGTAACTTCAAGGCCCTCTGGAGCCCAAACGAAGCAACTTTGTACTAAGGTAATTTTACTTAAATCGACTTATTTTGGTCTAAGGAATATGTGGTATGTTTTTATAAAGACCTTTTACCGACACCCTGTATAGTGGAAAATTAAAGTGGTTTGCGTTTAACATCATTGTCAGTGCATTCACCAGCTCTTTGTTCATTACATTTCTTTAAAAAGTCTTGATTCTTTTAAGAGTTAAAAAACAAAGCTCAGGTTCAGTTGTAGACATGGATGTAGTTATAATTATTTTTAATATTTTATTACTTGACTGTAAGTTTTATCCAACTTGTTATTAAACTATGTTTCTAAAATTCTCTCCCATGTACTCGTATATTAATCTTCTAGTTATTTAATAGGACTTTTGGAAAGTTTTTAGAATACATCAAGAAGTTTTTATTATTCACTTGCCTTAAAAATAATCGTCTCGTATAAAAACCTTTTTATCATTGTCTGAATAAGTTGTAAATCGGTTGTAGGCCTTTCCAACATTTTAATATGACATATTTCAGCCAGAGAATCTCTCAAAAAATAGTTTTTAAATTATTTTATTTTGACATATAAGTGACATTTTTGTAATCGCATCAAGTGTAAAAATGATCTATTTTACGCAACCAGTTGCATAATGTTGAACATTATGAAATTGGTTTCGAAAAATTCATTACGTTACCAGTTTGCGAAAGGAAAACAAATAAAAATAAACCTTTTGTTAGTTTTAAAATCAATATTATATATTATTATTGAAAGTTTATATCAAAGATAGGCAGGTTGACTTATAAAAATAGAATTTGATTAAACTTACAACCTTATAATGTTGTTTTGGTCCTTATTTTCCAATCCAAATCAGCATAAATTATTCAAACACAATACACGACAAAATGACCTCCTTTTTAGAAAACTAAATAACTTCAATAAACAATATAAACATACAGCAAGCGTTAAGAATAAATAATTAATAACGATGTTCTAATCATGGTTCTAATTGTCAATAAAATGATGTACCACATTAAAAAATGTCATTTTATGTAACTCGTTACATAAAATAAGGCATTTCGCAACTGGTTTCATAAATAGATATTGTTCACCATTCGCGATATTATAAAAATGCACTAACCTAACCACTAACCATCGCTGGTTTAAACTAACAAACACGACGGACAATGAGAACACAAGATATTTTTAATCCAACAAAATGTTTTTATATCACATAAATAGGGTATTCCCAAAGTAACATTCGATGCTTCTTCAGAACTTAGTTGTGAAATATCTTGCTTACATTTTAAATACTTAAAACGTATTTTTAAATGTATTTGAAATTAAGATAAATAAATCTATTATGTTTCATATATATTTTAAAGTAGTATATGTGAGAGAAAAGCCCCTAAAATTCGGCAATGAGATCGAAAATTCGCAAATTGGCAACGCTGGCTAAAATAACAACCAGACTCACTGAAGCAACCAGGCAAATGAAGCGAAGGCGAAGATTTTTCTCAGCCAGATTACTTGTAATAATTCCGTACCTGTGACCTCCGAGTGCGACCGACGTCGCTGAATCTAACCGCTTGAAAACCTGAATTGAGGGCTCCACGACTTTCTGTATCTGAAACGTGTGGAGGGTGGGTTACCTCAAGAAACTTAGGCTCCATTAAGCTCATTGTGAATCTCTCTAAATTGATAGGCACCTGCCAGTTAGTAAGCCAGCCGAAATATTTAATGTAGTTGACAAAGTCGTCAAGAGGTGCTCTTATATCTGGCAGTGTTAGCCGATACTGGCCAAACACAATTATTCTAATAAAAAAGCGTCAGGCAATCGTAGAGGATATTCTCGAAGGTATCATCTTGTTTCCACCCTCTGCAAAGTGTGGATTCTGACAGCCCCAAGCAATGGCTTCACGAGTTTAAGTCCTTGCTTATTTGAAGCCAGTCTCTAACGTTAGTGAATATGTAACGGGTAACGAAAAATATATTAAACGTTACGGACGGCTTGCCAGATTATTATTGGAACAACCGAAACAAATGAAGTCGTATAAAAGTTATAAATAAAAGAGGAATATAATATTAATTTTTTACTTGCCAAATAATATATACAGAAGATTACAAAAATAATTATATGTATTTTATGGATAACAAATAAAGGGTTCAATGTTACTATTTATTTTTCTTAAATTAAATCAGTTCCAAACCTAATTTTATTAAGAAGTACTCGGGTGTTTTAATTTTTAAAAGTTTGTAAAATAAACAAAGAGAATGCAACCAACCTGCGCCAATTATACAAATCAAGCCATTTTGCAACTTTTAGTTTTGGTGAAATTCTATGTCTTTTCCTTATACCATAAATCAAACAATGACAGCTATTCTATACTTTTTAAATTATATTTTTATCAATTGGACGCAAGACGAGACCGTAGAAGACCGTGTCAAAATGATTAAAGTGTAATAATACCAGCAAATCAGCAAGCATTCTCTTCGTTTCAACATTTAAAGCAGTTTTATGAGAATTACAAGCTTTATTAATATCCAGTGAATGCAAAATTTCATCAGTAACATCAATTAAAGCTGTTAAGCAGCCATAACCACTTCGAAATCCAGATTCTGTTGTAGGTAATATATTTTTAATGTGGACATTTATTTGGTTTTTAAAAAATTTTCAAAAACTTTGGCCAGAATACTAAAGGAACGAAAAAAAAAACACACAATTTATGCAAACTGCCATAGGTTAAAAGAAATTGAAATAAAATGGATTGATATGTACTTATGAAAAAATCCTAATATCTGACAAACCTGAGAACATTCAGGAAACAATAGGCACATGTACGAAAAAAATGAAAAAATTAGTACGAATATCAATGGATTTACAATTTATTGTGATGAAGAATATAATCTGCAGTATTTTATAAAATGTATCTCTTAGTTTTGTAGTTGGCAACCCTGTACTTATTTAGATTTGCAATGAAATTGCAAACATTGTAAAAGAGCCATACATGCTATGTACGTACGTATATATACGTGGTGTTCTAGCTCTCTGGATGCTGTGCTATGCAATGCCGTAACTAGATTGCCTTTTGCCAATTTAACGAGAAAGTATGCCAGACTGGATTCTATATTCCGCAGCTAATGTTCTGTCGGTATGGAATTTCATTATAATTCGCTTATTGTACATTGCGCAGAATTTATGTACCTGCTAAAGGCGTTTTCAAGGATGGTACTAATACAGAACTGTTATATTTCGAAAGTTTGAACTACGAATATTTTATATTTACAAAATTATACAGAGTGCCTTCAAATTTAAAACTCATTCAGAATTTCTGTATAGGCACCTACAACATTTTATTCTGGACCTTATTTGTATATACCGGATGACGATGAAGCGGTTGAGATCAAATTTGGGATAATCTTACTAGATATAGTAAATTTTACATAAATAAAAGTTCTTTGGTTAAATTGGTCAATGAAATTTTATTAACCAAGCACTACATTCAGGAAAACAAATTTTTCCATCTTCTTATGCAGTCAAATTATAATTAAATAAAACATCAACGAAAAATGAAAACAATTTAAAATTTTATGCAGACGAAACGTCATCTTTTTGTTTTAAAATATTATTATTTGCTTCAGCAATATTGGAAAGGAAACAAAAAGAATTAAAAATTATTATAGTGTGGTGCTATTTGTAACAAAACCACTCTAGAAATAAGTTCTGTAGGAGACCAAGTGTTACATGCTGAATTGTTGGTGAATTGAAAACTAATATTTTGGAGATTATAAAACCGGAGGTAATCCAAAATTAGACTGTGCAGAACGGCAATATTAAAAAAAAAACGAGATATTGGTAACATTGCATAGAACGTAACGTGTACTACAAAAGAACCGGAACATCCAAAAAATCCTTTCACATAGTAAATTAATGAATCAATTAAAACTAGGCTACCCCTAACAGACGATACCTTACGATTCCATGTCTTAAGAGCTTTTTACCAAACAAATATTTGGTTAAACTCTTTAAAACCAAAAATGGAACTGCTAGCTACCAAAGACAGTTTTTGAAGCAGACAGCTAAGACTCCGAAGATCAGGAGAAAATTTAATTTGATTATTACACAAAATTGTAAGATGTAGTTTTCCTATTAAAAAAATATGAATATCCATGCTCTTTAAATAAAGGTATACTCGTACAATTATTATTATTAAAGTTGACAGAAAGCTCTTTCAGTTAGATATTTTACCATTCTAATTTTACTCGTGGCACATTAATTTTTTTTAATATTTACATTATCTAGTTTATCTATAAAAAAATTAAGACCGGATTGTGGTGATAATATCGGTTGGGTCAGTGTCGTAGTGAGATAATAAAAAAAATGTTTATTTACGAAAATATTATACATAGGTATAGTAAATACAAATAATTTATAAATAAATAATGGAATCACTGAAGCTGTATGTGATATATCTATTTCTAAAAAGTTAAAATCTAAAAGAGCCAAACACTACACACTATTAGTTAATTAAAAGTAGATAAGTTTAAAAAAAAACTTATATATAAGTAGCTTGAATTAAAATAAAGAAAGTTTTAAAACAATTTTCAAAACCTTAAATATAATGTCACTTTCGTATAAATGTCAATTTTGGGTGAATGTTAGAATCTCCAAAGTATTAGTTTTCCAAAAATTAACCATTTAGCTTGTGATACTGAGCCCCCCACAGAAAGTATAATTTTAATTGGCTGGCACTCTATTAGTGGCGCCACAATAAAAATATTAAGAAAGTTACAAGTAGTGAATTAAATTAAAATAAAAATATTTTATGTACGTTTTATTATTTACAAAATTATATTTTTTTTAAGACGATATGTATACCTTAAGGATTATTTTATTATAATTAGGTTCATTTTCAGAAATTATTACATTACTATACTTAAATAAATAAATATTCTCTATTTAGCAAAATACATGTTATTACGTACAATAAGATATTATATTTTACATTAAAAAATGCATAACGTAAAGTAATTATAAATTATAAAGCAGGCAAAATTTAGGTTTGGAAATAAATAAAGCGTAATCTTTTTTTGAAAACTTTGACATTAGGGGCTGTTTTTAAAATAAGAGGCAAACTGTTATATTTTTTCACCCCTTCAAGAAATGTTGATTTTTCCATTGTGCTGGTATGATACCTATCTACATAATAGTTCTGATTCGTTCTCAGATCATATTCAAGGATGCCTGACCTTTTCCTTAAAAAACCTGACAAATATGCAGGCAGTTGTTTATTGATTACTTTATAAATAAATATTATACGAGTTTCTTCAATCATTTATTGGATAGTTAAGAATTTTAAAGTTTTCAGCATATATTTTACACTCGTGTACCGGTTGCAACCCAATAGAATACGCTTAACCTTATTTTGTAAGATCTGTAACCTATCAATATCACAGCTTATTCACTACCAGCTGGTCATCTCGCCATAAAACGGAACGTTGGAGTTGGGACGGCTGCGCATATGGGCGGAGTCATTACCAGCTGTCTGAGCTTCACTTGCCGCTAGAAAGTGGTGTGTAGAGAACAGGAGTACAGGAGCGAACTTAGTGTATTTTATCGTGTTGTGTGTAAAAAGTTTATTTTCGAGGTAACATGCGATCATGCGTATTTTTAATCGTTGTGCGGCGCTAAAGATATAGCAGGTTTTATAAATATACAAGTACGAGAAATGGTCAAGAAACCGAAAGGTAGACGATTCACTAGTGAATTTAAGCAATATTGTTTGTCGCTCTATTTTCTAAGTCCGAAATTATATAAAAAACAGCAACTGTCAAATAACTTTTGTCTGCCTGGAATTGGCACCTTACAAAAGTTTATCAGTGACATTAATTTTTCTGTTGGTATAAATAGTGTACTATTTAAAATTTTAAAGGATAAAGCCAAAAACGTTTTGAGTTATTAGATAAACTTTGTTTTACTTTTGTGGATGAAACGAACTGTAAATCTAATTTGTTTTATAATATAAATTCAGATAGGGTATATGATCTTGAAGACATGGGAGGTGAATACAGATCTTTTAAACCAGCACTAGCTGCCACAGTAGTCATGACTAGAGGTATATGTACAAATTGGAAACAACCACTTGCCTATTATCTAGTTAATTTTACGTGTCCTGGATTGCAATTAAAGCAACTAATTTTAAACGTCATACAAGAAGTTACTAATATAGGGCTCCAAGTAGTAGGCGTTGTATGTGACATGGACTCAAATAATTTGCAGTTGGCAAAATTACTGGATGTTTCACCAGAACATCCGTATTTCATGTTTGGGAATGACAAAATTGTATTTCTCCTTGATATCCCTCATTTGTTAAAAGCACTTAGAAATAACCTGATAAAACACAATTTTAAGATTAATGATTCAGTAGCCTCTTGGGAATATGTAAAACAATTTCATTCACATGATAAGTCATACAATATTCGAGGGGTTCCAAAATTGACTGACTCACAGATTTTCCCCAACAATTTTGAGAAAATGAAGGTCAAATTAGCAGCTCAAGTTTTTAGTGCTTCTGTAGCTCACAGTATGTATTTATACATTAGGTTCGACGCACTTTCATCAGCAGCTACTACTACAGCGGACTTGATTTTAAGAATGAACAATTTGTTCGAAATTTTAAATACATCTGGTGGTCCAGCAGCTACACAATATCAGGAAGTGTATGTAGGCAACAGAGAACAAAACAGACTTTTGGAAGGAGTGCTTAACTTTTTTCAATAATATGGAAGTATTTAACGCAGATGGAGTAAATGTTACAAAAACAATTAAGTGCATATTGGATTGGAAAATAACTATTAAGGGTATTTTGCACTTATGGGAAAATTTACAGCATTCTGACATAAAATTTTTATTAACTCAAAGAACACATTGTCTTGAAATTTTTTTGGGTTCTGTTCACCAACAGTGTGGAAATAATGTAAATCCAACCCCAACACAGTTTATACGGGCGTTCAGAAAATTACTTTCTTTAAATCTCTTACATATAGGTACAGAAAACTGCGAGGACGATACTAGTCGTGTTTTACTGAAGATGACAGATATGCCACAGAATGTGGAAGACCGGTGTGAACCTGCAGTACCTATTAAAACTGTAATCGTAGATACTGATTATAGAAAATCAGATATTTTAGAAAAAAAATTTGTCAAATATGTTTGCGGTTATTTAATAAAAAAATGTTTGGTGCGGCATACTTGTGACACGTGCGTGCAATATGCAAATGCAAATAGTACCAAAGTGGATGAAACATCATTTTCTTTTTATAAAGCATACAGGCACTCAGATTTGGATCAGTACGGTCTTTATATGCCACATACAAATTTTATAACAGCATTAAAAATACTGTTCCAAAAGAATTTTGAGAAATTGACTGTTATAATTTAGTTTCCACATTTCTGTGGTCGGTATTACACATTTTTAGAGAATAGCGCTTGAAGATTTCGGGACATATGAATTAGGATTTTTAGAATCCAAATCGACGATCTTTTTAGGACATTTGGTGCTGTAAAAATTAAAAAATATGTAAAAATATTTTGTTTTAACTGTTTTATGTTACAAAATTTGACTGTTAATATTTAATTATGACGTTTTGTCTTTCGCGGTTATCCTTGTATAAATGTTTTTTGTACCTTATTTTTATTACTTCACAACGTATATAGACCTAGATCCTTTTAACTGCCTAAAATATACTCTTCTAAACGTATCTTGACTAAAAACTCCATTTACGTAAAAAACGACTTATGACCTTTTAAGCGCCGTCCACAGAATTGTTAATATTTTTAAAACCGTCACATTTATTTACCCCTGTACACATTTTCCGCATACGTACTTGCTGAACTTATATGCAAAAGTCAGAACTTATTATACGCCAAAATATGCCAATAGGAATTTTAAAGTCAGAAAAATCAGTAATTATTTTCTTATTAGTAATGTAAGCTAATGTGCAAGTCGTTTTTAATAAATATTTTGTAATATACATTTATAATTTTTATCGTTTCTGTAATCCGATTCTTGTTAAAACAACTTAATACGGGCCTGATACGCGAATCGTTGCTAGTATGGTGGCTCGCTATCCCACTCTCTACAGCGCGCGAATACCGACCTACCGACTGCTGACTTTCAAAGTACAAAGGTGCCGCCGATGAGATGACCAGCTGGTAATGAATAAGCTGTGTCAATATCTTCTTTATTAAATAAAATTAGTTATGATGCACAATATGTAAATATCAGATAGATAATGTAATGCTAGACATTTCGTTATTCAATCATGCTCTAATCCTCCAAGTCCTTTCCGTTTTATTTGACCTTTGAGACTCAACTTTTCCGATAATTATACATAATTAAACCCCTTAAGATCAAACATATGTGACGACTATGACGAAGGCGCTTTCGATTACTATTCGAGAACGAACGGGATAATATTACTAGTTTTGGCGAGAACATTCTAGACCACCACCAGAATTTTAAACGTATATATAAATATAAATATTGGTGGAGGAACACGGACCACTCTAGTCGTATACAGTTGTGAAGATAAATAGTAAACAATTTAAAGACATTCGAAATATATGTAAATTCGAATAGTATTGTTTTAAAATAAATAAGTGTTCAAATAAATTATTAACAAATAAACTGTTGTTTAAAATAAACAAGCGTAACAATAATGAAGTTATACACGTTTCTTTTTGCCCATTTAGAGAGTTTAGTTGATATTCTGTAAAGATAACCAATTCTCTTACCTATTTTTTTACACATATTATAGTCTACATGCTGGCTAAAGTTCAGATAAGGATTCAGCTGCATTCCAAGGTACTTTACGTTTTTCACATTTTCTATATTTTCATTATCAGTCATTATGTTTTAATGTTTCCCTAATCTATTTCTTTTTTCCACGTTAATATCATATACTGACTAGGATTTTCACACGAGTGTTTGCTTCTGAAGCCTGATTGCCCCTCATATATAATATCATTTTCTGTTAAGTATGTACTTAACTGTTCGTGTACCATAATTTTCAATAATTTTTTTAGCACTGGAAATAGATTTTTAGGTCTGAGCTCCTCCGCCTTTATAGGATGAGTTACTTTTGGTACCAGAACTGCTACGCTACATTTTAATTCACTTGGCATTCTCCTCATTTCCAAGAATGCATTACTATGTTTAAAAGTGGTTATTCCACCACACAAATCAAATATTTAAAATTTTTTGCAGAAAGCACTTCATCTGTCTATAATTTGTTTTTTAATTTGCAAACGATTCGTTGTAATTTATTCAGTGAGATTTTAGTAAATTTACTAATTTTTGGATCACATTTCATGTTTATTTATTTTAAATCTTTATCTGGTGGTTCAATCGACGAAACAATATCATGAATACTGTCATCAAAAAAATGTTAAATGTATCATGTATTGTTTGATTTTTTATTATTATTACTCATTAGTGAAAGTAGTTTCTAAATTAGAGTAGTTCAGTTACTGTTTCTCTTTGCTGATTAGCTCTTTTGAAATTAGCCATATTTTTTTACTAATAGATCGACAATTGTCTATTTTTTTTTCATAATATTGCCGTTATTTCATTTCAAGTAAGTATTCCTTATATTTCTTATTTCTTTGCATAATTCAAAGTCCCTTTTCTCGTCGGTAAAATTATATTTCTCTTATTGGTGACATTCGTTTAATGACTTCATTGATATTATTTATACAATTTTCGTTTGGTTGATGTAGTTTCCCAATGTATTCCAAATAATTATAATTTGATTTCAAAGATTTTTCATTGATTAAGGTCCCTCTTTAAATATTTTTCTTGATGCAATTCAGATTCACATTTAATGTATATCCCGATAATTTCGAGATCAGTTATCATATATATTCAATTGTAGTGTATATAGCATTAAGTCTGACATTTTTAAATCTGTATAATGTTTACCTATTCTTATGTTTTCTTAATTAGTTTTGTCAGAATTTCCTGCTCCGTAATTGGAATTGCCTGTTGAGCAGTGTATCAATAAATAAAAATAAAATAAAATAAATAAATATGATAATTTCCATCGATTTCTTCTAGGTAAGAGATACTAGTAAAGACGTGGTCTATTAAAGATTTTGTCATATCAGTGCACCTTGTTGATTTTAGAATAATTTGTTTAAAACCTACCATTTTCGATACTTGCAAGAATCTTTTAGTTAAAGTATTGTCTTCAAGTAGATTGATATTAAAAGCACCTACAGTTAGTACATTATTTTTGTTAATGTGATCGGTATCAAATAAAGTTTCGAAGAAATCTATAAACTGCGTCTTATTTCCTTTTGGTGCTCTGTAAACACCACCAACAACCATAATTTTATTGTTATAATGTACTTTAACTGCATTGTACTAGCAATATTTTGAACACTGTTTCTGTTCAATTTCATTACTTTTGAGAACCCTGTTTACATATATAATAACTCCTCCCGTATGACGACTATTTGAGAAATTTTATAACCTTCGTAACCCTTTATGTGGTACTCTCTAATATATTCAGTGGTATGCGTCTCACTTACTACAGCTATAGTTGGAACAACTTCTATCATTAATTGTTTAAGTTTTCCTTGATTTGTTGTTTGTCCTTCCATATTTAAAACTAACTTTAAACTATTTGGTAATTTTTTTAATGCTATTCATTATAATTTATCTTTTCGCTTTGATTACAGCCTTGTCGCTCATAGCTAGAACATTTGAGATCAAATACATGATGTTTACTAGCGTACTTACAATTTGTGCATTCCCGCTGCTGACTTGTACAATTATCTTTTTGTGACTACCATTACAAAGTGGGTATACTTCTGCTCTTGTAAATTTATCGGCGCGATGACCAAAGCGCCAATATCGAAAAAACCTCAAGATTCTTACAAATTCGAAAAAACGATAACAACTCCACCCTATATAAACATTTTCTTTATTCTTGGTTAGGTAAATTACTCTGTTGTTATTTCTATTAATAAATTCCACATTTTTTGATTCCTCGCCTTATATTTACGAATTATTTTGATATTTCCTTTTAAGAAATCTGAAAAATTTATTAACAAATGTTTCTTCCTCTGCTATATCTTTATCTTTGATATTTATGATTTTTATTTTTTATTTGATTAATTTTCCTATAGTAATTTAATATTCCTATCCTCTCCCATTTCATTTCTTGTTTATTTTCAAAGTTTCTAAATCTTTCTTATCTTCACAGTGAATCACGACACATCCTTGGGCAACATTTTTGTAACTGATACAGCGGGAACTACTTTTTGTGTTAAAAGAGTTTTTGTTGTTTTACTATCTTGATTCGTGTTTTTTGGTCTAATGACTAACGGTTCGATTTTATTTGAAATTGCAACAACATTGGACTAACAGCTGATAATCATACTTGGTACATTAATGCTATAAATATCTAGTAGATAAATTAGTTATCTTTTGACATTTCTTTTATAACATTATTAAGCTATCATATTTTATTAATTCGTGATATAACCTATTGAATAATCGTTGTATTCAGTATGATAATTTATCGTATATATTAAAAATGTATGTAAGCCGCCACTGGAAAATTTCCTCCTGCCACCTAATCTCCGAAAATCTCAACGAACTTTGGTGCAATGACACATGTCATTCTTGTCATTACTGCCTATTATTTTACGATTTTAGTATAATGTGAGTTTGACGAGTTCTATCCACTCTTACCAAATTTTGGCCTTCTAATTCAAGAACCTAAAACTTATTAATAACTACTTAGTCTTATATTGTAAGACATTTGATATTCATTGAAGCTGAAAATAAATATATAAGAAAGATAAAATTTTTAAATATAAAACAATTAAAACTAAAAAAATAACGTTTTAAATATAGGGTGGCTATAAAAGTAACATATTATATATACAGAGTGGCTCAAAAGTCTGGAAACGGCCAATTATCTCGTAAATGGCTAGTCCTAATTGTACAAAATTTAGGGTACACCTATTTTGGTACACGATTTTAGATTTGATATGTGCAATGTTGCCAGATTTACCGTTTCTCTTATATTATTAGTCACTTTGGTTTTTAAAATTAATCACCCTGTATATTCAGTCATTATTGGATTCTCCTATTCAATACGAGTTCAACCATATGTAACACTTATGATTTTATGTAGTCTGGAAGGTCTTAAATAAATGAAACGGAAGTCTGGCAACGCCTAATTGTCTCAATAAATTTTTTAATACAAACTATTTTCAACTACAATAGACGTAAAAATTGAAAGATTACAACATTTTTAACATATTGGTTACTTTATCAAGTGTTCAAAATGTGCTCTATTTGTGAGTTGACAGTACCCTAATCGATGGCAAAATGCATCTACCACATTTCTCCATGATGGTTTTATTTATTTGAGACCTTCCAGACTACATAAAATCATAAGTGTTACATATGGTTGAACTCGTATTGAATAGGAGATTCCAATAATGACTAAATATACAGGGTGATTAATTTGAAAAACCAAAGTGACCAATAATATAAGAGACACGGTAAATCTAGCAACATTGCACATATCAAATCTGAAATCTCCGTGTCCCAAAATAAGTGTACCCCAAATTTTGTACAATTAGGACTAGCCATTTACGAGATAATTGGCCGTTTCCAGACTTTTGGGCCACTCCGTATATTAATAATACTGACACCGTTAATGTTCTTCTTGTTCGCAACAGTTCAAAAAACAAATGATATTAGATATAGGGTCTATTTATACTCCCTTATTATTAGTATTTGTATTAGTATTATGATTAATCATTAAAATGGACAAAATATTCAAAAAGGGTATTTATACTCGTTTTATTTTTGGTATTAGTGCTTCTTTTTTAATAATCTTCTTCCTAATAAAATATAATTCTGCAGTCAGCAAAATGTTGGTTACTGAAGAAATGTGTAAGAAGCCAGTTGTGTTCTTAGAAGATATTTTAGTTTAAAACGTGTTTTTATTATTATTTTTAATAGTCAATTATATTTAAAAATATTACTATTCAAAAAAAGGTTTAAATAAGAACATTTTAAAGGATTTTTGTCTCAAATTTATAACAGATAAAAATAAGCAGAAATTTGAGACAAATCAGAGAGAAAAGAGCATTTGCTTCCTCGTGGTAACATGTCATTTGTCAACTTTATACTCGGTAAACACTGCTGCTACACAAAAATTGTATACAGTATGGTTCAAATGAAAGGAATAAATTCATTATAATGGAAGTAGCTGGTTTTTCGAAAAAATGCTCGGACAGGTCAATTTTGTTTACTCAAAGCGCAATTTTGTAAATAGAATTCAATTTTCCCCCACTTCCCATTTTTGGGCAGTGATGTCATTGACAATTTTTTTAAATGGTAACCTCAATTTTTTTTTTCCTGATTTTGATAGATCTTGCAATTTCCTACTCGGAAACATAATATTTGAAATATCTTACATAACAATTTTTTTTGAATAGAAGACATTTAAAGATCAGACACACAAATTTTATTTTATTTTGAGAACACAATAAATGAATTATGTATCTGATCTTTAAATGACTTTTGTTTTTAAAAAATTGTTATGTCAGATATTTCAAATATTATGTTTCCGAGTATGAAATTGCAAGATCTATCAAAATCAAGAAAAAAAAAAGCATTTTTTCGAAAAACCAACTACTTCCATTATAATGAATTTATTCCTTTCACTTGAACCATACTGTATAGCGCAGAATTTGCACCCAAATATTATCGTTTTCGAGCTTTTTGGCACAAACCTATAAACAGCATCTGACAAATTCATATGTGTGTATTGTCAGTAGTCATTAACCGTTGTCTATTAAAAAAAGGCCAAATACGTCCTTGATTTATTTGATAGAAAAGAAGAAATTTAAGATTTAACATAAAAGTTGAACCAATCAATTAATAAGCATAAATATTCAAGCTAATACTAATCATAAATCGAGTATAAATGTCCCAATTACATTGTGAAGCTTCAACTTAATCCTTAATCATAATTATTAATGCAAATACTAATTCGAGAGACGTTAAAATGGTGGTTCCCACCTTATTGAGACTGAGGCCCACAAGGGTAAACTCGTAGCGTAACAAAAACGAGAAATGATTTAACTTGGAACGAAAGACCGAAAGCCGATAGAAGTATTAGGACGTTGAATTTTTGGTTTTGTGGAGCATTGGCTTTACTAAGGTTCAACCATGTGATGATTTTCACAAGCCTTGATTTTTAAAACCATTATATATCGCCTTTTGATTAGGGTTTAAAAACTTGTTCGAGCAATTTATCCAATAATAATTGGCCCCTTTACCTCTTAAGCCTGCTCATGTAAAATATTTAGGCTCCTTTTTTCGCCTATTTATATTCTATTAATAAAGGACAGAAGGATGAGTATTACAACTATGTTAAAAGAACTAAATTGGCTTTCAGTTCAGAATTATGTTCAGTACATGACTGATATTTATTTATAAAATAAAAATGACATAGTACGTTCGTATCAGATCTATTAGAAAAAATTCAATATAATTCGCAATATCACAACTATTATACAAGAAGCCAATCTGACTTTCATGTACGGCAAGCCATCACTAAAAGTTCCCAAAATATAATTTTTTTAAAGGTTTAAAAAAATTGTATAGAATGCCTACAGAAATTAAAAAAAAAAAAAACAACAATAAATGTATTCAAAAGTAACCTCAAACAATATTTGATAAATAAACAGAACGGATATACTTTCTTGTGATAATACTCTTTAAACCTGCCCTTTTTAAGTATTTCCCTTAATTTATTATTATTTTACCACTCGTTTTACTACTTACTATGTTTAAATTATTAATAGTTTTGAGACGATAGGTTATAGCAACTTATAGCCACAAAACGATTCTTGTGTAGATCCTATAGGAAGGGCCTCAGTAATAATAAGGGAGTTCAAATAGACCCACAAATATTCTAATATATTTTTAAAATTCGAACTAATTAAAAGTTGGGTGTCTGTTTGGGCAGTCAAGGCCACCGAGAAGAAGAAACCCAAGCCAAACAATCAAATAAAAATTATAAACCTAAAATAATTTTAGCAGCTTTTGTGCATTTAATATAATACAATAAGAATTCAGTGTTAAATTCAAAATTCTAAAAGAAAACTCCAAATCCTACATTTTCTTGAGAAGATAGGATTGGGAGAGTCGTTAAAGACATAAAGGTGCACAATATATCTTTTAGGTCGCAGTGTATTAACATTCCATTCCCAACATCACATAACGTAATATAAATTTCGGGAACATTTTGTGGAACATCTCTGATTTTTTAAATAAGTTTTCGTCTGATAATCGATTACTGTCACAAGATTCTTAGCATGATTATTAGGATTAGAACAATATCAGAACTTCTTTGTATGTACCAAACAATTGCCAGACTTCATATTTTTTAATTTCTAGTTTAATTGGATATTTCAACGACATGAAAATGAATAGCGAAAACATTATGTTGAAGAATATCGCTCAAAATATCACAGGAATAAAAACATTTACACCAAAATACCCCGATGAATTGGAATTCAAGGCCATGAAACTCAAAGGACTCCTCAATGGTGATGATTTAATAGATGTACTAAATAATCAAGTAAGCAAAAAACATTTTACTATTTTAGAAAATATGTTATTTGATAAGTACGTTACTCTAGATCCTTTAGATGCAATTAAGATATTAATTCCAATTTATTTTAGAGCTGTGCGTAATTAACAAGGACATGACTGGAATCTATATTTTTGTCAGTCATGACTTACTTTAAAAACATTTTCTATAGATCATTCTTCATAAAATATGCATTAAAAAAATATTTTCTTATTTTTAGGCCAACAAAAAAGAAGACAACGATTTTGAAGCACAGTTGCAATTTAGAAACAAAATGACAGCACAGAATGTCAATTTTATGAAACAGTATTACGGCATAAATGTTGAGCAGTTGTTGAAGAACATCAGCACAATCGGAACATTAGGCACAATCAAAGAAAGATATCATAATTTATTGGATATGGTAAACGATGTGGAAAAATCCCTAAAAAGTAAGTAGCACTTCAACAGAATATCCCGGATTTTTCCGCATATCTTAGAAATATAGATCTGTAACGGCTAATAATAACCTAAAAACTTGTCATAAAATGTCAACACCGCTTCTCCAGTAGGCCGTACAGATCGATAGATAACCTAATTAAACCGCCGGCCGCGCCCTTAAATGGCACCACGTGAATATTAATTGACAACCGAAACACAGCTCACGCTGAATGTTGTTTTTCCCATTCAGCTCAATATTATCATCGGATGGCATTCATATATTGTACCACCTTTTAATATAACCCATATATATGTCTATATGTCGTAAAGAGGAGATAATATAGGTAGTTATTAAAGAAAACGTGGAATATAATCATTACTGTCGGATTCAGGTTATAATAATTGTTGCACTAAGAAGATACACGTACATTTTAAAATACTCCAGGTAACAATTTATTGTTCTGTAGTATTTAAATCTGTGTTAAAATTTTTCCTTTTTCCTTTGTACCTTTGTACCTTTGTATCTTCGTACCTCCGTACCTTCGTAAATTCATACCTTTGTACCTTTTCCTTTGTACCTTTTCCTTTGTACCTTTTCCTTTGTACCTTTTCCTTTGTACCTTTTCCTTTGTACCTTTTCCTTTGTACCTTTTCCTTTGTACCTTTTCCTTTGTACCTTTTCATTTGTACCTTTTCCTTTGTACCTTTTCCTTTGTACCTTTTCCTTTGTACCTTTTCCTTTGTACCTTTTCCTTTGTACCCTTTTTCCATTTTTTCTTTTTTTTTCTTTTTTGTTTTTACCTCTTTCTTTTTCGTTTTTTTTTCTGTTTCTTCCTTTTCTTTTTTTTTCTTTTTTTCTGAACCAATTTAGTTTTAAAAATTCACCCATGCAATCTATTTTTAGTCGCAACATTATTATTTTATAATATTTCATATTTAAAACAATTCATAATTTATTATTTTTTAGATCAAGCTTTTTTCTTGAACTATTTCAAACCAGTACCACCTACTTTTGATGACAGTGAAATATTCTCCTTAAACTGCGGTTCCAACAACAATAAAGTTATCAGTTTTAAAAATGCAAATCATTCGAACATTCGGACATTTTTAGATTGGGACAAGAAGCAAGAAGTATTTAAACAATGTAAGTATTAAATGTATTTTTCATATGTAGGTAGATGTCAGTTTGACTATACCAGGAGATTGAGATTATTGTATTTAAATGTTTATTTAAATTTGAAAATGTATTTTAAAGATAACTTTATTACTCAAACAGCTGACTTTTAAGGTATTATTTCTTCTTCATCTTGTTTTAACTATTGACTTCTTTTATTTTCTTTCTTTCTTTCTTCACTACCTATTTATTTCTTTTAATATTTTTTTTTTCATATTCTTTTCCAATCCATCTATCATTTCTTCCATTTTTGAAATCATCTACTTTTATCCATATTTTGGCTTTTCTTATACATTTTTTACTTTCTTCTTTGTCTTCTTTTCAAAACTTCTTCTTCGTCTTCTCTTCCATTTTCGCCATTTTCATATTCATTTTCATCACTATTTGAATTATCTTCTTCATTTTTATTTAATTATGCTCCATTCCTTACTGATTTTTTTTTCTCTTTCAAATATTTTGGCTACGTCGTTTCGATTTTCCAATTCAAGCAGATCTTCTTTTCTTACTTCAGCAGTTTTTCCTAATCCTTTTAAAGATTTTTAAAAGGGATGGTTCGTTCTCTAAAACTTTTCAAATAAGATTAAATATCAAATTGAAGTTAAAAAAATGTAGTTTCTAGATTCTTTCTTCTTTGCTATTCTGCTTACTACTATTCTCCTGCCTGTTCTCCTTTCGGTACCTTGATATACTTTCTCCTACCATTATTTCTCTTTTGGTGAATTCTCCATTCTGCTATCTGATTCACCATTCTCTTATCGAGGATTTCATGTAAAAATTGTGAGAAAAGCAAGATAAATTTGTCACAGTAGATCTATTTGCCATAAAACCATGCTGAGAGTCGGATATTAAGTGCCTCGTGAATGGATAAATTTTATTATAAATACAAATTTCAAAAACCTTTGAAAAATTATTAAGAACAGAGATGGGGCGATAATTATTTAGTAGAGATGGATTTCATGACTTAAAAATTGGACAGACACGAGCTATTTTCCACTTTTCAGGAAAAGTGCAAGTTTTTAGAGATAAATTAAATAAATACTTGGGAGGTTGCACAAATATATGTTTACAGTCTTTTATTAAAAAAACTGGGTATAGCGTCATCACCCGCTATAATTTTAGCATTTAATTTATTGATAGCATTGATTATATCCACATCAGTCAATTTCGGTATATTAATGTTAGGGAGGCAGTTAAAATTATCGCTTAGGTTATGCTCCGAGGGAGGAGTATAAACACTGCTAAAATAATCGGCAAATCCATCCACAATACTTTTAGGACTGTCATATAGCGTTTTGTCCTTATGTAAGACTCCCGGAATCCTTGATTGATTTTTTTTGTTTCGAACAAAATTCCAAAATTGTTTAGGATCATCCGTAATTTTCAACTCTGGTAATATAAGTATCATATGCAATTTTAACAAGTTTTTTAATTTCTCTTTTTAGAGTTTTTTGTTTAACTTTCTTAATTAAACTTGAATTAAACCACGGAGGGTAATCATAACTACATTTTTTGCGTAATGGAACAAATAAATTAAAAAGCGAGTTTAATGTAGAATAGAACTTAGAGCATGCCAAATCAACATCATTATAAGAATCTAAAAATGACCAGTTCATTGTATCCAAAGCATTGTATAGACTTGGAAATGAGTTTTCCTGAAATTGTAACTTTTAATTTGTAGAGTATTAACTTGAAAATTAACGTGAATGTCAGTCTTGATTGAAAAGTTAACAACAAGTGCAGGATGATTAAAATCTTCTCAAACTAAGGGTTGAGTTTCTCGTCATAAACGCAAGTTGCAGTCAAAGGTACAGAAAACCAAATTTAGTTGTCTATTTAGAGCATTAGATACATTATTAAATTGACTAAAATTACATAAATGAACAAAATCGTTGAAAATTGTATTTTGTCTATCGTGAACGTTGACATTGTTAAAGAACGGTACACTGAAATCGCCAATCAACAACAACAATCAAAGCGTACACAATCTTTCCAACTTTTCGATAACTATCCCAACATTTAATATCTCCATCTGACTTTTCTTAAAATTCCATTTGACTTTAGTTTACCCATCATACATTCACAATGTATTTGTGATTAGATAAACTTAAAAACACACTTGCTTTTAATTAAACATATCATACCTTAACCGGCTCTGTAAATAAAAGAACACATGCACCGCAGGCGAGTGGCGAGAATAAATTAATTTTGCAACAAGCGCTGACAGTAGCTACCAAGAGATCTAGGATCTAGCCCAGTGTTGCCAGATATACGATTTGTATGGTATTTATACCATTTTTTCTACTACGATACCTGCAAGTTTTTGAGGATACCATTTTCCATTTTTATACCATTTTTTGGCTACTGATATCATTTTACTACCATATTTTTATCCACCTCCGGTACGTGCTGGCGTGTAGGGTATAAAGCACGTTAGACTCGAAGTTGATGTTAGCAGGTCGAAGGTAGGAGAATGACTCTTTGAAATTTTCGAGCTAGGGCTAGATCCTAGATCTCTTGGTAGCTACTGTTAGCGCTTGTCGCAAAATTAATTCACTCCCGCCACTCGCCTGCGGTGCATGTGTTCTTTTATTTACAGAGCCGGTTAAGGTATATGTTTAATTAAGAGACGTATGTTAACGTGATTTAAACAATATTACATGAATTATTTGTAATTTTTTTGTTGCAGTATCATTTACACTCTCATATCTAGCCACAGTACCCTATATATAGAGAAGATTGCATGTAAATACGCGTAGGATTAAGAAAATTCCTGTTTGGCACTTCGGCAACCCTCTCAAGGATTTCGGTTCTTATTAGACGACTCATCCAAACCTTCTTTAGTTGTCACGTCGCTCTTTCTGCACCGAGATTACTGCAGGATTCCTTGTAAGGATATGTAATTGCCCCGCCCCGTTCTCGATTTATGTGGGAAATGCACTTTCAAGTCGTTATCAATTCCCTCCGAATTCTAATTCTGGAAGTTCCAAGTCTCATAGTTAATTGCGAGGCCGTCTTAAAATCGACTACATTATACGTTTAATCATTTTTATTATATTAAAATGGTAAATGTTCTCAAGCAACTACCTAATTTAAAGTTTAATTTAAATTCAGCGAATACTTAACACGTTAACAACCGATTACCAATTCTTCTATGCCAATCACTAGGTAAAAAATTAAGAATATAAAAAAAATATACCTACATTTGAACAAATCGGGACAAGTGGACAGTTTTTCCCTTTTTTAACCGACTTCAAAAAAGGAGGAGTTTCTCAATTCGTCGTAATATATTTTTTGTTCAGCGTGTCCGATTTCAATGTTTCTTTCTTTGTTTAAAAGGGGGTACTTCAGGGTTGGTCCCATATAAATTTAGTCAAAATTTTATAATTAAGTCCTCAAACTCTTCATTATTATATATGTTTATCGATATGATTTTTTTTTGTTAGTAAAAGGTTACCTCAAGGGTGGTCCCATATAATTTTGGTGGTGGTGACGGCATCGTCATGATTTTAAAGTCAGTTTTTTAAAATTAGTTTTAATACATGTTACATGTAAATCTCCATTGGTTAATATACAGGTTCAGCTTTAATTTTTCTTAGGTATTGCAGATTAACAGAACGAACTGCGATATCTTTATAAAGAGCGCGCACGCCTTAAATCTCTTTGCATGTTGAAGTCGGCAAATGGGATGGGATTGTCCAGTCCAGGGGATGGGATTATCAACGCTTTCTTTTGCTTTATCTTTCTTATTCTTGCTTCATATGAATATTATTCTTTCCTTTACTCCTTATAGTTTTTGCACTATACCCAAGAATAATTTAGAGACCAATAACTTTAAATGGAACCTTATGGAAAGTGACACCTTGTCAAAAAGGAATTTTGGTGTTTAATTAGGTAATAGGTACTTTAGATCCCTTTAAAACAAGGTGTCACTTGCCATATAGTCCAATTTAAAGTTACTGGTCACAGAGGCCCTGCGACGTCATCTATGCTAAATACGTCACTTGTTATCACTAGTAGATAAGCTTATAACCCGCAAATTTTATTAGTCTACATAACTGTTCAAAATATGAGAATTAAATTAAATTGTATTTCTCAAAACTTTTTAATCGCCAATTGAAAATACACTTTACTTTCTCAATTCTACTCTATTAATTCTTTATAGATTCCCTTCGTATCATAGATAAACCTTTTCCGTAATATATATCAGTAAAATATCGAATTACTTCCTATCTACCTAATCGACTATCCGTCTATAAAAGTCTATAAAATAAAGTAAAAGTTTAAAAAACGGGAAGCTAAGAGGCCATTTGTTGGAATCACCGGAACCGGCCATATCGGTGTTCTTTCCATCGACCACATTTTAAGGTTACGTTACGTAAATGGATTCGACAATTTCACTGCACTGACACGTCGCGTTTGCCGCGCTATAGCTCCGTTGCAGAATAAAGTGAACTTCATCTATAAGACGTTTTTCCTATGTAAGAGGTAACGCTGATGTTTAAACGAGACTGTTCGTTCGCAATATCGATATAAGCGGGAATTTAACAAAGTAGTTACTTGTCGAAGCGCGTAAATTTCACAGACTTCCATATTATAACAAATTCTTTTAGAAAACTCCCGCCACACGTCTAACTAATGACGTTCAAGCTAATTCAAACGTAGCCACCATAGCGTCATACAAGAAGGTATAAATTCAACCGCTTCCCTAATGTTATGGGATTATGGGAAATTTGTACCAGTAGTCAATTAATATTTCATTTAACTCTGACTGGCAATCACAGACCTGCAAAAGTGTTGCGAGATGGAAATTTTTGTCAACAGTAGGAATATAGTAAAAAAACAGGAGATTGCTTTTTGAGAACAGGTTCTCTTGAAATAGGCTGCCGTCTAATAACACCGCACACGCAACAAGATCTTTGATTATTTGGCAGTTGGAGCGGTATATTTTTAATGTTTTCGCCATTTCCTTCACCATTTTCAATGTCTACCTCGGTCGTTGTACACATTGTTAATGATAGGAATAGGATCTTGTTGGATATTAGGTTGTCTTATTTCATTGACTTAAGAATAAAAACAAACAAGATTTATTATGTTGCTACTATTAGTCGAAGCAATGAAGCACTAAAAAGGCCAAAGTTCCTGGGTTTTTTCGATCCGACTTGCACGAAAAAACCCAGGAACTTTTTGCTTCGACTATATAAACATTTCGTTACTTCACCTTGTCGAAACGTAGCATAGCATTGGGTGCAATTGCGCGGCGAGTTTTCTCCAGGCTTTACCCAGTCAATTTCTCTGCGTGCTCGAATATTCAGTAGAAACTGCCGGTACGTTTCATTGTTGGCCGCTTTTGAAGTACTTTTTTTATTGATGTACCCATCGCACCCAAAACACTTTATTGGGGCCATGTAAAATTATCGAATATAGATACAAAAAGTGTAAAAATAAAAAAGTATTCTAACTAATTAAATAATAAACGAATTGAACAGAGAATGATACAATAAAAAAATATTCTAATTAAATAATAAGCGAACTGAACAGAAAACGATATAATAAAAAAATATGCTAACTAATTAAATAATAAACGAATTGAAAAGAAAACGGTTCACACTTCTTGTTATCAAAAATAACAAGAAATGGTCAGTTCTGACAATCAGTCATTAAAATAATTAAAATGAAACGTTGCCACATTGAATTTATAGACATTACTCGTTTCTAAGCATTTAAAAGATTTAAATTTTTTGTCAGATACTGCCCAAATTTCCCTAGCAAAAGCATACCCTCCTTTGCTAAGAAATTTGCATACCTATGAGCAATATTTTGAGAAAAATCTAATAATTATAATCTGTATATTGAATTTATTAATAATGCTAACATCTTAAATGTTTTTAATATAAATAAAGATGACTATGAAATAGCAATGCAAAAACTAATGTCAAAGAAATCTGCTGGAGTTGTAAGGATTGGTTGAAAGCGCTTTTACTGCATATTTTTAATGTGATTTTTGAAAGTGCTTCATTCCTGGAAAAATGGAAAAATCATCTTATACTTCAATGTAATTAAATCTAGTATCAAAAACGATGTAGAGTTTTTTGTTTGCTATTTGGATACAGGGAGAGATGTGAATAACATATACTATGTCCCGGTGGTGGGAGCTGACGTGTAACCTGTCAAATTTAAAATACTGTTTATTATAGAAGGATTTTTCGTTTTTTTGCTGACAATGAAATAATTTGCTTCTAGACGTCTATGACAATAAAAAAATCTTTTTGCATGCATTTTTTGTCGTACGATTTTGCTACTTTCGGTGTAAGTGTAGACATTTTTCTACATCGATAGTAGCAAAATCAAGCGACAGAAAATTCTTGTAAGGGGACTTTTCTATTGTTATTAACGAAAAAAATCCATCAATAAGAAACGTTATATTAAATTTGAGGTTACACGCCAGCTCCTACCACTGGGACATAGTAGTATGTTCACCCTCCACACCTGTACCTAACTAAAAATAGCAATCAAAAAACACGACATGCTACTTTTTGCAGTCAGATGAGGGACTATTTATGTGTGCTATGTCGAAACTTTTTTAGTAGATTATGTACTTGTATATTTTGAACAATGTAAAAATTAACATAGTGGATCAGCAACATGGATTGGTCAATAAATATGAATTTATTTTGTTTACAAACGATCTACTTCATTATGTTTCATATTCAGAATGCATTAGTTTAAAAGGATTTATGCAACATTTTTTGTAATTCGAGTGTTGCAAATAAATTAAGTTTTCTCGAAGAAAAAGAAATCAGCCTAGTTTTAGACTATATAATTAATTAGGTAAATTTAAAAAGATCTATTATTTAAAACAGTGAATTTTCTTTTCCTTCACATATACAAAAAATCAATAAGGGGTGCCAGCATTTCTTTGGGGTTTATTTTTAGACAAGCTTCTTATTTTCTAAATAAATGTACTATAAAAATGTTATATAATACTTTGGTAAGGCCAAAAATTGAGTTTAAATCTGTAATTTAGCCAGATCAACCTCAAGTTTACTTAGAAACGATTGAAATGGTACAAAATAAGTATTCGCGATAACTATTTTTTAAAATAATCATCGTTAGCAAAATTATGACTATAAGAACATCTCGCCGTTCCGGTGGAATATCGACGTAACTGCAATGTTTTGCTAAATCGAGTTATTGCCATAAATGGACCCAAAAAATCAGTGTTTATGTGTTAAAATAAAGACGTACGTGTAGTACCAATTTTTGCCGCCAGATAGAAGTTGTGCGCTTATTCCATTTTCAGATATTTAAAGCATATTTCGCGAAAACAGCGCCGCAAGTGTCAGTTGTTTCTCAACCGCGGAGTGAAACAGACGTTGCTAAGTGGAATAAAGACGCAAGTGATAATTTTGCCTATCAGAATACGATTAGTTTCCAAGATTTTGGGAAAACAAAGACGTAAGTATAATATGTGGCCGTATTCGACTAAATAGTTTGCTTAAAAGCCAGAAATACAAGAAAAAATGCCATAAGTGTTCTTTATTCTTTTTTAGAAAAAGGTTTTTTCTTAACTATAATTTGCGTAAATATAGCAAAGTATGTGTAGAAATTATATTTTCCTACGACCACTTAGGAAAGTGACACATATCACACTATATAGACCTATGGAAAGTGCCCTATATCACACGCGTATGAATAAGAATTTACTTTCCACCCAAGTGAGAATATGCTACTTTCCGCAGTAGCTGTCAGAAAATGTCAAACACATAATTTCTATTTTGATCTATGTAATGTCCATATTAATGCTAAAATCGATATGATTGTTAAATTATTGTAAATTAGATCCTAGATATTTATCTTTAACAATTATTTTTAAAATAATTTTATAATAACTAAGATATATTTGCTTTTTATTCTGGTTAAACACATAAGCGATTAGATCAATCAATTACCGTAAGGCCTGTTAGCTCAGTTGGTTAGAGCATCAACTTTGCAATTTGAGACCGTCCAACGACCGCGATCGAATCCTGGCTGTGCCAGAATTTTTTTTTAATTTTTTTTTAATTTTTTTATTTGTTTAGAAATTATGAAAATTTAATAAATACGATTATTGTTGATTATTTTTTTAAATACATTTTAATTATTATAATAATCTGGTTTTACATTTTTTGATGAAATTATTTTGTGGTCGTAGGAAAAATATTGTACATCACTTGTGTGAAAAGTGATTTTCCACACTCGTGTGATAGTCGCACTCGGCTTACGCCTCGTGCGACAATATTTCCCACTCGTGTGAAAAATGTCACTTTCCACACTCGTAATGTAATATACTATTTTTATTTAATTTTAGATAAGACAAGCCTAATTATTAATGCGCTTTTTGTCTTTAATAAGTAGCTAGATACTACCTACTTATATTTTTTTTTGTGTGTGTCATCGGCTTCAACTGCTAAGGTTATTTCGCCTCGTGTTCTGTGTAGGCTTTGTTACTGTTTCCCAGCGCCACTTTAGGAACAGCACTGTTAATTAGAACCCAACAGTGAATGGTCGAGTAGGATTCTTATTAAAATAAATTTAAAACAATTATAAAATAGAAGTTATCTGTTAATGGATTTGTCTTTAATTATTTTTAGATTCCTTATTGCTGCCTATCTGTATGCTGTGGAACGATTTGCAATACAGTCAATAACACATACATTTTTAATCCGCGGGCACACGCAAAACGAAACAGATGCTATCCATAACATAATTGAAAAAAAAAATTAGAAGATCAAAAAAGTCTGGACCCATTTATGTCCCAGACCAATATGTATCGATAATCCGTGATGCAAAAAAAGGAAATAAGATTGATGTTAAAGAAATGGGATTTGAAAGTTTTTATGATCTGAAAACATTATTTAACGACATGGGCCTAATCATTGCTAAAAATGTTGATGGTAATGAATTTAAAATAAATGAAGTTAAGATTTTGGAGTTTCAGAAAGGAAGTGAATTAATTTGCTATAAAACTAGCTATGCAAGCTGAATGGTCTTCTTTAAATTTCAAAGCTAAAAGAAGACGGTCCAAACTACAAGACATTAAAAATCTTACACTTAAAAAAGCTTACTCAAAGCCTTTGCAGTTATCTGAAAATAAAAAAGGGATATAAAAAGTTTTATAGAGAGCAAGCTGATACCAACATTCTACAGATACTTTTATTTTAAAATAAGTATTTTTAAAGTTTCATTATCTAATAAGGTATAGTTACATTTTAAAATTTTTGTGAATTGTAAGCTTAGTTTTTATTTTGTTATGTATTTTTGTTGTAATAAAAAGGACACAACTCCTAACGTGAGCTTTTATTTTTGGTCAAACAAAGACGCAACTATCAAAATCCATTTTCGCCTTAAAGGCACGGAAAAGCCACATATTCCATTTTATTCTACCTATTTAATAAGCTACTTTCTCACAAAATTACGATTATTATAAAAACTTTCTTTTAGAAATAATTAATTAAAGGAAAAGTAAATTGTTTTTTGTCTCTCCTGAAAGTTTTACCAATTTGCAGTTACGTCGATATTTCACCGGAACGGCGATCTGTGTTTCGTGATGAATTTGAGGTTATTTTCTTAATCAGTAGGTGTAAATTAATCAGGTGATCTAATGATTTTTTGATGTAGAATAATTAATAGTGCATTTATATTTTTTAATTTATTAAAAATTTATTCAGAACTACTAATTTTCCACAATTATTTGGAAATATTAGATCTACAATATGCTTCCAATTAGAAAGCATGTTGAAATTAGCAAATAGCAAATAATTTAATTGACATTGATTGGAGTATAATGTTGTTTCGTGTCTTTTTCTATATACCTAAGTGCTTTGAATCTCTGTAATAATTAGGGTGTAAAAAATGTTGAGGTAATAAATAAAAACATCTGGGTTGCAGGGACGGTGATAAGATCATTCCACTCATTTTTAACCTTACATTGGAGAATTTTTAGCTAATATTTTGTTTAGTCAGTAAATCTCCTGTCACCTAAGGAGAAATAAATTATAAATTCAATGGTGTAAAATGTATAAGAGCACTTAACGAAAGTTTAAATAGGACTATGGATCATTGTTTTACCTCAATTTTTACTGTTCAGTTCTTACTGTTCCTATGTAAATTAGCTATGTATACTAAACTATTGAACGAACTCCATTTTTCAACTAAATAAAAATCAAAACTGTATCTATCTTTTGCGGTACCTTTCCAGACAATATTAGTGAATGTCCCCAACATATAGGTCTAGCAAGAACGAAGGATAAGGATATCCAGTAACAAATCTGCCGACTTGGCCAATTTTCTAAATGATTCCCGCCCGCTTCCTTCAATACCACCGACTCTTTACATTTATCTTCTCCCGCTTTTCCGATTCCGCCGGTTACATTCCAGCAGGACCAGAAGGATTTCCAGAATTACCTAGCTAGGATTCGCACGGATTCCCTCCGTCTCGCGGCAGCGGTGTCCAGCTTTGACCGCCCGAATCTGGCAACTGACTTGTACGACATGCAGGATTACACGGGTTTCATAAATCTTTTGGCAGCAATTTTGCCGTTGGTCATTTTCGGGTCCATTTTTGTAACTGTCATGCTGATATTAAAATATGGCGTCTGCTCTGATATTTTAAGTCAATTTTAAATATTTAAATTCTTGTATATTGTTAGGTTTTAAAATATACAGAAATATCAAGAAAAAATTATGCCAATCAAATAAAATTATCCAGTTTACCACCAACACGTCTATCAGTGGCTCTTTCTTTTTATATAAGTCCTATAACTGAAATTGATACTTCGAAAGTTTAAAAGTTGGAAGCTACAGGATGAGATGGTATTACACCATCAATTTAATAAAAAATATTTCAACCGAAATAACACCCCCATAAATGTAGGCCATATGTCCATACTGGTTTAAGAACTTTAATTTGAGTGGAAAGTGAAGAGTGCCTTCCTATCAACTAATACATATTTCTGTATTTAATCTTTAGCTGTTCAGTTTTCATCTTTACATGCTCCATTCATTTTAATTTAGCATCCAGATTTAGACTCAGATATGTTTCTGTTTTCTTATTTGGTGTAATATTGTTATTTAAGTTTATTCGTATATAATCTATTCTTCTATTGGTAAAATTAATGTGAGCAAATTTTTCTTCATTGATTTTTGTGCGCCACTGTTTAGACCAGATTTGTATGCTGTTGATACCATTGTGAAGATAAGCTGTTGTCTCTTCTATAGTTGATCATATGGTTAAGACAGCTGTATCAGCAAATGTAGCTAATTTTATATTTTCTAACTCTGGAATGTGATCGGTATATAATAAATATAATACTAGCCCAAGAACACTTCCCTGTGGGACGACAGCATTTATTGACTAGTTTAGAGTATTCGTTTTCCAGTTTAACTTTTATCTTTGTCAATATTAACTTTTGATCATTTCTCATGAAATTCATTTCAATTTCTCAAGTTGGCAATTGTCTTGACAACTTCATTGTCAACTGTCAATTGTCACTCAGTTCTTTTTGGCACTGTCAAGATGGGTACTTTTTCCGTTTTTTCCGAATTTTCGCTAACGTTCTACGACTTCTTGTGCCCCAACTTGCCTCCGCCTCTCGGCAGCGACTTGGAAGGGTCAGCTGGCTTCATGCCAAAGTACAGTTTTTTATTTTTCTCTACCTTTGGGGTGAGATTGTTTATTTCTACGTGATAGGATGAGCCCCCACGTTTTTTCTTAAATTGTAACCAGCCTCAAGTTATGGTGGAGAACAGGGACCGTATTGTGGCAACCCTTTTTTAATCTAGTGATATATTAATTTTTATGCCTCTTCTACATTTATTGACATTTATTGTCATTTAAATACTATCGATTCATTTATTAACTTTAAATGTTTGCAGTGAGAGATATGAATCAAGTAGTTCTACATATTACATCGAGATACATTTATTTATTTTAAATATGATGCCACACTTTATCTAAGGTTTTGGAGATATCAAGAAATAGTGCAGGGCAATTGTTTTTTCTTCTAGAAAATTTTCAATTTTATTTATTGCGCGATGGATTTGATAGATCGTAGAATGTTTATCTCGAAAACCGAATTAATGGGATGGGATAAGTTGTTTTTTGTTGACTATCTTATCTATCTATCTATCTATCTAATCGATCTATCTATCTATCTATCTATCTATCTATCTATCTATCTATCTATCTATCTATCTATCTATCTATCTATCTATCTATCTATCTATCTATCTATCTATCTATCTATCTATCTATCTATCTATCTATCTATCTATCTATCTATCTATCTATCTATCTATCTATCTATCTATCTATCTATCTATCTATCTATCTATCTATCTATCTATCTATCTATCTATCTATCTATCTATCTATCTATCTATCTATCTATCTATCTATCTATCTATCTATCTATCTATCTATCTATCTATCTATCTATCTATCTATCTATCTATCTATCTATCTATCTATCTATCTATCTATCTATCTATCTATCTGAATTAGGGTTTAAAGCCCACTTGTACTGAAGCTCTAGGCTTATTGTACCCCTCACAGTTTCTATCCCATCAGATTGATTTTCTTGATGAATTCAAAAATATGTCTGATTGGCGCTTTAGCGATTCTCATCACATATTCTACATAGGGAGTCATCAGATATCCCCAAGAGATTTAGGTGTCTTCTAAGGCCGCAGTGTCCCGTAAGGAGTCCTATTACGGCCTTGAGTTCGCTTCTGTTAAGGTTTAGCAGTTGATGTTGTCTGCTCGTGGATGGCCCCTTTATGAATCCTTTGGACTGTTCAGGAAGTTCCAACCAGAGCCTATGGTGTTCTATATTTATTTGTTCCTTTAACACCCATTTAACATGTTGGTATGACATACCACATGTGGGTTCTGGTCCAATAAGAGTTTTTTCAGCTCCCTTCCTTGCTAGGAGGGCTACTTTCTCGTTTCTAAACACTCCCTTATGTCCTGGCACCCATTCAAAGGTGACCTTGTTATGTTCTGCCAGGGCCTGGAGGGACTGTTGGCAATCAAATATTGATTTAGATTGTACTACTACTCTTTTCAGTGCTTTAAGGGATGCCTGACTGTCTGTCATGATAAAGATCATCTTATCTCTGTCTGTGCATAGATCCCAGTATTGAATTGTATAAAGAGAGTTTACGACCTTCTGCTCTTTTTTTGGAAATGTCTCGATTCCACCATACAGCGTCTCGATCCTCTTTCCTAATTTTTAAAGGGCAGTTTTTTCAAACGTGTTGGTTAGGGTTCGTGTCAGAAACTCCGATATAAACTCCACTTCCACTGAATTCTTCGGTATCGAAAGACAGTCCTCCAGTCCCTGTTTAAGTTCTTCTTTGGAAGCTCCCCAGTTACAGGTCCTAGGATTACGATATGTCTTCTCACCCGAGGTTTTTGTACCCAGCTTAAACAGGATATGTCTATGGTGGAATCGAGACCTTTCCAAATAAAAGAGCAGACGTTCATAAACTCCTTAACATGTCCAAAAGGTCGGGGAACTGGGAAGCCTATAAGGCGTACCGGAAAGAATATGGCTATGCCATTAGGAAAGCCAAAGTAAATTCCTGGAAGAAATTCTGTGACGGCATTGAAAGCCTTTCAGAATGTGCCAGACTCAGGAAAACTCTTCTTAGAAATAAACAAGGATGCATGGGATCTCTGAAAAATCAACAAGGAGAACTCACAAAAACAGAGAAGGAGTCAGAAAGTGACGCTTCTTGTGAGACGTGCCTCTTCTCCACCAGTGAACATACCCGTTGTGTTGTAGTCAGTTTTACTAAACCCTTTCATGGTAATTTCTTTATTACCTCTCCTGTGATCAGTTCGAACCCGGGAGCATTTCTTGCAGTAAAGTTATTTTTTATTTCTCTTTGTACTTCTTTATGACTAGTTAATAATATTTTCTCGACACCACTAACTTCCTCTTGTTAATCCATTTCAATTTCTTCACCTTCTGGGTTAGGGTAGAAGATACATTCTAAATAGTTGGCAAACGCCTCAACTTTTTGTTTGCAACTTCTTGCTCACATTCTATTTTCTGTTCCTAGTGCGATTGTTTATTTTATTGATAGCTGTTCATAATGAGTAATCAGTGATTTGGTCATATGTGAGCGCTCTCAGATATTTGTTGGTTGACTCATTTTTAATTTTTTCTCCCTCTCTTCGTATCTGTTGTGTAAGTCAATTTAATTTGTTTTTAATTCCCTTTAGTTCTCTTTTTTTGCCACTCCTTTTGAGCCTTTCTTTTGTATTAAATCCCTTATTTCTTTAGGATAATTAATACCTATGGTTTTCCTTTGTATTAACGGTGTATTATTTTATGTAGCCATCCTAATTGGGACATTTAATTAAATTTTTTCATTAAATTCAAGTTGAAATCTTTCCAAGTCTGTATGTTTGTTCGTCAGTGTGAGACTGAGTTCTCTAATGATAATATTTTCATTAATTTTTAGGAGTGTTGAGAAGTAATCAGTATAATATAAATAAACAAAAACATCAAAAAATCAATAGGATAACGGTGTCTAGCTTGCATAATAATTAAAATGGAATATTAGTTTTTTAACGGATATCTAAAAAATAAATTTACTTTAAATTCAATGGACATAGTGAATTGCATATTAAAAAAATATACGATGAACTTGGACAGTAGTGTATTATAATTAATACTAGGTATCAAAAATGCTACTTTTTAAATTTTTTATTTAACTTCTCTCTATTGATAAAATTATTATTATCATTATACAACAAAATAGTGCAAAAGACAGGAAATCAAAAAAGATAATATAACAACTCGGAAGAAAATTGAAGGCCATTGAAGGTAATGGTCCATTATCATTAACTTAAATACAAATTATGTATTGTTAAATATTGTAATATTAAGTTTAAAATTGAAAAAATATGTTTAGCGCTTTAGTTTATTTTTTTTATAATCGATGAAAATGTTTACACTGAATTTTAGTCATAATTAGGTCCATGAATAACCTACTTCCATATTGACATTACATTAAGAAACAACCTGTATAAAAATACCTATATCCTAATAATTAAATTAACTGCGATGTTAAAAGAATCGAGTAGAAAGATAAAACACTAAATTAAGAAAATCGTCTGAGAATCGTCGAGTTTAAAGTACCCAATGTTGAAGAACTCTTTCTTGTTAATAAAGGAAACAGAAGTCCTTACTAGCAAATTGCCAGCCATCAAACACGGTCTCAGCCAACACACATCCCGCATATGGCGCAGTCACTTAGGATATCCGGATAAACGGAACTCAAACAAGAAAACAGAGATGAATTTGCACTCAATCCAATCTGCTATGACGTTTTATGGTGTTTACACGTGCCATCTGTAAACAGTTCGTTTTTCTCTGCGCTCGCTGCAGGTTTATCTAATGGCTATGATAAAAGGGACAATTTTTGCAGGAACAAAATCAAGCTGCAAATTTGGCAAATAAAATATTACCTTTTTGATTTATTTTTTTATTTTAGGTTGTGTCAAGGATTTGGGACCATATCCTAATTACATGAACAAGATGAATTTAGATGGAATGGATGTCATTTATATAGAGCATCCTGATAAATCTAAAACGGAAGGTATTATATAATTTTATATTAAATATTTATAGTTTGTATAGCCGAGAGAATCTTGTATGTGATGTTGATTTTGGAGTATGTCAGCTCAGCCACACCAATTTTAGGCTTGTAGGTTATAAAAATGAGAAGGTATACCGGAATGTTAATTTGTTTTGGGAAAAAGTTTCATTTTATGAAAAGAAACAAACATAATTTGATCTTCAAGCTGATATATGCCCAAATTTAACTGTAATATTCCCTACATAGGTATTTAATAAATCAGATGAGTTTCTCCCTTTGTGAGTTTAATTTGAACTTTTTCCAATTTGGATATTTCTCCGATTCAAAGAATAAAAACATCGATATACAGAGCGATGCCTTTAGGCCATACAGGTTAGGTAATTTGTTTTTTATTGTTTTATACCGTGGTTTTAAACAATTTTAGTCTGAAAACAGAGTGAAAGTAGGGTTATTTAGAGATCTTGTTGTCCTTTGAACTTTCGCCAATCTCAAAATTTTTTTTTTCAGCAATATCTTTTCTTACTATATCATTTCTTTTTACAGACAATACTCATGAGGGACAGCTACTCTCATGCAAAAATTCCACTACTCAACTATTTAGAAGTTTCTTAACAAAAGGCACCTTATTTTTAAAGTCCTTTGAAATCAAATCAAAAACTTTGCAGTGCCTGCTATTCATAGATTTTAGTTTCGATATTAACATCCTCTGTTCTGGACAGGATAAGAAGTTTTTCCTTCAGCAGACGATCAAAAATAATAACCCAGTAATGGTAAGTTATTTCCAGGGATAAAACACATATCATTATTAAAAAAAAAAATAAATAAATTAATTCTAGGCATCAATATTGTTGATCGAAGACCTTCCATATCTAGCGACCATCCACCAAGAGGTTGAGAATAAGACAGTGATATGGAAATTGAACAAGGATAACAAGTTTGAAGTCTATAAAACTTACCGCGAAGGTGACCCGATAAGTGTTTCTGCAGTTTCTACTAAAAATGGGATATTTTTGGCTGTGGCCTACAAGCACTTGCCGAATACAAAAGATTTTGGAAAAATCATAATCAGAAGGTAATTTAAATTATTACATGTATATTGATATGAAAACCTCTTACTGGTGTAGATAATTTCCAATCACAAATCAATCTTATTTATTTTTTTTTCTCCTGGGCTCGTCTGACTATGTTTCCGAATAACACAACCCTATTAGCTTATTGTGTTTTACCCCATGTTAGTTCATATCACCCACTCTGTCACCTTTGTACATATCCTTGGGTGAGTGGGTTCTATACGTTGCTGGATCAGCCTGTCTTTTGCGATCTAGAGCTTCGCATTCGCACAGTATGTGTTTGGCCGTTTCTGGTTTTTTGCGACATAGTCGGCACATAAGTTCCCCATTGTACATACCAATTTTGTTCAAGTATCCCTTTAATGGGGCGTCCTATTCATAGTTCTCCACTTCTTTTGGCTTTTCCATGTGCCTGTTTTGGGGTGCTTCCCCAATAGTTGATATGTTATTCCCGAATCCAGTCGTTTATGAAACCGCGGACTGTACTTTTTGGTATTCCTGGGTTTGTGGGTTCCGGTGTTTTTTCTGACCCTCTTTTTGCAAGTTCGTCAGCCTTTTCGTTGCCTTCGATCCCTTGGTGACCTGGCACCCAAAATTGTTTTGCTCTATTTCGGTCTGCCAGTGTTCTTAGTTCTTCGATGCATTCCCATACCAGCCTCGACGTAACTTTCTGACTCGATATGGCCTTAAGTGCCGCTTGGCTATCTGACATTATTTGAATATGCTGATTTTCAACAGCTTTTTCATTATTTGTTTTTGCACATTGCAAAATTGCGTATACCTCGGCATGAAATACCGAGGAATGTATTCATATAGCATAGATATAGTTAGTATCAGGGTTTTTGGAGAATACTCCCGCCCCAGTGCCTTCCACAGTCTTAGACCCGTCTGAATACCAGAATTGTTCCTGTCGTTGGGCATTGGGCTCCCTTATGGTGATCTCCGCTCTTTCCTGTATTAAAACCGCAAATGGAGTATTAAAAGAGTACCTCTTGGTTATGTGGTCTGATCTCATGTCTAGCACGTCTCCTGTCACTAACCTTGAGATAATCATGTGACCTGGCCTAATATAAAGATTTCCCAGTGTATTCCCTAATCTGTAAGCTCCTAATCTTTGGCTCCCCTTGTATCACATAGTAAAGAGGTGGGAGTCCTATTAGTGCTTCCATTGCAGCAGTGGGGGTTGTTTTCATTGCCCCCGTTATTCCGAGGCAGGCAAGTCTTTGTACCTTGCTTAGCCTCGTTATTGCTTTCCTTTGTTGTGTCCTTGGCCACCACACCAAAGCTGCGTATGTTATTATCGGTCTCACCACTATGTTATAAAGCCAATATACCATGTCTGGTTTTAAACCCCAATCAATCTTATTACTGTTGATACTATTTATTACAAATATATAATAAATACAAAAAAAACCTAAATTCTTAAAGTCTAATCTTCCTCTGTTTGTTCTCTCTCTTGTGATCACTCCTATTGTTACTCCTATCACGATTTCTCTTACTCTTTCTCTTTGTCTTTCTTGTGGTGCTGCTATCTGTGCATTTACACAGAGCAAGGCTATTTGTTCTACTCTCCCTTTCTGGTGATGCGTTCAACAGTTAAACAACTTTAACGACTACTGTCCCCCTCTAACTCTTTAAATTGTCATCTGGTAATTCCCTATAATTAATAATCTAAAATAAATTCCCCGACATTTCTAACTTGATTTTTTTTTAACATCAATTTTTACACCACCCACATATTGCTGATGACAAACTTGTTTCTGACGTATTTACTTGCTCTACAGAAATGTCTATATCAATTATTCTGACTATACATATACAGTTTGGAAACCACAAATTATTTTTGGCCCTATTTAAGAAAATTATAAAAACTGGGACACGTCAATTTTTAAACTAAATTGTACGTTCTCTGAACGAAAATGTAAATAAACAGGGTGATTCACTATCGGTACTCTTTTTTTTTTCAATAGAACACCCTGTATTATTTTATATTTTTAGAAGCTCCTTAATGGGCTAACTTCTACGAACTATAATATTCATGGTCTATATGAATAATATAGAGTGAAATATTGAAATTATTTATTATTTCCTTTATGAAAATAAATATATAAAATACTTAACTTATTTGATTAAAGTAAATGCTCAAAATGTTCTGCACCTAATTCTTTGCAATAACACAATCTATTATAAAACTCTTGCCTTACATTATTTAAAGTTTGAGGTGAAATATTTCTTATTCTATTGTTATCCTTTCTCTGAGATCTGCAATTATTGTTGGCTGTGTTGCATTGACTTTATTCTTGAGGTAACCCCACAGAAAAAATCCAATAGCATAATATCTGGTGGTCTAACTGGCCACTCAATAGTACCTCTTAGTCCAATATATTTATTGTAAAATATTTCGTTGAGGTAACTGTTACATGTGCAGCGTAATGGGGTGTTGCCCTGTCCTGTTGAAACCAAAGATTATCATTCGGCAGTTTCCTATGTCTTTCATTTGGATATAAGTTAGGCAAAACAGAAACAACGTCGTCTCTAATCATATTTAAATATCTTTTGGCTGTCAAATTTTCTCCTATAAGAATCGGACCAATAATATGGTCACCTATGATACCAGCCCAAACGTTAATTTTTTAACGATATTGAGTTTGTGTCTCGCGCATACAATTTTGTTCCTTCGCTGACCAATATAATAATATACAGTTTTGCCAGTTTGCCTCCACGATGTTGAAAAAAGAATGGTATCAAGATCTGTCTCATTTTTGTCCATCTAATTTATATAAACATTTCGCAGAACTCCATTCTACGATCAGAACCATCTCCTGAGTAAAAGTTATTTTATATGCATGAAGTTTTTCTTTAAAGAGACACTTTAAAACAATTGTATGACTGACGTTACTTTGAAAGGAAATTTGACGTGTACTTGATGTAAGATTCACTGAACACAAATTTTCCAATTTTACATCTTCTTCTACGAAGTGCGTTTTTTTTTTAAATGATTTGACGTGTCCAAGTTCTATGAATTGTGCATGAATTTTATACACAGTACCTTGTGAAATATTAGACAAATGATAAAACTGATTAAATAGATTTGCCACTTTCATTTGACTTGTGCAATAATTATCTTCATAACCGATCATTATTAATATTTCAATTAGATGAATTTCATTCAAATACTTCATTATTAATCAAGCAAAATCAGTTTACAATTGGGAATTTAATATGTAAAATGTCAACACACCAACAATTTTAAGAGTAACAGATAACCAATTTGCCTATTTTGTTTAATTGTTGTCGTTATCTAGGTAGTTTTTACTTCTTCTGGACAAAAATTTTTTCTGTAACGATGAATCATGAACGTATCAGGTGTTACTTATTTCTGAAATCCACTCGAATATGTTGATACTTACTCTAGATACATCTGTGTTTGACTATTACCAATAAACCAATTACTATTTAGCGCCTAATTTCCTTAAATAGTATTTATTTTTCTCTACCTTGTTGTTGCTTTAACCTCTCTTATTTGTTCTTCCATACTTGGTATTTTTATTTGTGAAACTTCTTATTTCTTCTGCCATATATATTATTTATAATATTTATTTCTGTTATTGATCCTGCTAGTTTCTTTACCTATTCTTTAGTCTGATTCCCTTTATCCTCTATTTTACTTCGTCAATCCTCTCGAATGATTTCTTCTTTATCTCGTCACAATTCTTGGATTCCTTCTTTTATATTTTTCATCTTGTTAGCCATGGCTTTTATTTCCTTATTATTTTCATCCATTTTTTTCTTCTTCATCTTTATTATTTTCATTTATTTTCCTTTTCATTCCAATGAGCACTTGCATTAGATCTTCCATCTTTTCTGCTTCTTTCTCTCGGTCTTATTCTATAACTGTATTCCAAATGTTGCTCAGCCAGTACATTCTTACTTCCTTGTCAAGCTATTCGCTTCCTAAGGTCACTTATTTTTTAATTTTTAGATTCGACAAATCTTCACAAACGTTCGCCATGTTCCAAAACATAAAAATAGAAACGCCCACCCAAATACTATTCGCTGAATTGCCGTCTAAAGAAATCGCTTTGTATGTTACAACTCAAATTCCCGCTGAACATTTCATAGCGTACCTGTACCAAGGTGTGTTCGGTTTCGTCAAAAAAATCGGAAGTTCTACCATGCGAGCGGCGACAGATATCAAGGATGTGACTTTGAATCAGGAGCATTTCGTTGTTGTGAAACACGATGAGGATATGACCGTGTTGCAAGCAGTTTTTAAAGGAAATAAATACGATACTGAAGATAAATTAAGTGTTTAAAATGGGGGTTTATTTCTAATTTTAATTGTGTTGTTGAATAGTTTTAAATATTATTAAACGTTATTAATGAAAAAGAAAATATTTACAAATATGTATATTATAATATATTGTCTAAATTTATGTTGTTTTTAATTATATCTATTTTATTGTTAATTATTTTTAAGAAGCTCTTAATAAATTATAAAGAAATGCTTGTTGTTTATATTTAACACTAAATCCCACCACCTAAATGTAATATTTTTCTTGGCGCATAGGATACTGTGCAGTAAAACAAATTTGAGATCAACACACTTCAAATTATTCACAACTTACACAGGACTTTGTGACAAAGGTGCTTGCAGTTTTCTTACAAATACCTATGTACTTAGGATAGATGATTTATAAGATTAATGATACAACGTTTTCTAGGTTATATAGGTAATAGAATAAATCGTCGTTCTTTAGAATTAACTCGTCGTTCGTCGTTTTCGTCTTTTTCGATCTTTCTAGAGTATATTGATCTTTCTAGAATGTAGTAATCCCAGTGACGTACCGATATTAACAAATAAAAAAACTATTAAACATAAGAGACTAACATTTCCTTCATATGAATGTTTTTAAAATATTAAGACGGCGATTTTTACAAAAAATTACTTTTTTTTGGTAAATAAAAAACTGAGTAACATAAACTGTCTATTAAATTAGGCATTTCAACGTTCTGTAACAAAAAAAAAAAACAATATGGTAGACAATAGACACATAAAGTTTTTTACGTTATTACCAGAACTTTCTCTACGACTAATTTTTGACATACAAGGAGTTGAACTTATTAATTTTCATAATTTATAAAAATAATTTAAAACGTAAACTTTATTTTGCTGATATTCAAAAATAATGAAATCTTTTTGAAAATCAACTGTATAAGGTGACATGTGAATAGTCCATTATATTTTAATGAGTTGTGGGCTATCAATCAATAAATGATGATGGCCTTGCGTTGGAGGACAGTCACTTGCCCATCTCGTATGTTTGTGGTTTTTAAGAGGTCATACAATTTTAAATGATATTTACAAAATGCAAATAGGTTTTGGCCAAGAGAAAGAAAAGGTGGAAATTAATCGACAAAAGTGTATTTTTCAACCGTTTATAAACTTTTCGAAATTTATTAGAAGTGACTGGATATTCATAAATACAAAATCAATACAGTAAGTATAAAAAAAGAAGAAAACTAATTTTTCGGCATAGAAAATCATTTTTTTGTTGTTGCAGCTTGCAAAATGTGATTTATGTTTTTTCATTCTTTCATCAAAGTGAGTGTTTGTGATGGAATCTCAAGAAAATAGAAAGTAAGTAATAAAATAGTTCTTATTTTATATTAGTTCAATTAGACACCGATTACTACCTAACCAACATTTTAATTTAGGCTTATACCAAAAAAGACAAATATTCATTATTTATATAAGTATGGCTTTACATATTATCCTAGATTTAAGAACAGATTAATAGTGTGTAGTTCAAATTAGTTTTAATATTTGGAAATAATGAAAATTAAGAATCCCTTATTCCCCCTACGAAATTATTTATTTAATTATTTAAAAGACCACCCAACAGTAATAACCATTTAACGGGTGCGAAAGACAATATAAATAGAAACATTAATAATAAAAAATGTTAATATATAATATTGTTAATAGCAATTAAAGTATCAATTTACATGAAAAAAACCTGTGGAAAAATTAGAATTAACATTAGACAGCTATTATAGGATAAAATACTATATTATTTTAATTGACACTTCTCACCTTTCGTCTCCTCGCCCATCCCTACAAATCGAGTGTATCGATTGTCAAATTAATCTTGGCATCGTGAATATTATATTTTATCAATGAATGGATATATCTCTGTTATATCTGTCTTTTACCGATAAATTTCTCAGATCTAGGGAGTAAGTCGGCGGGTATTGTGCCGATATTCATGAGGTATTAATTTGATTTTAAAACGTTTTAAAAATAACAAAATTTTTAAACAATATAGTTGTCTTAAGTCATACGTTCATATATTATACTACTCCCATCCTATTATTCCTTAATCCAATAATGTCTCTATTAGAGAGTGGTAGAGAGTTTTTAAGCATTTTATATTTAGAAAGTCTCTTAGATAACGAAACTTAGAAAACTTCTTACTTTTTGAATAAGCTGTTTAATGTGCAGGTCCCACCTCATATGTCTGTCTATAAGAATATTTTATTTCTGAAGATTCAGGAATTTCCGAACTTAATCCTACATTCAATGGACCTAAAATAGGAAGCCCTGTCATATATGACGCAAATGGTATGTTGTTTTTGTTGTAATTTAAGGTTAGTTTATTAAATTGAAGCCATTTGGATATTTTAAAATATATCTTGTTTTAGGTTTTCCCACGAGGATGACAAATACAAGATGGCCGTGTCATCAGCAAAAACTAATTATTTTACCAGAACTGTCCAGATTTAACATACTATTTATATAAAGTGTGAAAAAAACCGGTCCTAATACTGTGCCTTAGGAAACTTCAAAGGTTCAGGTTGAAAATCACTACTATGTTTTTTATTTAAACTTTTTGTACCTTATTGGACAGAAAACTTTTAAATATTTTATAAACTGTTTCCCTCACTCCATACTTTTCTAGTTTTACTAACATTTTTTATGACAGATGGTGTCAAAAGCTTTGGATAAATCGAGAAATATGCTAACAAGTATTAGAAATTAAAAATTTAAAAAAAACCGACTTCAAAAACGTATAGATGCTACAACAACATCTTAAACAAATTTATATGGGACCACTCTTGAGGTACCCCCTTACTAACAAAAAAAAGAACCATATAAATCGGACAAGGTGGTACAGCATTATCGCTAAACATACATAAAAAAAGGAAGAGTGAGGATTTTCTCATGGACCCAATTATTACATTTTGACCAAATTTATATGGGACCGTCCCTGAAGTACACCCTTTCTAACAAAAAAGAATCATTGAAATCGCACACCGTTTTAAAGAACATAAATTCTTCGCTTTTGCCCAAATATTTCAAATTTAGATTCATCAGTCCACAGGACTTGTTTCCAGTCTTCTACTGTCCAATCTTTATGAGCATGAGCCCATTCTAGTCTTTTTTTCCTGTTTCCGCGTCGTAAGATAGGTTTCTTTGTAGAAATTCTACCATTTAAGCCAGCTATTTGTAAATGTTCTTTTACTACACTTACTGATACTTGTTTATCGTGGCTTTCATTGAACCGAATTTGAATTTCCGGTGCTGTAAGCTTCCTATTCATTTTGGACTAGTGATGGGCAATTCGAATACAAAATCATTCGAATATTCGAATTATTACTATCATTCGAAATGTCTCGAATTACCTAGAAATGATTCGAAACATTTTAGACTTTTCAGGCTATTCAGCAATTACTGTAAATCGGCGATATCAACATTATTCTTTTTTTAATTTAAAGGCTTCAATTGCCGCAGCTATTTGGCATAATTCAAATCATTTAGTAGAACTGACATTAGGCCGCATAGTCCCGCCATCTGAGGCCTGTAAATAACCTAACCTCAAAAAAGTCAAGTTTCATAAAAGTATATAATATACAGCGTTGCCAATGTGTGAGCAATTGCTCACATTTGTGAGCATTTAAAGAAATGTGGAGTAAAAGTAGAGCAGTGGCAGATTGTGAGCATTTTGTGAGCAAACCTAATATTGACTCTTTTGATAACTGACACGCTAAATTTTCAATATAAAACAAAATAAAAAATCAAACATAAAATAACCAAGTTTTTCTTCTTTTTTACCTATAATTACAAATGTAAATAAGAAGAAGAGAATTCGAATGATCATTCGATTATTTATATTTTTATCATTCGAATATTCGAATACGAAATTCATTCGATTATGCCCATCACTATTTTGGACATGATAATCAGGGACCGATCCTCTGCTTTAGAAGTTACACGGGGCCTCCCACTACGTTTTCTGTCCTGATTCGAACCAGTTTTTTCAAAACGAGTGATGGCATCTGACAGTAGAACGTGGTAAATTTAATCTATTTGCAATATAACGTACAGTGAAGCCTTCGTTGTGAAGAGCAATTATAGATGCACGTTTTTCTAAACTTGTATTAGGATGCTTTCCCATTTTCTAAAATAAAAAAATTAAAAATATAATAATTATTTTGAATACAAAATAACTATAAGTAAAACCACATAAAAAAAAATTCACTTACCTTTAATGTAATAAAATTATGTAAAAATAGGAAAATAGCTACTAGAAATCGAAAAAAATGCAAAAAACAATTTAATGTTCATAAGAAAGAAAAAAAAAGTACTTTCAATGCGTTCACTTCGTTGCATCCAGATACGTAATAAATGACACTAATAGCGTTCTATTTTGTTTCTCGTAAAGAGTGCGCGGGAGTGGGGGAGACAAGTCAACAAGACGATCGCAAACGCTTTGTAAACTAACATAGCATCTTAATTATAGGTCAAGTTAATGTGTTTGAGTGTCATATTTCTACGGAAAACTAAATAAATCACTTGTCCGGAAACTTTCCGTCGGTAGTGTACATAAAAAAATAAAAAAAAAATATTGCGACGAATTGAGAACCTCCTCCTTTTTTGAAGTCGGTTAAAAATAGGTATTTTCTTATCTGAATCATATTTGATAGATGTTAAATGTATGAATACTAGAGATAAGGAGGCGAATCGGCATACTCAAAATACGGTCCCAAAAAACGCATGCTAATTGAGCTTCTATAATTAACCGCATGGGCGCTGGTACTGCATACGGTGTTCAAAATAAATGGCTTCTTATGAGAATTATACATAATTTTGTCAATATAATAAAAATTAACTTGTTTATAGCTAAATAAGTCACAGTGCATTTATTTCTAAATAAGTCTTGAATGTTTTAATTGATAAATTATTTAATTTTATCTATATAAAATACAAATTAGGTATGTATGACCAAATTCAAAAAGGTTTCTTAAATGCTGAAATTTGATAAGAACAATTTTGTGGCAATTTTTTTTTTTTTAATTGAACCAATATATAGTTTTAGATTTGTTATTGTTGCACTACAGGTATAAAGGGGGATTTGGGAATGTAGATGGTATTACCCCATCCTTTAATTTCAGCTTTCCCCTTTTTATTTTGCTAACAGTACCATCAGAAAAAATAATCTCATAATATTTGATAATATCTTCTAAAAAGTATAGAACAGCATTATCTTTAGAAAGAGCTTTATCGGCACTAGAAACGATATATATGCTGCCACTGTTCTAAACGTTTAGTATCCTATATTTACAATGACACAATTGGGGTCAAAAAAAAAAATAACAGTAGCAACTCTTCATCTAACATTAAAACTCTATAAAACATAAATTTTCTTTTCTAGTAAGTTAAATTTAATGCATAATTATTGTTGTTTGTAAATCAGCATCTATCACTGTAAAATTTTATATCATAGAAACTTATAATAAAATAAACTACACTTCGTAAGATACATATTATGACTAGTTTACAATAAATATTATATTTAGACATAAATACATTATTTTACTTACATTAGAAGCTTTAAAAAGACATTGAATTGATTTCTTCTTGTGTTTACTTTTTAAATTTGATTTTTATCCTGTTTTACAATCTGGAACGACGTAAATCTTGCTTTGATGTTTTTTGTCACTCATGGTACTTTTTTCACATTATTTTGATTCTTTTCACCAATTTTTTAAAAAATCACTTCATTTTACATTGACTTACATAGAAAATTGACACCGCTGTCATTCAACATGCACAGTCAATTTCGCGAACTTTATAAAAAAAATGAATGGAAATTTGAAATTTGACCATTGCCGATTCGGCTCCTTGTCTTTAGTCTTAATAGTTAAATTATAAATCGAATCATCAGTTGATCGTTCATCGTCCAAAGCCATATTGACCTTTTGAAAGAATTGCATATTTTTTTCAAACGTCACACAGTCTTCATTACTTTTTTTAATATTTTTGAAATATTAGATGTTAAAGAAACTGGTCCATAGTTGCCAATATCCAACTTATTTCCATTTTTATAAAGTTGTTTTTATTACAGATGTCTTAAGAACTTTTGGTATCTAAACAAGAGTTTATTACAAATGTTAATGGTTCCGCTATTTCATAAACAATTTCCTTCGATATCTATGCACATATTTGATCTATTTCTGGTGATTTTTTGCATTTAAAATTGTTTATTATATCTATTATCTCTATTTCCTCAGCAGGAGGAGATTGCACAATTAACTAAAATTCAGTAATGCACAGAAGTAACATTTTATTATTATAACACATTAACTTAAAGTGATACGTTTAATTTAGTACTTATTTCAAGCAAAAATATCCAAGCTGTCTTTGAAGGTATGGTACTCATCAGGGGCGGTTTCTCCATTGGTTCATTTGTGCAGTGAACACCCAGTTACATTTCATAAAAACACATTATTTTAAAATATTAACATAAAAATATTAATTCAATTTTAATAATTTTATTGTTTTTATATGGGTAAACATCTATTTTTGGGTACGCCACTGCGCTCTGGCGCGCTTTTATAAGTGAGCCCGTGGGAGTGAGAGGGGTTCTTGAAAATCTTTAGCTAAAAAGAGATGTCATACGATAATAGATCCCTGAATTGTAGTGAAACTATGATAAAATAACTTAAATTAGCCTAATTTGCGCAACGCACACCGTGACGTCACAAAGTAGGCGGGGGAAATTATATTGTACTAAGTAATTAAAACGATTGTAAGGTTTTAATTTTTTTAATAATACTTTTAGATAGAAACTTGTAAGCACACTGTAAAGTCCGAAATATTTTTTAATTATAGCTTCAATATATATGCATCTTTCTGTATAAAAGTAAATAAAAAAAATATGTCATAGTCTGGATCGACGTGTATATGATGCCCAACCCTGTATGTGTTACAAATGGCTTTATATTCATTCTAATGTAAATTGGGTAATAATATTTATTTATGATTTTATTATTGTTTGTTCATTACCTTGGTCTCGAGCCATTGGACTCGGTCCTTAGGAGAGCATACGTAGGGCCTTGTAACCAACATGTAGAGGCCCTTTGATAAGGGATACACGTGGCGGATAAAATTCTTGACAGCTTCATATAATATATTCGGATATTATAATTGTAATTATAAGAAGTAATAATTACTATTATTTGCTTGTAATAAGTACTACAATAATAGTCTGGTTCACAAGTGCCATTTCCCTCGAAACCTGTCCTCCAGCACCGAAAATTATGATTTTGGGCTCATTCGATTCGGAATGGCATCTAGAACATTCTATCAAAATTCCAAGAGGGGCTGAAAAAAAAATGCAAAAGTTATAAACAATAAAGTAAAATAAAAAATAAGGCTTTGGTTTTTATGAAATATTTCAAAAACTATTTGAGATAATCGAAATTTGAAAAGAGATCCTTAAAGAGCAGGAAATTTCCTAAAAAAAAGTCCTACCTCCCGGAACTGTACCAACAACCCTTATAATTTTAATTAAGCGGTGAAAATAACGGTAAAAACGCGTGGTTCGGCTGCCGCGCGCATCGCCCCAAGCTGACACATGAACTAAAAAAATTACTTTAACTGATTAAATATTAATATTAAGGAATAAAAAAAATTGGGTACTAAGTAGATATATGAATAAACAATAATCCGTAAACAAAAATTTTTTATCACTATTTTTTTATTAATTATGCTTTTGTTAATTAGTTAATTTTCACCTTTTTAATGTTAACAAGAAATCTAGAATTTTTTTTGATTTTATTTGAGTTATTGTTAAAAGGGTTTAGAAGATATCCCCGTTGAAAAAATTAAAAAATTTTGATTTTTCATTTTTTTATTAAAACAATCAAAGGCATTAAAAAATTATAATGCAATTTTACGCAATATTTTTTTTAAATACTAAAAAATATTACAAAAACAACCATATATATTTTTTTATTGAAAAAAATTTTTTATTTTTTTATTTAACTTTTAAAAATATTGTACTAAATAATTTTTTAATGCCTTTGATTGTTAATAAAGAAGTGAAAAATCAAAATTTTTTAATTTTTCCAACGGGGATCTCTTCTAAACCCTTTTAACAATAGCTAAAAAAAATAAAAAAAAATTCTAGATTTCTTGTTTTGAAATAATCAGCTTTTTATGTTAACATTAAAATGGTGAAAATGAACTAATTAACAAAAGCATAATTATTAAAAAAATAGTGATAAAAATTTCTTGTTTACGGATAATTGTTTATTTATATGTCTACTTAGTACCCAAATTTTTTTATTCCTTAATATTAATATTTAATCAGTTAAAATAATTTTTTTAGTTAATGTGTCAGATTGGGGCGATGCGCGCAGCAGCCGAACCACGCGTTTTTACCGTTATTTTCACCGCTTAATTAAAATTATAAGGGTTGTTGGTACAGTTCCAGGAAGACTTTTTTTTAGGAAATTTCCTGCTCTTTAAGGATCTTTTTTCAAATTTCGATTATCTCAAACAGTTTTTAAAATATTTCAAAAAAACCAAACCCTTATTTTTTATTTTACTTTATTGTTTATAACTTTTGCATTTTTTTTTCAGCGCCTTTTGGAATTTTGAAAGAATGTTTTAGATGCCATTCCGAATCGAATGAGCCCAAAATCATAATTTTCAGTGCTGGAGGACAGGTTTCGAGGGAAATGGCACTTGTGAACCAGACTATAACAGAATATAAGCATTGGCCTATCGTGAAATTTGTTACATTTAGGATGATATAACTCGGAATGGAAAAGTAATTGAGATGAGCCGTAATGAAGAGAAATATACTCATTAAAAATATCTTTCAATTGGTATATAACTTATTCATATTGGGGGTGGGGCAATTTCCCATACATTTCTGCCCATTGTCCTTTGCTCTTGCATTACGAAACATTACTCTGAATTACACTGCATTACTCTGAATTACGTGGTATTACGCAGAATGCAGAAAAAAATTGCATTACTGGTACAAATTTCCAACTAGTGGGTGACCTCTCGGCACCTCGTATACGGCTCAATAAATTTAATATCTGATAGTTGAATATTACGTTATAGACTATACAAAACTTTTTATAAAGAATGCATTTTTTTGATTAAACTAGGTAATAATGAAAATGTTTTCCATATTGTAGCCAACTTACGTAGACACACTGTAGTATATACCGGCACTTTGTAGGTAATAGTTAAAAGGACATAATTATAATTGGAGGCAGACAGTTATTGGGCCATTATTTGCTCAGAGCAAAATTATTCTTGGGGAGCAATTTTTAAATTAATGTAAAAATATGCCTAAGTATTTAAAAAAATCGTTTAACGCCTAATATAATGTTTACAGATGGATTATTTATATACTTATGATTATAAAAGTGTAAGTAAACTACCCTTTATTTATACCCTTAATACACGTATACGGGGTGAGCCAAGTGAGTGTCGCTATTTTACAATGAGGTATTCTGTACCTAGCTATATTGTAATGTACCCACACAAGTAGGTACATCACATGAATAAAAATATATACTTCGAGTATCACATACAGGGCGAGTAAAAAGTTATATAAAGTTGAAATACACAAAAATTGCCATTTTTTACAAAACACCCTGTACTACCCTCGGTATTGACTTACAAAAAAAAAACAGCTTAAAATTGATCGTGTACAGAAAAAAAAATATATTATGGACTACACTTTTTGGGTACATCCATAATATAAAATTACAAGTCACATAGGTATCTATACTTTTTAAGATAGGTATTTTAATTTAAAATTTTAAAACAATATTTGTATTCACTACGAAAACAAGCTACCTACCGATGGATTAAATGTATGTGAATTTACGTCCCCCTATAAGTATGCACTGTCATACCCCAAAAATTCAAGATTTCAACTTAAATTTTACATCCGAAGTTTCCGCGCGCACAACCTGTAAATTACCTTGGTTATTTTCCCGCCAAAGAAAAAAATATCTCCATTTATTACTTCACTATCTGCTGGTATGCAGAACCTGCCGTTAAAAAACTATCAATGAAATATATTATTTATAATATATGGAGCACATGATGAAATTAGAAAGGATATTTACTAGTAGATAATAATTAATAACAACGGATATTCTACCTAAAATATTTAATAAATACAATTCAACATTAGGCACTTTTATTTATACATAAATAAACAAGCCGTTATCAAATTATATTATGTAAATAAATAATCATAACCTTGATTACGTCCAAAAATTGAATGTCATCATTTTAAATCGACATATTTAGAAGTATTTTTGTTTGGAAAACTTACCTGAGGATATATAACATCAGTTAACACAAACAGTAAAGAGTTCAGTTCAAAATTTCACTGAAAAAACTTATATTGTTCAAGATTTGACAACAATCATCTGTTTATCACTACACGAACGTCAAAAGTTAGGTTATGTGTTTACGTTAGTCGAGCAACGTGAACGGAGAACGCTATTGCCAAATTTAATCTTCATTTTTCTTTGTAGAGTATTGATTATATGTCTATAGATAAAGGAATATAATAATTCGAAATTTTGTAAATGAAAATGTGTTTTTTCAATTCGTACAAAGTGGCATTTAAACAAGGGTGGTCCAAAATAAATTCGGATACGGGGTTTAATTTTTTTAAATATGTCCATTTTTTGTATTTTTAACTGGGTATATTTTTTAGAAGGAGCTAACCCCATTTTGGACCGTCCTTGTTTTTAAAATTACTAGTTTAAAAATATTTTTTTACGAACAATTATAATAAGAACATTTATTTCTAAATAAATATAGGCACATTAAGCAAATCTGATATATCTGATCATTTTATAAAATATTTATTTAAAAGTATTTTAGTAGGTAGGTATAAAATGTATTTGTGTAATTTAAGAGATGCCTAAGTAATTTGATAAAACATCAGATATTTATAAAAGATTTTTACACATAATTAGCTACAAGTACTTTTAAATAAATATAAATATGTTAAGGAAGTCTGCGATCTGTTTATTTTTAGGTAGGTACCTGCTAATAAGGAATTTAAAGTAATTTTAAGATATCAGGTACTTCGATAAAACAGATATTTAAAAGATATTAGAAGAAGCAAGTTAGAGGTATAATTAATTTAATTATTCTTATTTATTATTTCCTAGTTATTAATTGTTAAATTTTTTATTGTTTACTACTCTGAACACATCTATTTATATTTACCACTAAAATTAATGGCATAAAGCATTCAAACAAGTATCATTGTCAAAATATTTATAATACGTTAAATACATCTGAGATCTTGAGTAAGTGAAGGAAATTCTAACTGATCTGGCAACGTGGCAACACAAGGAGAAACTAGCAGCATGAGAAAACGACGTGGTAATATCACAGCTTAGTGGTAATATTTTGGAGATTAGAGTAGAGGTGTAATTTGTAGATTATAAACGAATAATAATAATTAGTTATTATTTTTTAGTGATTGTTTTATGTAATTTACGTTTAAAATTTAACCGAGATCTGTCGTAATTGCAGTTACTTGGGTTTAAGAAGCTGGTGATTTATGCCTAATTTTCAAAATGCTTCCTACAAATGCATTGAACGGATTATTATTAGGTATGATAAATGCATACGTAAATAGGTATTGGACAATATTTTTTTTGGCAAATTTTTGTTTTATTAAGTACTGTTTTTATTCGGATAATGTTTTTTTACTCATAAAAAACTGTTAATTTTGGAAAATGTACCTATCTTTTTTTTTCATCCCAATTCAACATTAAATAAAAAAATTAATTTGTAAATATTTGGATGAGGAATATTTTATAAATACAGAGTAGAAAGCTTCACAATTATTAATACCTAGTTTGGGAAGTTGAAGACGTTAAAGCAGCCCAGCTATGAGGTGGAAATGTTACATTCTCGTGCAGGGTGACCCGTTAAATGCGCCCCCACAAATGCGCTTCCCGACATAATCGCCCACGACAAATATGCACCACCCCGACATATGCTGCCGACAAAATTAATTAATATACAGGGTGCCTCATTAGTGCGCCATTGTTCTAAATTTCAAAATTTTAATTATATGTTTTATAGACTGGCCAACAAGTTTTAATGATATGAAAAAGGCATATTTTAAAATTATTCTTGGATATACAGGGTGCTACGCTTTTGTCTGGCAAATAAAAATGTAATTTTTTAATTGGAACAACCTGTATTTTATTTTAGTTTTAGCTTGGTCACGTAATAAATGTACTGAACACTGGAATTTTTTCAAAAAATATTACAGGGTTGTATGTAATATTACCAATAAAATTAATTATTGAAATAATTTCATGATTAAACCATCAAAATTTCGAGAAAAAATACGTTTGGGTATAGAAAATGCCAAACAAAATAGAAAATTATGAAATTAATTTATATATTGGTGGCATAAAATATACACAGTACGTATTACATTTCAAAAAAATTAAGAATGATTTCGCATTTAAACACCCTGTATATATCTAAGCAAATTAATGAAAATGCAAATTTTGTTTAACGATGTTAACACAACCAAATTTGTTATCTGCAATTCATTTTGAACCCCCAAGAGAGAAACCAAAAATTTTGCCAGTAATTATTTAAAAAAAATAATAGAAATAACAAAAAGTATTGGGGCGCATATGCCGGAAAGTGTATTTGTCGGGAAGCGCATTTGTCGGGGCGCATTTGACCGGGGCGCAATTGTCGGGTAACCCTCATGCAGATACCTACCTATGTAGATATATTTTTAAAAAGTAGGCACATAAGTATGTAATCAGCCAAATACGGAAAGTTTGCATTTACAGGCATCATTAAAATTAAGTCATCCGCAAAAACATCCCCAACTTCTTCAGGAGGAAAATAGTTAAACTTAACTAAAAATATAGTTAAACCATTTTCCAATTTCGGAATCATTGTTGCTATATGAATAAGAATAATTTTCTGACCGTAGCAGAATTTTATATAAATAAAAAATTTCTAGGTGTATTCGGTCATGTTTTTACTTTAGCACAGCAATACATATGTTTCGGAAACATTTATTCCATCTTCGGGTGCAGTCAAAATTTAATAAAACTTGGGGACGATTACAACCCAGATAGCACAAATACGTCTTATGGACGTTCTAAAAACGTCCTGCTTGGACATTCAGGACATCCTCAAAACGTCAATTTCACGGCCGTGGACGTCTTATGGACGTATTTGGAACGTCTATGTTAATAATTAGGATGTCTTGAGAACGTCCATTTAAGGACATTTCATGGACATTTTCAAAAGCTCAAATGGGGAATAATAGGATGTAGTGAAAATAATGAATAATTTCCAAAAAAATTATTTGGAAACAAAAAACCTATAAATAGTGAAATTCTTAAAACTTTTTCTTCAAATTCATCCCGTCTCTCCTCTACTTTGCTCTTTTCAATCATGCCTGGATTGAGAGCAGTTGTTTTTTGATTTGGCCATATTTTCGTTCCCAGTTGAACCTGAAAATAATTTAATCGCTTATTCAAAATTCAGATCAATATGAAATCCAATCTGTTGGTTTAAGTTTGCCCTGCTATTCATTAACCTTTTAGCTTTGTAGTGTTCACTGAAAAACTCCTCTACTTTGCTCTTTTCAACCATTCCTGGATTGACAGCAGTCAGTTTTTATCTTGATTTGGTCATATTTGCCTTCTCAACTGAATCTGAAAATAATTTAATCGCTTATTCAAAATAAAAGGTATATCAAAATTAAAATACAATCTGTTTGTTTCAGTTTGCCTTGCTAGACATTATAAATTCACTAACCTTTCTCAGAAATAAAAATGGTACAAACGGCGGAATGATAGAACTTGTACTCGTATAATATGTATATACCATCGAATCATGAACATTGAACACTTTGTTTTAATAAAACCTGTGCCCTGGGAATATTTCACTTCAGTGCTTGAATCAAAATCATATCTAAATAAATAAAAATAAAAAGTCACTTGTCAACAATATCACTTTCTTGCAAAAGATCTTCTTTGTTTTTGTCTATTTGACCTTCATTCAATTGGATATTGGGACAATGCCATCTTTAATAATTAGAGAGTTATTGCAAATTCACTTAAGGTCAGTCACTATTAGTGCCGCTCTTATTTTGACATCTAAGCATGCGCAGATGTTTATGTTCTAAAACTGACTTTAGGTTTATTCCAACAACAATTTTGGGACCATACATAAACCAGTCCACAACTTATTGTCGACGACTGATAGTCGACGACCTGTCCACGACCTGTCGAGGATTGGGACGCGATTCAGAACTTGGATGTGTTGGAACACATTTTTGTGTTGTCAGACACACTCTGTTAATAACGTCAAAGTAAAGGCAAATTTAACAAATGTGAAATTTTGAATTTGGGAAGTAAAAAAATTATAAAACTCATGAAAAGCTTTATAAATTTTGATTATTCGATTTTTATAGTTGGGGGTGGTTTATTTACGAGCTCACTTTCGTTTTGCGCATATCTTGACAATTCGTTCATATTCACACCCAGGAACTGATTTGACAGTACAGAAACTGGTTTGTGATTAGGTTTGGGTGTGTTGGAACACTAGGTTTTTGTACAGTTTTGAGTCCGAAGTTTGTTGGAACACCAAATCTAGACTGCGCAGAATCCCGACAGTACGGAAACCGATTTGCTATTGTGTTGGAACAAACCTTTTATTAAGGATTGTGCCTGTCCTTAATTGTGGATGTTTAAGGGCAGCAGGTAGTGGCGACTTTATAGTTTTCGGATGCGCTCGCCGACATTCGTATCCGTTAGAAGTTTTTTAATATTAAATATTTAATATAATCGTTATTTAAACCTTCTAAAATTATAATTTTTAATGCCCCTTTAAGATTATAGACAACAAAAAAGATGAACTATAATTTAAAGTTTAGTGGCTGGCTTTATAGAAATTTGCAATATCTCTCTATTAAGGACAGGCACAATCTTTATTAAAGTTAGTGATCTGCGCATGCTCAGATGTCAAAATAAGAGTGGCACTAATAGTGACTAACCTTAAGTGAACTTGCAATAACTCTCTATTATTTATAATTATTATTTAGAGAATTTTTTAAATTTTTTTTAAATAACAGAAACCTCATCTTTCTGTTTCAGCGTGTAAAAATGTATTTGAAAATTTATTTGATTTAACACGATAACGATAAAGTATCGTTATCGTTTATTTACTTAATCCTTTCAGCAACCGAAATTCGTTTAAATTAAATGAAATGACGGTCTCAAATTGGGTGTAAGGACTTGATTTCTTTTAACTTGAAAAATTATCCTACTTTATTATTTATATTTATCGTTTTTTTTTAGAAGTTGGATTCAGCCAACGTAATATTTCACCCAATAAAAAAAACACAAACTCCAAATTATCCCGGACTCAAAACCCTTTCGACCCCCAAAAACAATAATCTCAGGACCTCACCCCGTCACATCTCGAAAAATGTCCCATTCTTTTTCCTTTCAAACGCACCTTTTCCCCGTTGTGACCACGTGTCATTAATCTTCCGCACCCACTTCCGCTTTCTCTTGCTTTTTGTCGCCGGGTCCCGTCCCCCGTCATCCGCGCGGCTAATAGACCATGTCCCGAAAAATCCTTTAATAATTCCAGGACTAATGACAGGACATCATCCTTATAAACTGGTAGCCGGTATGCTGGAAGACGGTCTTCTTACTTAATGTAATATTTATTTATTTAAACAGATTGTTGTTTATACACTTTTAATAAGATCTGAAGTAAGGTCGACCTTCATCCATATGTTTAACGGATGAAAGTTTTTTTAATAAATAAAATGTTTATAAATATACCGCAAATGGGTTGCCTAAGAAATAGCGGTCCAGACTATTTATTTTCTTAAAGTTTAAAGTTTGGTGTTTTTCTCTTTATTCGTTTTTGAGTTATCTTTAAAATTCTAAATTTGCACTTTTCTTCAAATATCTCGAATTAGGTACATTTTAGGGAAATCATGTATAGGAACAAAATTATAGAGACTGACATCTCAAGCAACTTTTATCATGATTCCTATACTTTCCTTATTTGTATACCGAAAGGAAAGTAAAAAATGGCCTTGACCGTATTTTCTTAGGCAACCCATTTGCAGTATATTTATAAACATATTTTATTTAATAAAACAAAACTTTTATCCCTTAAAAAGATGGGTGAAGATCGACCTTACTTTGGATCATATACTATATTCATTTATTTTTCTAAATACAACACTAATTTTTATTTCTTTTACTAATTTACATTTAAAATATTTATTTTAACAGAACGATATCTCAACTAGAACTAGGATTACCATATGACAGGAAAAGTCCGGATATGTCCGGAATTGTGGCGTTTTGTCTGGAAAGCGGCGGGAAATATTAATTGTCCAGAATTTTCAGGAAAATCATCAATCGTATAATAATTAAGGTACACTTAAAATTCCATATAAACAGTTCTTTTGTCGTTGAAACCATAGAACTTTTTTTAATATATTTGTCATAAGTTGGAGTTTTATTATTTGGTCCGGATTTTTAAAAAAATGTCTGAAAATTTTATTAGGTCTATCAGGAAATTGTATTTTTTAAAGTGGCAACTCTAACTAGAACTCAACCGAATCCACAAATATTTATGTCGATTATCGATAAAAAAATAGTGACGTCGCTGGCTCTTGACTTGCATTATTCTTTCCGTTGTGAATTAACTGTAGACTTTCTGAGCACAGCTGATTCGTGAATAAGGTTTATGGGAAATATCTTGACAATAACTTAATTTCATCTTGTATGACTATTGTTATAGTTTATTTAAAATCTTTACTGCCAGTTCTGAATGTAGTTCTTCCGAACTTATAATAACAGAAAGAAAACATTCCCGCACTCAAGACTATCACGCCCGAATCGTAGATAGCCATGAATATCATGATTAACTGTTCTACGGGACGTATTATTATTTAGTCTGAATTTGCCTGAATAAAGATGAGCGAAGTTTGTTCTCTAATGACACTGATCTGCCAAAAACATCCCATTTAGGTTTCAATGAACGTTTTAGAAACCTAGTAATTATGTATAGGTATTCTATTTTAGTTTTAAATATTATTTTAAAATATCAGTAAATTATAAAGTTACCACAATCGCCAGAAATCTACAATAATATCAATATTAAATTTAAACATTTTGAAAAATAATATTTTTATTTCACAAGACAACTGCTGCAGGTCAAATTTATCTTTAAGTTAATTAGTTTCTTCCAAAAAGAGTGCAAATACGACAAAGATGAATACACCCTTCTGGTTCATAGTTGCGATAGACCATTTTCTTCCTTCTTGCTCGCCAGGCGAGTTCGGTTATTCCCTTGCAAGCTAAAAAGACATTATTGACAGAAGCCTTTATTATAGAATCTAGTTCTTTGCATTGAAAGTATAGCACTAAGCAACACTAGTTATGAAAATATCGTTCCATTTATACAAATTGTATGGATGGAACGATATTTTCGATACAAAGGAATATATCTGATATTTGATTTGCTAACGGAGGATTAACCGAACTTGCATACCGTATAATCAGATCCAATGACAATATTGATATATGACAGACAGTTCATTAGTCCTGACAGTTGACACTTGATTTGGCTTCTCGCCGTGCTTATGAAGAATATAAGGATGAAGTTTGTGTAAAGGTAAAAAATCTCCGATTGTTTAAAATTGTTAAAAAACCAGAACACATAAAGGTGTTTCGTTTATTTTTTATTTTAATAATGAAAGTCCTTTTAAAAAATCAGCTTTAAATAAAATTTGCATGTATACATTCATCAGAATCATCCATATCACATTTTAATGGAATAAAAGAATATTAAAAAGTACTAATTCTAAAATAACCTCAATTTAGAAATAAAACAAGAACTAAAGATTCGTCCACACATAAATGATCAATTTGATATTGTATACGTTCTGTATAGTCTTAAAAGCTAATACAATATTTATAACACTTCAAAAACGCTTGCGCGGTCAAAACAGTCCGAAGCATGAACACATTTTGATTATTTACAACTACTACGGACAATCTCTTAGAACCCGACATTCCAGGGTACAACAACTGTCATAAATTTGACTCCACTATATACACCAAATAGGAATCCAGATCCAGGAGCTAAACATTTTCAAGAAACTGTGTCACGTCCAGCAGGAATAAGAAATCAAGAGAAATAGATAAAGTAGGAGCAGCAGAAGGTAATGAAAGGACAGAAAGAAGAAGAGAGGATATAACTTTTTATTTGATATGTCACGAGCCTTTCGGTCATGATGGAGTCACTTTAAGTAGTGAGACTATACGTGATACCTGACTTGGAACATAAAAGAGCAACAACAATAAACAATTTATTAAAGATAAATAAAATATTCAAAAAGACAATAATATAAAAAGGGCTTTACCAAGGGCTAAACATCTAAAGGCGAGGAGAGAACATCACGTCACTTCTTCTACTGGGATCCGAGACGATGATGAGACTCAAACTAAAAGGCTCGAACTAGACTGGCAGAGATTCCAAGATAAGACTACGATTTTATTTTTTATAGAAATTCAGTGGAATAACAACCCTATATGCTCTAGAATTTTGGAATGGTTTAATCTGTTCGGGGTCGAAGCATTACAACATGTTGATGAGCCCTGCACATTTTCTCAGAATATATCGTTTATTTTAAAAAAAGCTTTCTCAATTCTACAAGTTATATATTTGCAAGAAGATTTCTCACCAGGAAGATCAAAAAATACCGCAATGCTCTCATTTTACAAAAAAACTGGATTGATTTTATTGAATAAGGCGAATGAACTCTTAATATTTTAAGATCTTAATAAGGATTTTAACTGTGTACATAATGACAAGCTTTTATTTAAATTACAACCGTATGGAATTCGTGGTGTTCAATCAAGTAAATTGGTTAAAATCGCTTTTCAAAGACAGAATAATTTTATGTAAATATTACGTCTACAAAAAGTGTATGTCCAGTAAAATGAACCTATCAAACAATCACTCGCGGTGCCCCACAAAAATCCATTCTAAAAACTACACTGTTTTTGTTAGGTTGCTCCTATTACATTTATTAAAAATACATTAGGTCTGTTTGAACAACGATCCGAAACCAGTCATTGGCACCAGGATTCTGCGCAGTATATAATTTGGGGTCCTAATAATCTACTGCGCAGAATCATGGTGGCAATGACTGGTTTCTGATCATTGTTGGAACAGTATTGAGATTCTCTCTTTCAATTCGGCACGTATTGAGTACGCACATAAGAATTCCTGTCCTGAGCTAATAGCTTTGTTCGCGGGGCCTAACGCCTACAAGTTCACGATAGATTAGCATGAGCATTTCGATTTCAGGCGTTCGCGGATCACTTGTCAGTAGTACACGACAAGTTACCGACAAGTCAAAACGATCAGCAAATATTAGCTATTTTCGCGGAGCAAATCCTGAACACATTCAGAGCAAAAACTGAGCATGTACTGGATTTTATTTATGCGCAAGCGTATCTGCGGACGCATTCAGGATTATAGAACACCGCGAACAACTTAAAATATTGAGAATTTTTTCCGCAAACAACTAAATGGAGTTACAGAAAAGAAGAAGAATAATTAAAGGTTATGTTCCTTTAAACGTTGAAAAACGTCTGGAAACAGTTTACATCTGTGGTATGGAGGGTAGAGGAAAGGAGAACAATCTCTGTATACAAAAAGTGTCCCTCAAAATGTATACAATTAAGATGGCGCTTCTGTGCCCAGGGGACGTCGACAGTCGATAATTCAGATCACACAATGACACCAATGATGTATATAGTAATAAATATTGCTCAACCATAAAAAACTAAAAACTACACCGTGAAAAGTGACTGGTCGTAGAAGAGTAAGTGTTCTCTGATCGTAGATAAATTTTGACAATACACGACAATAGTCAAATTTTATTGAAAAATAATAATATAAACAATAAATAATTCTTATGAATGAGCAATCTATATGACTATATAGCATTGAATTTTGTCCCCTGGCTACACGAACGCCATCTTAATTGTATACATTTTAGTGGCCACTTTTTAATATAAAGATCCATATAAGATTGTCCTCCTTTTTTCTACCCTCCATAATCTGTGGTTTACATGTAGTTTACTGTGGTTTATGGAAATTGCGGAAAACAGTTGGAAACGTTTAGTTTACAGCTTTAATGGCTTTGTTTTATACAATTTTGTACAATTATGTCTAATCAGGAGGGTACATTTTTCTTTATATTTATCTAATAAAAATACATTTGATAGGTTTTGAGTCATGTTCAAACGGACACGACGAAAAATTTTGATTTATTATTATAGATTTATCAGAATTTTTACGATTTTTTCCACCTGATGAGAATGATTCATTTAAAAGGAGTCATAAATGTTACTTTAATATTCCTGGATCTCTATGCAGAGTACAGAAACCAAGTGGGCTCTCTTAAAATTAAAAATTTAAAAAGACTATTCGAGGAAATGACAAGAATTAAGATTAAAAACACAACATAATATTAGGCATCATCGCGAAAATAGTCAAAACGGATTCATGGGACCTCAAAACGTAAAAATCCGTCGAAAACTCGAGGTCAAAAAAAATCATGATTCCTATACTTTCCTTATATCTGTATACAGATAGGAAAGTAAAAAGAAGAAACAAAATATTATAAACTTATTTAAGTTTTTTTGTTTATTACAAATTCACTATTTTTGACATTGGTGGTTTAATAAAAAAACCCTTAAATTGATAATTTTGGAACAGACATTGGGAATATAGAAAATAATCTGATTTACATAGCTTCTGGCATGCAGAATATAGTTTATATCCTGAAAAATGGCGTACTAATTCCAGGACTAATGACAGGATGTGATTTTCTATCCATAGCGACTTAGCTCCGAACAAATTTTGCACCTCGTTATGGAGTTTCGAGAATTAGTTAAATATTTGCAGTCAAAAATCCGTTTGCTCGTTAAACCTTTGCTCGAAGGAGTCTGCTTCGAAGCCTCCTCATTGTTTTACTTTTGTGATTAAAGAGAGGAATATATATTTTTTTAAGAAAGATATCGTAACTACCTTAATTAGTTTTAATTTGTTTTATAATATTTAGATGGCTTTAAATATTTTTTAATAAGGTAATAAATTGGGACATAGAAAAATGTAAATTAATCCAAATCAAACTTTTTTACACAATGGGCCATGTTCATATGTGAGATATGCTGTTTTATAAATTATATTGTAATAGTTAGTCGCTATACAAGGTATTCTACATAATCAGTTTCTTAAAAAAGTCAAAAGTTTTTAAATTAAAATCAATTTAAATTTAAAATTTGAAATGTAATCGTCACCGGGAATAGACCAATCAGCTTGTGTGGAATTTTTTTTGTTATACAAAACCAAGCCAACGAACAAACCGATACATAGAATGTCGAAGTGAACGCACATCTTAGTGACACTTAAAATTAACACCACCTAACCTAACATTTTTTGTTGTTTTTCTCAATTTTCGATTTATTTCTTTTTTCTTTGCTAATTGGATTAATTTTATTATTAATATGAGTTTGTCAGCTAGATATATAAAAGCTGATTCAAGTACACCCATTGTAAACCAAGATATGATTAATGCATTTTTTAACAATACTCAGTTTATAAGTGCCAAAGTTCAGCATGGTAAAACAGAAAGATTTGTAACACTTTATTTATAATTTGTTTTAATTATAGTTACAGTTTATATGAAGCAATACACCTTATAGGAATAACATATTTTAACTCATGTCAATAGAGTTCTCGTACAATAGCAGTTTTTTAAAAATAAACATTTTACCTTTACCCTTTACCTCATTTATAAGTATAATAAAAATATAGTTTTCTTATAATATATTAACGTACACTGATATCAACAAATAAAACACTAGTATTTACATGAATAAATCTATGATAATATTGCTAAATTGAAATAATAAAAACACAATATGTTTATATTTTATGAAATCATTTGGAACATTGAAAAGTAATAAAAATTGAAAAAATAGGAATCCATAAAAATGTACTCTTGAAAATACTAAAAAATCATCACTTTATTAAATATTTTATTTTTAGATCTGCCAGCAAGTATATGGAGATAATGCGAAATAATTACACATGAACATAAAGTATTTTGGATTGTTTCTACCACATTTGAAGTAAATAATAAGGTCGTTAACAAGTTAAAATTGATAATGAATTTTTAGACGAAATTTTATTATTTGTAAATAAAATGTTATTCGGGTACTTTTATTTTTCAATAATAGGTTAATAAATAAAATTTTCACTGATTTTACATTTTAATTTATATACAATTATTATAATCTCGAAATGTGATAAATTAATAAAAAAAACAAACAGTTTATTAAATTATTAGGTATTTAGTCTTACAAAATGAGTTCTTTAAAGTTAAAAATACCACTAATTCACACAGAAATGTAAAAGGTTTATGTAAGCTACACTTTCCTTCTCATAAATATTGAGGATTTTAAAAACACTGTTGGGCAATCCTAAATATAACTTCGGTTTATTTTAAGAGTTCATTGGTATTGAAGATCCTGCTCATTATTATTAAGTTCCTTTGAATCAGAAATTAAAGATGTTTCTTCTGATTCAGACAAAACTTTACTATCTTTAAAACTTTCAGGAGGTTTCGAGGCAGGTTCTTGCTGAAGGGGTTTTAGGATATACACCTTCAAACTTAGAATAGGCTCATTTTAAATTAACCGAAGTGGGCAATGTCAAAAATTGCTGCTGCATCTTAAAGATCCGGTGTATTTTTATTAAATAGAGATGAAAAACGCCTAATAGAAGGTTATTTTCCAGTTAACATTTTTTTATGTGTTCTGCTTCTTTTATTGGTAAAATCACTGAGCTGGCCCTTGTGTGGTGAATAACAAGAACTGTGGAGACATATGTAAAGGTTTATCCACCATTTAAAAAATGAACAGTTTTTAAAATCATCTGGTATCTAAAAAAAAAAATAAAATTCATCATTACTACAATGGTAGATAATTGAAGTCTAATAAATTACAATAAAACATTTTCATTTTAATAAAGAGTATAGATACAAACCTTAAAATAATTTAGCTGATTACATTGTAGTTTATCATTTAATTTACCAGTTATAATTTTTTAATCTAAATCCTGAAAGTGCCAAACAAATAGTAAAAAAGAGTGCTAAGTCCTTGGACATAATTTTAAATGCCCTGTATTGCATTCAGGTATGGCGGTACCAGTTTAATTTTGACAAAAATGTGACTTAGCTACTTTTTTCCTGGACCCTTCATTTGCTTTATAAGTTTATTAATATTTATTTTTTGTTCCACCTTTTCAACCGCTGTGGACAATGAAGCAATTTGACTTTCCAGCTAGTTAATATGCTACATTTAGTTATTTTATTTGTATTTTTGTTTTGTTTTAATAAATTAATTTTGTTGGTCATGCTTTTTAATTTTTTGTGTTAATAAAATATTTAAACTTGTAGTTAAGTTAGGATTGGTTTATACTACTGATTTTTTGCTTCATTGTAACAAATAAAATTTTATTGCTACAATATCATAAAAACGGACTATTTGGACGAAAGTAGCGCCATCTCATGGTCCACTTTAGTTAACACAAAACGCGGGAACATTCAAAATTGTAATTCAATATTTAGTTTAAAAGTGGTAGTCAAATTAAGATTTGTTTATACTAACTCCTTTTTTACGTTTATTGTAGCAATAAAATTATATTTGTTACAATAAAGCAAAAAATAAGTAGTATGAACCAATCCTAACTTGACTACAAGTTGAAATATTTTATTATTTATTAGTACAAAAAAATTCAAAAGCAAGATCAACAAAATTAATTTATCAAAACAAAAAACATACGAATAGAATAATTAAATGTAGCGTGTTAATTAGCTGGAAAGTTGTCATTGTCCACAGAGGTTGAAGAGTTTTATCTAAAACAAAAAATAAATATCAATAAACTTATAAATCAAGAAGGATATAGGAAGAAAAAAGCGGCTAAGCCACATTATTATCACAATTGAACTGGTCCGCCCTATTTTGTAAAATACCAGTATGTTTCCATGTAATAAGTCAAATTTTCAAATGCAAAACAGTGCATTTAAAATTATGTCCAAGGACATCTTTTCCTACTGTTTGTTTGGCACTTTCAGTATTTAAAATAAAAAATTACAACTCTCTGGTAAATTAAGTGGTAAACTACAATATAATCAGGCAGCATATATACAAAGTAACATCTTTTTGTACTTTTTGTACTTTAAAGTATCAAAAGTTTGTATTTAGTCAGTCTAAATTTAAATATGCTTCCTTTCCATTTTGGTAATTGTGACTTGGTCCCTTTTTCCTAAACCCTTCAAATCAGTTAGGGAGCAGTGAAAGTGTGGCATGAATAAATAAGTACAGTAACTATTACTTCCCTGACAAGGCTGTTTTGGCTTCCACGATGCAATTCTTCCACTCCAAACGTGTTATTTAGCAGGGAAAGTGAGGCATGAATACAAAAAGGTAAAGTGACTATTTGTCAAATAACTTGGGTATTCTGGCTCAAAACCTGTGATGCCAAATATAAACTATCAAAAAACTCTACTTATTTTATAAATTTTAAACAAAAGATATAAAGAACAAGGTATTTGGGCTTTAAAAACATAGTAAGCATTACCAAGAGAATAAAAAATAAAACAAAAAAATAAGAAAAACCATGATGGGACACTACAATGAGAGAAAAATGCAAATCTTACCAAGAGTGAAAGTAGTTTTTTCAGAAGATTGTTTCCAACCTTTACAACTAGTTGAAGCCTCAGAATATGTAACCAAACTGTTTTGATTAACATGCTCGGAATATTTATCTTTCAAAGTTGAAGGAAGTTCATCTGGTACAGGATCAAGACACAGAACTTCCGATTCTCAGATGAATAATGTTGGATATGCTTCAACAATTAGACCTCTGCGAGTTTCAGGAATTTAAAATGTATCTTCAAAATGTTTATCATATACTAAATAGTTTTTACGAATTTGTTGTGCCGTTTTATTATTGAAAAACGGACTGCGAACAGCCAATACCCAAATTTGAAATAAATCATTATTAGAATCGGGTTCGGAAAAATGATACCTTTTCAGAGTGTTGACAAAACAATTCGGCACAAAACAATACGGCATATTTCAACTTTTAAACAAAAAATCAACATAAAAATTTAAAATAAGCAAGATCAAGTAAACAAATTGAAAATTAAAAACACAATTCAACAAGACCAAGTTGACAATACAATAAACAATATTTGGAAAATACTTACTATTTATTCATCCAGGATCCAGGACACTCCCAAATAAACACAATTAAACAATAAATATTGACTACTGGTAATGGATGCCAATGACCAATGACAAATGACACTCCTCCCCCAACTCTCACTCTTTGCACCATTGATTGTGGATTTCTGTAAATTATGTGTACAGCGCCATCTAGAATTCGTTCTTTGAAACGAAAACATAGTTTCAGTTCGGGCTATACCAGTTACCGATACCTGTCTGTGAGTGAGATTTATTCCAACCTCTATTAGAGTCACACCTTTGTCTATTCATATATTCTTTACTTACACGTCGTTTCCATCTCAAACAAAATAAAGAGATGTTTTAAACCAACATGTTAATTATGAAACACTCCTAAAATTATGTAGAAATTGTTATATGATCCATTACAAAGTTTATAGTGTTAAAATAAATAAGATAGCAGAATTATTTATTTTCAACATTTTAAATAAGTAGTGCACCAATAAAATTATACATTCTATAAGTTATACATATCGACAGTCAACTTTGCTTCCAGCTGACAGAAAGGAACACTTACGTGGTTGACGAACAAGAAATCGATCTCAGCTCACAACAGTGTGTATATAAGTTTTATTATGGCTTTAAATTAAAAACTTCTCCTCTAATTAAATCTTTGCAATTTCCTTTGGAGAGGTTGCTCTGATGATTGAGTTATCTTTGTCTGGAAGGTCCCAGTTTCGTAATTATTTTTCTTCATTTTGTTGAAAGGTATTTTGTTTGACCTTTGTGAACCTCTTGTTTATTATTTCTAGCCCAGCTGCCATCAGCATTCCTGATTGAATGCAAAACATTAGAATAAAAAATATAATTAATTTTTTAATAAGTTTAAAATTTTATTTATATATCTATAGTACCCATTGCTATAACATTTACACAAAACATGATACATAAATAATAAAAAGTTAAATAGAAATTTGAAGATGCATTTCTAAGGTCTTCTTCGTTTGTTTGGTTGGAACACAAGTTTGGGTAACGAGTGGATTGTCGCCAGTATCCAGAAGAGCATTTAGAACGCGGATTTCCTTGTATAAAGACAGGTTCATGATACATATTTCCAGAAGGCCCATAATGACATGCAAGATAGTGGTCATTATTATATGGATCCCTGGCTTTAGCACATCCTATATGAGAGGTCTCTGCCCACAATAATTGAGTGACATGTTCTATCGTTTTTCCTTTAACTACAAATTAGTTTGTATTAAAATATTTTATATCTAAAGAAACCACGGATCTTCAAATATTAAAAATGACTGATTTGGAAAATAAATAGGTGAGTTGGAGAGATTTATAGAGCAGTGGCAACATTAAAAAGTCCACAGGTTTACAAATATTATAGAAAAAAATTATGAAAAGAAAAAAGTCTGATTTGGATTGTTTCTCAACATTGCGCAGGCGTTTGATAGTGTCCGTCATAAAAAAATAATAATTAAATTGTGACAAATACGTTTAAAGCAGTTTGAAAAAATTTTAGTACCATAGGTAACATGTAGATTTTACAAAGTGTAAGAGGAGGAATACTCTGATTTAAAACAATCTACAGCTTCCTTGTTATACTCGTATATAACTAAAACAATAGAAGGAATACTAATCAAAAAAACTAAAAGAAGAAAACAGACAAGATTGCCTCCTTAAGTAAGTATATCTGATAAGGGTGTGATGGATAAGAACATAAGAGGAAGCATACATTAAAACTAAATTGCTAACTAATAAACTAAGATGTAAAGAAAACTAAACCAGCAAATATATATTTTACTCTATAGTTATTACCATTATGAAAGTGCTTCATAATGGATAGATCGTTCTGAATAATTTCTAACAATTCTTCTTTCCATAACAGGGCAGCAGTATATAAAAGTAACTCAGCATCATCACCGATGCATTTATAAAGATTTTGACCGAGATATCCGAATTGCTTGTTCCTTCTACATTCGTTATACACAAATGGACACCTAAAAAATCAAATTTAAAAGACTTTATTTTTGATATCATTAATATATTAGATCTTTGGGATTAAGCCCGAGAATAACGATCAAGGAGAAGCGACAGCTTGGTGTTTATAGTGTACCGTTTTGTAACGCGCATGTGCGAAAATAAGTTGTGTATCACTCAAAATTATGTTATCTGTCAAAGTCAGTCCAAGTTGTGTTTAGTACATGAGCAATGTTAAGTGATATTTTTTGGTGTTTGTTTTGTGTAGTAATAAAATGAAGATTTTTACACACTTAGGTATTCTAATGCAAATGTAAAATGTGCCAAAAAAGTTACTAGGAAACTAAGAATTTTATCACATGCATAAATATTAAGTATAATGATTTAATCATTTCTGACATTTTATTTTTCATATGTAGATATTGTATTTTGTGAAATATATGTTTTCTTTTTCTAAATAAATTTAATAAACAATGAACTGGAGATTTTTTTATTTTATTTTGAAATTATATTTAAAAAAATATAATAAATCCGCGTGTTTCAATTAGGATTGGTCAAAATGGGCGAAATCCCTTTATTATGGCTAAATTGTAAGGTACAATTATGTCAATATAAAGATGTTTTGCCCATTCATATTTACATTTATTGAATGAATCATACTAGAGTTGATTTTGGAAATATTGGTGCATACTTAAATAAGTACTATTTCAAAAAATTCGTCTATGCCCAGACAGCACACAGTCCAATGTACGTCCACTTTAGATCTATTTGAGGGTCAGGACGTCCATATCCGGGCATCCAGTGTACGTCCGTTTATGCTAATTAAATTGACAGCTGAATATTGATACCCAGAGAACGTCTGTTTTTGGACTTAATTTTAAATTTAGTAGTATGTTAACTTTCAGTGGAATATAATATAAATCCAGAAATTCTAAAAATATGTAAGTACTTTTTAAACCTAAAAGTTTTTGAAAATATAAGCACATTACAAATATTTAGTTAAATATCTCAAACTTAATGTCTTTTTAATTGTTCCCTAAATTTTTTTTGGCACCCTTAATTTTATATACCTTATTTTTACTTAAGGAAAAGGTAATTTAATTTAAATATGGGGCTTTTATTACATGTTTAACAATAAATAAACCAAATATTGAACAAATTTTATAGATAAATTATAAAATAATAAACGTCTTTTACTTTTATAATAATTAATTAATTATTACATAATGAATTATATTTTGGTGCCGAAATTTCACCATTTCTATTAACCCTAACTACTTCAATGTAATTAAATCACATTACAACATTTGCGCATGGACTATAACAATGATTTCAGATAATTTGCCAAACTATTTCGCTCAGTGTAGAAAACGAGCATGTTTTCTCAGCGTGCTAAGTTGTGTATCAATCAAAGTCATGCTGTGAAAAAGGTACATCCGATATCAAAGGCACCGACAGCTACTGTCGCTTCTCCTTGATCGTTATTCTCGGATTAAGCCTGCACATTATTTATTTGGTATTAAGATTTTTGTATTAAATGTCTTGGTGAAGAACAATGGGCAGGCAAGCAAGGTACCTTGGTATTAAAGAGAGATTTGCTGAGAAGATTGTAACAAATGCTTTTCCATTAGAGGTTGTAATAATGGTGCATTCTTAATAAGTGGAGGAAGGGACGTCCAGACACACTTGGTAGTGAACTTACGAGAACCAACCAAAGGCGTAAGAATATTCAGAGGTAAAACCTGTATACATAAAAGTAGAGGAATACAATATACCTAGGAGGCCTTAGTGCTCTAGGCTTTATCTAACATCTGCATAAAACCAACAAAGAGAAAGATAAATAACTAACCGTAAGATTATTCTCGTTCCTGCCAAACATTAAAACGTATAAAGCAAAATGTCATGAATCTAAAAAGTAATGTGTTTTGTATACAAACTTTTTTAGGGCACATTCAACTGATTTTTCCAGTTCAAGATCGTACTCGACCAACAACATATTAGCTGCAGTCCAACCGGATTTAAATCTGCAATCGCTACCTCCAGCAAATTCATTCCTTAAATAATTGTGGTAATTTTGGGCCCAATATCGGAATGTGTCGTCCACTTCTATGATTATAAATGTATTAGTATCTGGGCACGGTTCAGAAGCTTCACAGAAAAACGATTTAATGGGACCACACTGATTAGCTTTAATAAAATCTATATACATAGTACATACGGTGCAAATCAGAAGAAACTTACTCATTGTTAACGGCAGCTTGACTTGTTAATGTACTGTTGAAAGGATTAGTTGTCAAATATATGACGGTGTACTTGGTGCAAAAGTATCATTATGTCTATGGCTTGCTTTACTAATATGTAGGCATAGACACTATTTCATACAGTGCATCATAGACTTAGATGATATAGGGTTACTACGCTGCTCTTCTTTAATGAAACAACTTCCATTTAAAAACAAAAAATTTACTTAAATGTGTACACTTCGAAAAAAATCCGATAAGTTGTCATATGTCTGGAAGATAAGTACCAATCTGGTAAAAACCACATACTTTGATTTTCTTTTACTATACGGAGAATGTTCGCACTGCGCAGCTTTCTGAGTGCCTTTTAAAAGTAGATAGAAAACTCCGCCATTTTGATCCCTTATTACGTGTTGCCTACATCTTGGCGCAATATTTTTAATAGGTGCGTTTTAATCATCCGCTTCTGCTTCGGAATTGTCGGTTTTCTTGTTTTAATCTGACAGGTTAAAACGACTAAACCGACAATTCCGGAAGCAGAAGCGGATGATTAAAACGCACTTGATATTTTGCTTGCTGCTGTCAGTGTCAGTGAATATTATTTTTGGAGTCACAGTTTATTGCTAAAGAATCAGTTAGCTCATTCGGATCAGTTAAAAGTTCCAAAATAATATCCACTCCAGGGATACAAATTCAGGATACGCAGAAGACTGCTGTTTTATTATAGGCGGTTGTCATATATTGTATTATCCGAGTTGCGCATTGTATAAACTGGAACATTGAGATCAAAAGTGCCGACGCAGAGTGAGCGATGTGATTCTTTAGCTATAAACTGTGACGTAGGAATCAAAATGGCCGCGCCCTATCTTGGGCGTGTCGGACCTCTCTCTTGCCTCGTATAGTAATCAAAGTATGTGGTTTTTACCACATACTTTGATTTTCTTTACTATACGATGCAAGAGAGAGGTCCGACACGCCCAACATAGGGCTCGGCCATTTTGAACCCTGTGACACAGTTTACAGCTAAAGAATCAGATCGCTCACTCTGCGTCGGCACTTTGGATCTCAATGTTTTAGTTTATACACTGTGTAACTCGGATAATACAATATATGACAACCGCCCATAATAAAACAGCAGTCTTCTGCGTATCCTGAATTTGTATCCCTGGAGTGGATGTTATTTTGGAACTTTCAACTGGTCCGAGTGAGCTAACTGATTCTTTAGCAATAAACTGTGACTTCAAAAATAATATTCACTGACACTGACAGCAGCAAGCAAAATATCAGGTGCGTTTTAATCATCCGCTTCTGCTTCCGGAATTGTAGGTTTAGTCGTTTTAACCTGTCAGATTAAAACAAGAAAACCGACAATTCCGAAGCAGAAGCGGATGATTAAAACGCACCTATTAAAAATATTGCGCCAAGATGTAGGCAACACGTAATAAGGGTTCAAAATGGCGGAGTTTTTTATCTCCTTTTAAAAGGCACTCAGAAAGCTGCGCAGTGCGACCATTCTCCGTATAGTAAAAGAAAATCAAAGTATGTGGGTAAAAACACATACGAACGTTTGACAGTTTTTATCTCCATGGGCGTATCAAAAAAATTTTTTATCAGAATCCAAGAGATTACTTTGTGAATATTTGGTAAAGGACAACTTTATAGAAAAATGCAATCCAAACATAAATTTTATTTTACCAAAAATAAATTCTGGTATTTTATATTTAAACGTAATAAACGATATTTTTAAAAAATAGCACTCAAATGATTGCATAGTTAATATTGTTTATACACTATTGGACAAAATGAAGCAACTTTTATGAAAAAATTAAATATTTCAATATTTAAAATAAAATAAAATAAGCAACCGTGGAAATCAAAATTCATGTAATTTAAGTGATAATAGTAGACTGCTGTAATAGGTGAAATGGGATTTTTTGAAAATGTCAAATAAGTTATGTAATAATTTATTTCAACAGTACTCATTATTGGCGCCACAAAAGTATAACAATTTTCAAAATTGTTTTTTCATTTTATTTAACAACTCAAAAATCACAAAATGGTTGAATGAATAATACAACAGGTTTTTAATAATTAATAGATTATTAGATATTACTAACGAAATTACGAGTAATTAATATGTGTCATTCACCTGGATATCTTTGATTTCTACTATCAATTATACAGTGTTCATTATTGTATAAACAAATTGATCTTCGTAATGTTCCTTGAGTATTTCACTAGCGTTATTTATTGTTGACATAAGTTTCTTAAGTCATTATTTTTGTCGTCAACTAGTTGTATGTATTGTTAACCTGCAGATATCATTATTATAATTTAATACATCTCATCAATAGATAGGAGGATGGTATTTTACCCCCAGTACAATACATTGTACAACGATCCTATTTGCAGTATGATTTTTCTAGACTGGATTGTCTCAATTTGATAGGTTAATCCAAAAGTAGACAATATTTCATTGTGAATTGTCTTATATATGTAATAAATTATTGTCCTTAATTATTTACAATGTCAATTTCACAGATTTTGTTTACTTTTTGTTCAGAGTAATTATCTTAAGTCAATGTTATTTTCCGAATATTTTGTATACAATTTATTGGGTTATATCGGACAGTAAATGTCAGTCAACGACGGAACACGATAGTTGACAGTGTCATTGTTATGTGTCGTTCCATTTCGGGTTACGAATTCCGGGTAATGGATACTTTATAGTGGGCGATTTAAAGTCGCGATTCGCTGTACGAGGTACGTTCGTTTAATTGTAGATTTCTACTTTTTTTTATCTTGTACGCACTTAGGAGATTTTTCACGAAAGGTTTACTATCGATTTTTGTCAGGAGCAATTTCAAAATGTTATATCCGAGAATAATGATCAAGGAGAAGCGATAGCTTGGTGTTTCAGTGTACCGTTTTGTTACGCTCATGTGCGAAAATAAGTTGTGTATCACTTAAAATCATGTTATCTGTCAAAGTCAGTCCAAGTTGTGTTTAGTACATGAACAATGGTAAGTATTTTGTGTTTATTTTGTGTTGTAATAAGATACAGATTCTTTACACACTATTCTAATACAGATACAAAATGTCTCAAAAAAGTTATTAAGTATAATGATTTTATCATTTTTGATATTTTATTTTTCAAGTATTGGATTTTGTGAAATATGTTTTCTTTTAAATAAATTTAATTAACAATGAACTGCATATTTTGTCTCTTTTATTTTGACAATATAAATAAAAATTATAATAAATCTGCGTGTTTTCTTAATAAAGGTCTTTCAGTAGTTTCACTTAGGATTGATCAAAGATGTCTAAACTGTCAGTTACAATTATGCCCATAAAAAGATGTTTTGTCCATTCATATTTAATTAATGAATCATACCGGATTTAATTTTTGAAATATTGGTAAATAATATTAAGTACTATTTCAAAAAATTCGTCCATGCCCAAACAACACACATAGTCCAATGGATCTAAGTTTAATAGGTCATTATTTATTTAGCCTACCAAATAATACCCATCTGGATTATTACACTTTTTTTAATACAATTGGTCATCAAAAATTGAAAAATTGAATATATTGCATTTCATTTTATCAGTAGATGTTTGAAATCTTATTCCAATATAACCATATCTAGTAAAAAAGTTTTCAAGTGGTCGAGATCGTCTAGCGGTTGAAAGAATATAATGATAATGGACGTGTCGAGAGTTAGATTCCTGCTCAGGTCAAGCGATCTTTAATTAAAAATAATAAATAAATAGTGTATAGCAGATTGCGAATATAACAAATAAATTATTAAGGATATAAAATACTGTAGTTAGTTGCAGTGGTGTAAAAAAAGTGAAGATGTGGAAATATTATCCTGGACATCCTCTAAATGGTCAAAAGTTTGCCATTTGTATACTTCACTGGACGGCCATTGGACGTCGGAAGTCTAGAAAAGACAAAATTTTGGACGTTCAAACATCCTAAATTGTATATCGAATGGACATCCAACGACCTATTTATGTTGTCTAGGCCAGCTATTCAACTCTTAATACATAAACCTTAAATGTGTAATAATATTAAAAATCCTTTTAATATAATATAAATCCAAAAATTAAAGCTTTAAATAAAGCATGAATGAATAAATGAAAAAATGCTAATTTATATTTAAAGCCAAAATTCTTATTATTAACCCTAACTCACTTAAAGTAGATAAGGCAATTAATTTTTTTTAAATTAAATTTAAAATTAGCCCCTAATCCTGATATAAATATAGTTATAGAAGCAATCAATATTATTAAATTTATTAAAGAAGAACTAAAAGCAAAATTAAATCGAATTAATAAATATACCCCTGCTGTTACTAATGTACTTTTTAAACCTAAAAGCTTTGAAAATATTTGCACTTTGTAAATATTTAGTTAAAATTTCAAACCTAATGTCTTTCTAATTGTTACTTAAATTTTTTTTGATACCCTTAATTTTATTTACCTTATTTTTACGTAAGAAAAAGGTACTTTAATTTACCTACATATGTGACTTTTATTACTTTTAAACCACGAATAAATCAAATGAGGAACAAATCTTGCATATAAATAAATTTAAAAAATAATAAGCATCTTTTACTTTTATATCAAACAATTAATTAATACACAAGGGAATTATATTTTGGTGCCGAAATCTTACTATTGCTGTTATTTACCCCAACTACCTCAATGTAAATAAATCACATTATAACATTTGCGTGTGATTTCAGATAATTTTCCAAGCTATTTCGCTCAGTATAGAATATAAGCAGGTTTTCTCAGCGTATTAAATTGTGTATTGATAGTATTCATTCTGTGAAAAAGATCCAGCCGATATAAAAGGCACCGACAGTTTGTGTCGCTTCTCCTTGATCGGTATTCTCGGGTTATATTGTACATAAATGAAGACACAAGTGGATCAAGAGCATATGTAACATTTTATTTAAATGGTGTTTTTTTGTGAAAGAAGGGCTTATGTACCTGAAATTCATTTAAAATATCTTCCGTGATAATATATCATCAAATATAGAAGTTGCCAGTAGATAAAGGACCCATGTACTAGGGAATAACTGCCAAACAATAAACTTTAACAAAAAATATCTCGTAAAAATTATTTTGCTACATAGGCCCTTCATCCAATTGTGTCTTTAAATATAGTTGGTAGGGTCAGGGCCGCCGAGAGCCAGGTCGGACCTCGGGACAATTTTCCAGGTCAGGCCCCGCGACAATTTTATAAAAAAAATAAAGCCCCTTATGTGTTACATTTTCATTTTATTTGTGATTTATGATTTATATTTAATGGTAAAATTTCATAGTTTAATATTTTAATTTATAAATAATTTGCTATTAACTATAAGTTAAGCAGTTTACTTCTTCCAATTTGGAGAGTATTAAAGGTTTATTGTGTTTCAACCTTAAACGTTGATGTTTATATATAGGTGCGGATGTGCACATGATGATTTATTTTGTTCGTTTTATGATTTATATAAAAAGGTAGCAAGAGTTCACTATATTCCCTTAACATCTTGCGCAATCGTCCTTCGCCTGGTACCAAGCAACGATCGATTGTGCCATCTGTTAATGAGTTCATTCTTTTTTTTGAATTAATGCATATTACATATATGACATACATTTTAATTTCTTACCGCACTTAGTTATGTTAGTTTACTTAGTTATAAATGCATCAAAAGCCACAAGGTAAATTTTTTATAAGATTGTTGCAATTTCAATATTGTATTTTTTTAGAAGTTAGTTCTTTAACTCTAACTGTTGAGTTTGTTGCTTTTCTTTTGACAAACATGAAATTGGTAAATTACTTATAAAGGAACACAAGTTGAGGTTTGTCTTTTATTTCTTTCCTCATTTACGGGGTTTGTGGGGAAATAGGAACTTAGTTTGGCCATTATATAGAGACCCAGTTGGCGCCCTAAATTTGTCTACTATTTCTGGAATTTTTATAGCTATCCACCTCCTAGCTGCCGTCTGTGCGACGTCGAAGGCTCGAAGATTGATACCGAAAAAAAAAAAAAACATTTGGTAGGTTGCAGGTTTGTTTCTTCATTATATGCCAAAAGTGTCATTTTTAATTAGGGGACTCCAACTAAATTATTATTTCGGCCTTTACTTGATGAAAATCCATATTATCTTGAATGAATAAAACCAAATTTGGTAGATTTTCACAAAAAAAATTATTTAAAAAAAACATTGCACATGACATGTTTCGAAGTACAACTTCTTTTTCAAATGTGACTAATTTACAATTCGGTGTCCAATATATATGCGAAGTAATTTAACAAAACAAAGTAATTAAGAAAATACATCAATAACATAACAAAATAAACTGACTATTTAAAGTAAATAAGGGTACTTAAGTAATTATGATATGAATCAGATAACAATAAGATAGTAACATTACCGGAATTATCTCACAGAAAACTAGGAAAGAGAGTTCTTAATATATAATTGATCATTTAGTAGGTTATCTGAATTTATAAATCTATTTATTTCAAGTGTTTCTAAATGGTTTAGTTTAATGCCCTTATAATAAATATATATAATATAAATAAAATAAAAAAAAATAAAATAAAAAAAATACAAAAAAAATTAATTACAAAAAATATATAATATACAACAAAAAAAAATAAAAATAAAAAAGAAAAATTTATATAAGCACACATACCAAATACTAACAATAGAGATACTAACAAATATTTGTGTATTTGTAGATTTGAAACAATATTGTGTATTCGTGGAACAGATACAAAAGTCTGGCTAATTGGTTCCTACCACAGCCATTTAACTAATAAAAAAAAAAAATGCCCTTATTTTCTATATGTAAAATTTCAAAGTTGTATGTAAAAGAATTATTTTCAACTAAAATATGATTTAAGTAGAATTATTATTGTTTTTGTATAGCTATTATAATGTTCGGAATAGCGCTTTTTGAAAGTACGGTCTTTTTGGCCAATATACACATTTGGACAACTACCACAATTTAATTTATATACCCCCGATTTATTATTAGAATTAATTTTACCCTTATTGTTTTTAATATACATACTTCCCAAGCGTATTATTGGTTTTAAAAGCTACGTTAATATTTTGGTTTTTTAAATATGATACCTTTTCTCTAGGAACTCCTATACCGGGTGTCCAAATTAAACTGATACAGTTAAATACCGCCGAAAATATGCATTTTAGAAAAAAAAGTTTCAGACAAAAGTTTTATAGTTTTTTGGGGGAAACATTTTGGCTAAATTAATTTTTTTATAGCTGACCATAATCTGGCTATATCGAGGTGGACTTTGTTTTTTTAAATTGGAATATCATTTTATTTTTACATATTCTTAAAGTACAGAAAACAAGAAATTTTTTTCAAAATATTTTTTTTATTGGACTTTTACTTTTTGAGTAACAGCTACTTGAAAATTTTTCTGGGCGAAAAAAAAGTTGGCCATGTTATGGTTAGCTATAAAAAACGATTTTAGTTAAAAAAAATTTTTCACAAAACTATAAAACTTTTGACTGAAATCTTTTTTTTATAAAAGGCGGTATATAGCTGGAACACTTTAATTTGAACACCCGGTATATGTAAGATATAAGACTCTTACATATATAGGAGCTCCTAGTGAAAAGGTATCATCATATTTAAAAAACCAAAATATTAACGTAGCTTTTAAAACCAATAATACGCTTGGGAAGTATATTAAAAACAATAAGGGTAAAATTAATCCTAATAATAAATCGGGGGTATATAAATTAAATTGTGGTAGTTGTCCAAAATTGTATATTGGTCAAACAGGCCGTACTTTCAAAAAGCGCTATTCCGAACATTATAATAGCTATACAAAAAACAAAAATAATTCTACTTACTGAAGCTGAAAATCATTCTTTTACAGACAACTTTGAAATTTTACATATAGAAAATAAGGGCATTAAACTAAACCATTTAGAAACACTTGAAATAAATAGATTTAAAAATTCAGATGACCTACTAAATAATCAATTAGATATTAAAATCTCTTTCCTAGTTTTCTGTGAGATAATCCCGGTAATGTTACTATCTTATTGTTATCTGATTGATATCATAATTATTTAAGTACCCTTATTTGCTTTAAATAGTCAGTTTATTTTGTTATGTTATTGATGTATTTTCTTAATTACTTTGTTTTGTTAAATTACTTCGCATATAAATTGGAAACCGAATTGTAAATTAGTCACATTTGAAAAAGAAGTTGTACTTCGAAACATGTCATGTGTAATATTTTTAATTTTTTAGTTTTTATTTTTTGAAATAAAAATTTTTGTGAAAATCTACCAAATTTGGTTTTATTCATTCAAGATCCAACTAAATTATAATGATTGATTTGTTTAATTATATTTGATTTTTTTGATGTATTATACACCTTATCCAGGAAATTCCTGTCAACACCCCTAAAAGTTTTTCGGTATATTGACAGGAAATTCAGGATAGTTCAACATAGAAAATTAAAACTATGAAAGATTTGAGTACGCGCCATCCGGTATAAGTACATTCAGGAGCTAGTGGAAAATTGTTATCTGGCTACGAGTCCGTCGGGACGACTTCATAAAACCCAACTTTTGCGTCAGATACGTGTCTGTGACTATCTCTTTCTCTCTTCCCGCAATGTCGCTTTATGCGGACGAATGGATACACAAATTTTCCAAGTTTTGTGAAAGTCGGCGAAACTCTGGTATTGCGGTCGACGTGGTCTTGTTCGTCAAAACTCGTCGTCCCGGTTGGGGTTTTCAGAGTTTTTTTAAGACTTCGGAAAGCGAGGATAATGGAAAAACTAGTCAGGTTCAAGGTTGAAACTGAAAATTTATCGTTCTACATTGAAACAAAAAAGATGTTCCATGATTTTATTGAGAATAAAAGTTACAATACAAACTAACAGACGTGTGAGGTGTCGGTGGTTTTGTAGACATTAAAATTGAGTGGTTTTATGCCAGAGTTGTTTATTTATTTATTTACGGGCAAAGCCCAATTCAGTTTACATACTATAAAATACAATAAAATACAATATAAAATAAAAAATACAATAAAATAGAATAGTGATATCATAAAAATTAAGTAAAATATAGAATAAAATGATTAGATAAAACAGTGGACATTAATGTACAGAACAGCAAGTAAATTGTAATGTGTATAAATGAAAAGTATGGAATTGCTTGAGACGTTCAAATATTCAGTGTAAGTAAGTGGTTCTTAAATCCTTAAACAGAACTGTTAGAAAGTTGAATATCATGAAGAGAGTTAGCTAGTCTAAGTGTTCTAGAAATAAAAGTATTAAACGCATAATTGTAACGGTGAAAAGGTACATGGAATGTTTGAATTTGTCTAGTAGTACGTGACGGCACAAAAAGATTAATTCTGGAAAGGAGGTCGGGGCAATTACACCTGCCATTGATAATATTGGACAGTATGGTAAGATCTTTTCGTTTCCTACGAACTTTCAGGGAAGGTATGCTTAAATATTGTCGCAATTCCCCATAATTGTAGTAAATGTTAAAATTAAATGCTATGTATCTAAGAAAATTATTTTAAACTTCATCCAGTTTACTTTTATGAATTAAGTAGTGTGGAAACCAGACTGAGGAGCAATAATCAAGTTGTGTCCTAACTAAAGAGAAGTAAAGCATTTTAATTGTGTTTATATTAGTGAAGTCATGAGTTGTCCTCTTGACAAAGTTTCAGCATTTTCATTGATTTTTGAACTGTAGCAGTGATATGGCCATTAAATCTCTTGGAAGAGTCAAAGGTGATCTCTAGATCCTTGATTTAATCGACAGGGTCCAAAACATGTTGAAATAAATTATAATATTATAAGTTATTAAATTATGGCTGCGACAAAATCGGATAATGTGACATTTGTTAGTATTTAGATCCATGCCATTACTAGAGCACCAACTTTCTAGTTTATTTAAATCCGACTGCAAAATCTGAGTGTCAGCATAATCATGAATGATCTTAAAGCATTTCAAGTAATCTGCAAACAATAGGGCTTTAGTGTTAGGAAAGCAAGTTGTGATGTCATTAATAAACAGGTTGAATAGTAGCGGTCCTAAGTGAGACCCTTGAGGGACACCCGAAGTAACTGGTAAAATTTGGGAATAATGATGATTTACTCGAACCTGTTGAGTCCTATTTGTTAGATAACTACCGAGCCACTGTAAGCCAATACCATATAAATTTAGCTTATGAACGAGAAGATCATGGTTCACCTTGTCAAAGGCCTTGGAAAAGTCTGTATATACAGAATCTACCTATAGACCCTTCTCCAAAGCCTCAGACAGAAAGTTAGCATATGTTAATAAGCTTAGTTCAGCAGATTTGCCTGGCGAAAAACCAAATTGTTGGGAATTTAAGATATTGGAGCAGTCGTGAGTTAGAAAATCAGTTATTATATTTTCAAAGATTTTTAGGATTGTGCTTAGGATGGAAATGGGGCGATAATTTATTACATTAGATTTGTTACCCGATTTGTAAATGGAAGTAACATACGAGAGTTTCCAAAAGTCAGGAAATTCACCTGTGCTCAGTGATTTGTTAAAAATATGAAAAAGTGGCCTAGATAATGCAAAATTTAATTTTTTGAGGAAAATAGGTGGAATTCCATCGGGACCTAAACCTTTATTAATGTCAAGTCCCAGTATATATACCAATACAGTAGCAACAGATCATTTTTTATGAGGGGTCCATATTTTTCTGCGCATGTCCGAAAATAAGCGACAAAAACGTCAACGTCAATAGTGTCAATGCGATGTAAATGTAAATAATGTAAATATGTCATTATTTTTGTTTGTTTGCAGTGCATATTTTGAGACATTTTTATTATTTTAGTTTTTCATTTATTGTGTGATATTTTTGAAATGGCTTCTGCACCTGATCAGAAAAGAAAGAGATGTGTCTATCGCCCTTGTCCATCTCAAACAGAGTAAACAGACAAAGGGACAAGTTATTTTGCATTTCCCATGGAGCCAGAAAGGTATGTCTCAAGAAAATACTTTCAATTTTTATATTTGAAAACCAAATATTTATTTGACAACCAAATATTTATTATTTAAATGTCTGGAGGACAATTTTTACAATTTCAACAAAAATAATGTAAAAAATATATAATTTCTGAACTACCGTCAATCTAAACATTTGTTATCAACTTTTTTATATTTTAGGGCCAACATGTGGTTAAGAGCTTGTAATAGGGAAGATTTGAGTAACATAGATGTGAACAGTCTTCATCGGAATTACAGGTTGTGTGAGAAACATTTTGAGAAGAATTGTTTTTCTAAAACGTTGAACCGTAAACGTTTATTGCCTACTGCTGTTCCCACATTTTTTATTCATCTAGGTCATCAGCCAAATGTCTATCTTCTCTCTAATACATCGACCAAGTGCTTCCTCTGTTGAGACTATCATTGAACATGAACGAGACATTTTTGAAAGCGTACCATGTGCAACCTTTGGACATTCTTAATCAAAAATCCTACCTCCAAATTATTATAATGAATTAGATGTTCTTTGATTCACTATGTCCATTGATTAAAAATGTTCTGATTGACTACATCTAATCAAAATATATATGTATTTCTTGTAAAGTAGCAAAAAGAAAACAAAAAAATGTATTTTGTGGTGTTATTATTTTAACTGTTTTTTAATTTTTGATTTGTTTCATTTATACAATATTTAAGCACTTAAACAATAATATATATAAACTTATAAATAGTTGTATGATATATATACGTTAGGGAAATTAGGACAAGGATGATTAAATTCTATTTCTTTCATAATATCAAAAAAAGCTATGCGATATACCAGACATTACACAGGTATTGCTAAAAATAGATATAACATTTTTTTATAATTTAAATATATAGATAATAAACTTTTCATTTGGAGTTTTTAGGCCTCCATAAGTGCTTTATTTGCAATCATATGTTAAAATCTGTGAACTATCCAAATCTTCACATTCTTTTGAAAATTTAATAAATGTATTACATCCATGTATGCCTAAAGCTTTTTTGATCAAATAGCCACAAACATATTTAAATGGATTTTGAACTATTATATCTTCTGTCCTGTAGCTGTAATTAGGAAGAAACACAGCTTCTCGAGTGTTTTTATTTATTTCAGGATACAGAGAGACAATATTTTTTACATCTAATTGTAGCAAGTGTTTGTCCAGGTCTTCATTACAATTCATGGAATTGCAATGAAGATAATTTTGACAAAAAAGTTTTTTAAATGCCCTTTCGAATTGTACAGGTGTTGGATTAATTAAATTCCCACCCTGTTGCCTAATGGACCCAACAAATTTTTCTAGACAGTCACTGTTGATTCTTCTAGCCATTAAATATTTAAATCCCGCAGCAGATAACCTTTCCCATACAAATTTTAAACCATAAAATCGTTAAATATAAACATCTAATTTTTATGATGTGACGTTAATAGTATTTAATTATATACATAGGTAATGTAAGCAATTGGGCAGCATTGTACTTAACGGGTGACTTACAACAGGCATTTGCTAAAACTCATCTGAATTCAAAAATTTGTACGTAGGAACAAAAATTGAAATAAAATAATTCTTGTATTGTAAATTCATTAAAAACTTACTAATTTGTAATTGTGTGTTTTAATAAATATTATTGTTATATGTTGTTTCACTTCTAAAAAGATACCTACATAACCTCATTTTAAATAAAAAAATAAGGTGCAGAGTTAATTTATTAGTTCCAGGAAGAAACCAAAAAATGTTTAACACATTTCATACAATGAATGGCATACAAAAGTAATTTATTTTAATCTAATGATAAAATTTTAAAATTGGCACATCTAGATTTTCACCGGAACTCATTTATTTAAGTTACACAATATTTTGATTAATTTATTTGCCTAGAATACATTAAAATGTTATATGTACATGTTTTAATTTTTTTCTAAGTGTACATCATTAATTTGCAATTTTAGAGTTTACTTTTCCCCGTGTAGAAATAAGCGACAAAAACGTCATCTGTCATTGAAAATCTGACCACCCCGACATCAAAGAAGCCGACGCAATCTGTCGCTACTGTATTGTTCTTTATACTGGGGTCAAGTGTTGACAGCTTAACATAGATCTTGGAAATTTTGATAGAATAAGAAGATACGCATGTTGCAGATTGGATTTCACCTCCATTTAAATTTAGCATTTGGTTCGTGTATAAAGAAGAAAAGTGACTAGCAAATAGATTGGCAATGTCATTACCGCAGGAAGTCACTGTATCGTTTAATGTCATCGAGTCAGGTAAAAAATTATTTTCTCTCTTATTTTTTACAAATTTCCAGAATGCTTTAACATTTTTTACAACTGAATTCTCAGTACGGCTTACATAACTAGCATAACACTCTTTTGATAACATTTTGCATTAAGCTCTGAGTTGACTGAAATAATTGTAATGTTCAGGAGACAGTACATTTATCAACAAAACTTCAAAACAACCTTTCGTGGTTGTAATTATATTATGTGTATATATCGTCTCTGACAGCTTTGATTTGTATTTGCGAATCGAGTTTTTTCTTCACAGTTTTTGTTCATTATAATATCATTTATTTTATTTTTTGGTTTATTATTATTGTAATAGTGCTTCTGTGGAATTTATTTAAAATGTGTTCCGGCATAACTGACTTTCAAGTTGAGTCCCAATCCACGACAGACTATCAACTACTAGTTGTCAACAATAAGTCGTGGACTAGTTTATGTGTGGTTCCAAGATCGTTGTTGGAATAAACTTGTATCATCATGACAAAACTAAATAAACACTTATTAGGCAAGTTACTATTTCTTAATTCTACTTCAACTTCGATTTATTTACTTTCTTTAAATTGTTTGGATCGTTACGGTCCTATATAATATTAATATTTTATCTTATAAAAGATTTTAACGTATTTACAATTATTGTAAATAGGTTGTTCGTTAAATTTCCTTTTATTTTCTTTACATAAATACGGAGTGGCACAAAAGTCTGGAAACGGCCAATTATCTCGTAAATTGCTAGTCCTAATTATACAAAATTTAAAGTACATCTATTTTTGGATACGGAGAATCCAGATTTGATATTTGAAATGTTGCAAGATTTTCTGTTTCTCTTATATTATTAATCACTTTGGTTTTTCAAATTCATCACCCTGTATATTCAGTAATTATTGGAATCTCCTATTCAATACGAGTTCCATCATATGAAGCACCTATGATTTTGTGTAGTCTAGAAGGTCTTTAATAAATAAAATAGAAGTCTGACAACGCCTAATTGTCTCAATAAATTGTTTAATACAAAATATTTTCAACTACATTAAAACGTAATAATTGAAAGATTACAAACTTTTTAAACATAATGGTTACTTTATCAAGTGTTTAAAATGTGCTCCATTTGTGAGTTGACAGTACCTTAATCGATGGTAGAATACGTCTACCACATTTCTCCATGATTGTCTAGAAATTAATCGAGAATTATCGATAATTCGTTGCCTTAGCTCTGCAAGACTTGCTGATTTAGTTTTGTAAATTGAATTTTTCTAGTATCCCCAATAAAAATAATATTTAGGATTTAAATCAGGTGAACGTGGAGGCTATTTAATAATACCTCGTCTACCAATCCATTGTCCGGAAAATATATCATCTAAATAACATTGAATATTTACACCAAAATGAGCTGGAGCTCCATTTTGCTGTAACCATGCCTCATTTAAATTGACTCCAAATAAGTTTTTCAGTGTAGGTACAATTTCTTTTCTAAGTAGCATTTCGTAACTATTTGACGTTAAATTCTCTTCGATAAAGAATGGTCCAATTAACTGAGTACCTACTATACCTGACCTTCATTTAAGTTTTGTAGTCTTTGAGTCTTTGGTTTTCATCATTTTTAATTTTATCCATCATTACCTCAGTAAACTCTAAACTACGATCGAAGTCATTTTCACTTAATTCTTGAGATAAGTTAATTTTGTTTGGTTTAAATTTATTCTTATGTAATACACGTAAGACTAAAGAACGACCTACATCATGTACTTATGCAACCCTGCGTGAGAATTTATGTGAATCTTTATCAAAAATCTGCAATATATCTAAAGATTTGTTGTTATTTATGACTCTTTTCGGTCTACCTGATCGGTATCTATCTTTTACTTCTCCAGATTCCTCAAAGCGCTTTACCTTTTTTTGTACCGTCGCCTTATGATAGGAGAACGGTTTGGGACAGTATCCTTAAACAAGTTGGCTACTTCACAATAAGATCTTTTTCTGTCGCTGTACCCTCTCATCATTAGAATAGTAATTCGTTCTTTTTCGTTAAGAGCCATTTAAGAGAAGCAATTTACATTGCAGAACTTTTTAAAACGCATAAAACTACTGTCAGTTTTAGTTAATAATGTAAATGTTGAACAAATATTAAAATCACAGCATTCTAGATTTAAACATTTAAATTTCTTTAAATCTACATATTTTGCTCTGTTTTATTTATTTAGACTAGATTAAATAAAATCATAAGTGTTACATATGGTTGAACTCGTATTGAATAGGAGATTCCAATAATGACTGTATATACAAGGTGATAAATTTGAAAAACCAAAGTGACTAATAATATAAGAGAAACAGAAAATCTTGCAACATTGGAAATATCAGATCAGGAGTCCCCGTATCCCAAAATAGGTGTACATTAAATTTTGTACAATTAGGATCAGCAATTTACGAGATAATTGGCCGTTTCTAGACTTCTGGCCCACTCTGTATTATATATTAGATGAACCTATTCCTAAAACCTTCTGGTCTGCCTATGGTTTTAGTTCTCCTTTTTTGTCGTTTTATTTGAAACAGCACGTATCGCGACTTTTAAAGAAAAAGCAGAATACAGTATGAGTATCGCCAACCGATGATATACATTATTACATTAAGAAGTACATGGGCATTCTTTTCACGTGCGTTTGAAATTTGAAATTGTTGCCTTTTCACATTCCATCCATTCCATTGCATTCAAATATGGATTTGTTTACAATAATTGAAATAAAAAGTTTTAAAGCGAAATATAAAACCAAAAAATTTGAAATGAGTGAAAATAATTCATTAAATGGCTTGCCTCGTCTTAAAAATCTTCGAGGATTTTGAAGAACGTTTTTTAACCCTTGCAATTATTTTATTGCCAAAAGAACGGCAAGCTCACCTTCTCCAATGTCTTGAACTATTTTATTTAAACTATTAAAAATCAAAACTTGTTTTGCTTCGAATAACACCTGTTACTCCTTATAAAACTTTATTCAAACAAAAAGACAACCACACTAATAAGTAATAACAGAATGTGACAGAAGACTCGATAGACAACATAACCTTAAAATATGGTTTTCATACGAAATATCCAACATCTACATGATAAAACCCATGTGAATTTGTCACACAATTTTTCACGTAAAGTCAACACTCATCGATTTGTAAAGATTACGATTTGTGCATATTTCATGTGAATTATCTTACGAGTGAACAATTCACACAGCTCGTGAATTGGGGCCCTTAACGAATGAGGGCCAAATAAGAGAAAGCAAAGAAGATAAATTACGCTATGTGGTGTGATCGGTGTGTTGCAAAATGAAGGAATCTATAATTTTAGTTTTGTTGTTATAAAATATTTTAGGGCATACAAATTATTATGTTTTATTGATTACATGCATGATGTACATAGTAATACAATATTCGGATGACTCTGGGGATGGCCTGGCTTTAGTACACTATAAATGCTTAACAAAATAAGTTTATTGGAGACCCTACAGGAAATTATCTGTATAATGCTCTAACGATGGATGTGAAAAATATTAGTAAGTAATTGATTTATCTATAAAGAACTTGCTTTCATTGCAGTAATTAGTTTTACAGTTTCTTCTGCCATTTTATTTTATATGTTTAATGTTTAGTTATAATAATTTTTTAGGTATAATATTTTATAATATATGCTATTTATAGCATTTATTCGTAGATTTTACAAATGCCCCAATTTTCTTTTTTTCGTGCCTGTAAAAAACGTTTACTTATCTCCTAATCTACTAATTCCTAATCTCTGTTATTTCTGACAAATCTTTAATCTAAAATATTCTATATCAATATTAAGGTTGTTTTATTAACTCAATTTACTCTGCTCCTGTAAAAAATTATTTAGGAATGTCCTCCTCAAATTCATTGTACCCTTTTGATACTTTGCATACAAAATATATCTAATAATATGACCTCATCGTCACTGACGACAATTAGGTAGAAATGTAACGCTGAATTTGCTGTAATTTTAAACTAGCTATGCATAATATTTTTAATACAAATATCGATGTACGTCATAGATTATCTTAGATTAAAGAGACATGAGATGTAACACACACCGGTGTTTAACCTGCGCGAATGTTTCTAAAGAAATCTTAACTGGGGGAACTGGAAGGAGACCCGAACTCTGAAACAGGGACGGCCTTTCTTTATTACCATCATTATGAACTATTAGATTTACTAAAAAGGTGTTTAATGGGAAGTTTTTTTATGAAATAAAATAAACGTGAATAAAATAATCGATTAAATTAAACGGATAATTGATTTTTTGTAACCCTTATCGGTCGCTTGATTTTATTCCAGCAAATTTATTTATCTTTAAAACCGCATTCAATTATATAATAAATAATAAATATTACAAGAATTTTGATTTTTTCGAAAATAATTTTTTTTTCCAATTTTTTATGGATTTTTTATTAACAATGTGACTAACTTCCGTAACTTTAGTATCTTTGTTTGCTTATATTAGATCATATTGTGCGTTTTAATTTGTTTTAAGACTTAAGATTTTAATGTCACTTTGCCGATTTGACCGCAAATAAGATGAATTTTGAAATTGAAAGTAGGTCATCCCGTATTCTATCTAATATTTTTATAAAAATACCTTATAAAAATGAAATTTCGCTAATAACTATGCTTCTTTACTTCTTATTTATCTACCAAAAAGGGTTAAATTCACCTTTAGTAAATATTCTTATAAAACTACTTCTTAAAAACAAAATTTTGTTAGCAACACTGTCTATTTTCTTCTTATTTAAATTAAATGTTCCTATTTGACAACTTTTACTTACAACTACTAAACAAACAATAAGTTTAGTGAATTTTTGTTGTAGGTAAATGTTGAAAAATGGAAAATGTCACTTGTTTTAACTGAAAAATAAAATTGGTTGAAAAATAAAACACATTTTTAACAAGTTTAATTTATTTAGAATTACCATGTAATTACATGTGTCTCATTATCTTCTAACTGCATATTTTGAACTTAACAAGCACTATATCACACACTAAATTACTGAAAAATAAAAATATATTATGATAACAAGCATAGCACATAACAATGTTTTTATTATTAGAAAAACCCGATATAGTTTTTATAAAAAGTCAAAGTAGTTAATTTATAAACACAATTGTTTTAATGTTTTAAATATCCCTTATTAATCCAAGGAAAAATCATTATAATTCTAATATTCTTATACTTATTGTCCCTTTAAGGCCTTTTCCCATCTATTTCAATCTAGAATAGTTGTAATGCCTATTTCGGGTACAATAAGCCTCCAGCTTTAATACAGGTGGGCTTTGAAACTCACCCTAATTAAGAAACACATTTATGTACATTCCAAAAATCTCCATACCGAGAAATATCTAAAACAAAACAAAAATAAAGGTACAGTGTGTATCTTAAAATTAAAAAATAACACGAATCATAACTTTTTTAAATTCTTACATTTTTCTTGCAATAAAAGGTATAAAAATTTCAATAAAAATAGAAAACATATGATTTATGATCTTAATAGGTGAACTATGCAAAAATTAACATTTTGACCTAAATAGCATATAAGTTTTTGAACATATTTGGGTATTATTTGATAAATATAATAATGAATATCACCCAAAAATTGAACAATAACTTTTTGGGCACAAATCATTCGCCTTTTTTCATTATGGTCTTTATGAGTAAAACCATTGTATAAAGAACCAAAGTTCTTTATACAATGGTAAAACTAGGATCAGGTTCTATCTCTGGTTCTACAATATTTGTTTGTAAATTGGCTTCACACATTTCGCTCACAACTCCTTTCATTTTTTTGACCACAAATGTTTAAAATGTGGATCCATTTATCTCTAGAGGAATAATAGCAGGAAAATATAAAATTTCTTGTTAGTTTTGTGAGAAAAATACTTAATTCTGCAATTAAAATTTAAATGAATCGGAAGTTAATGATTTTCTTTAGAACCTCCCTATAGTTAAATTAGTTAAATCTAACTTACACTTAATTAATACAATTTACTCACCTACATTTGAAAAAAATATCACCTGCATTTGAAAATAAAAATAATATCAGGCTGACATATTTATAGCAACATAACCTAATTTATTTTCAAAGCCAGATTTACACCATCTAATAATATTTAAATTTAGCTTTAACTTTAAATTTATTAACGATTATCCCTGTATTTGATCACACATTATATTAAAGTGAAATTTAAAATGGCAAATCAGCAAAATTATCGATTTCTTTGTTATTATTTTTGAAAACAATTTTTTTTATGGGTGTAAAACGGGTTTAAATTTAGTGATAGCAGCGCGCTAAGCGCTTACAGTTCAACTACCAACAAGGAAACAAGTCCCGCCATTTATTCAAACCTTCTCTTTTTATTTTTCTATAGCACTGCTGCTATTTACTCTCAGCGAGTTGTCTCGTGGAGCTTATCTGAGAGAAAAACTTCAGGAAATGGATAAGCATCTGAGATTAGCTGTCATGAGGAACTCTGGAAAGTAACTTTCAAATGGACACTTACCTTTTGGTCGCCGTAAAGTAGTAAGATTTTGTTTATTTCGTTGTAGTCAATAAAAAAGTGGCATATCAGTGAAAATTGTTTTTGCAAAAAATGAATGTGATAATAGAACTGCCCAACTATTTAACAGTCAACATCGAATTCGACAAGTCCAAAGAAGGTATATTTTGGAGTTGGTCCAAAAATTTTGGGAAACGGGGTCAGTAACTAACAAAAAACTCTAAATGAAGCTACAGAGATGGCGATTGTAGGGCATGTTTTTTAAGCACACACATTGAGTACAAGATAGTTGCCGATAACATCTGGTATTAAGAGAAGTAGCATTCAGAAGATATTGAAAAAACACAAGTTTCATTACTACAAAATACATCTGGTACAAGAACCTAACGAAGGCGATTAAAATTTTGTAAACTTATGACTGAACGGGCAATAAATGATCAGCACGTTTCAACGTGTGTTTTTCTGAAGAATGCACTTTTTTCGTAAATGGTACGGTAAATTGTCACAACTGTCGTTATTGGTCCGATTCAAAGCCCAGAATATTTCATGAAGTGCATACGCAACATCCGGAACAACTGAATGTTTGGGTTGGTATTTTTTATAAAGATACTTAAAAACTAAAATTTATGCCACCTAGCCAATATTAATGGACAATCTGCGACAACGGATAATTGATAAGTATCATCAAATCACCCTACAGATGCTTCAAAATGTCCGAGAGCGTTTTAAATAAAAACCTATTATTGCATGGAGGCCCAGGGTCAGCATTTCCAGAATTTTCTCGAGTGACTGGTAAGCATTTAAAGGAAATAAAAATCGTTAAAAGAATTTGGTTAGGAAGACAGTAGCGATTTAAAAATCGGGCGAGATAATCTAGGTAAAAATAAGATAGACACCTCTTTACATTTAAGATTTTTGAGGTGAGTCTCACCCCCGCTAGAGGGTTTCTGGTCAGGGGGTGAAACTGGCAGAAAACTGTTTCGCCCTAAATGCCGAGTGTTTCCTCGTAAATGACCTGAGTTTCCCAAAATTGGCTATGTTTCGTTTTAAAAAGATCACCCTGTATAAGTATGACCATTGAGTAAATGATAATATTCCTATATTCAATGGTACAACGCATGAGTTTTATGGAAAAATATAAATGCTGAACTTCTTATTTTCGACTCCTTCTAACAGTTCGCCCTTTAAAGCTGCAAACTTGGGGTACACACAAAAATTACCTTTCATGACCTGAAAAATAACATACTTAAATTTAAACAAATTCTGACAATACCCGAAATCAATATAAAAAGTTCTGAATCATTTTCAAGTCTCATATACCAATTTTTTTTGAGATTTAAATTCTACAGATATTCTAGCCGAAGAGATTCCGGAAATCCATGCGGCTTTACAGAAGAATCTACGCCGTCAACACGAAAGGGAAAATTATTTCTCAGAAGAAAAATTACGAGCCTTCAGTTTTTCTTACGATCTAGCAGATATCCGGCGAGTTGACCGTCCGCATTTTTTATGGAAACTTACAGCCTCAATAGTGGAGTTTTTGCAATTCATAGAGCACTTCATATTCAGGGTGCGTTCGAATGCAGGCCGAGCCAAATTTTTCTTGGGTCGCGCCCATACAGATGAGCCTCTCGGTCTGCATTTATTGGATCTCTATCACAAAAGTACAACCCTATAATAAAATATATAGTAATGCGGGCCAACGTTTATAGGCCCTCTCGGTCTCTTTACTGTCCCTGTTTATTATTCTACACATTTTCGGTATAAATTTCTGCTATAAGTCAGCGGCGGACATATTTTTTTATTTAATTTGAATTTACAATGAAAACAGATAACTTAATTTATAGAAAGAGTTTAGTAGTGTACCTCTGCAAGGAACAGTAAGTTTTATTTACTCGAAAAAAGTACGAATGGGAGAGATATTATTTTAATTGTTGTAGTTAATTGTTGTAGGTGACTATAAGAATAAAAAACAATCAAATTTGTAACAAATGCATTTGAATATTTGTGTTATTTTACTAATGCTGCTCTGAGATTATTCACTATAGCTTTTAACTTTATTAGTAAATGTAAAACCTATTTTCCTATAGAAGCATTATAAAAAATAAAGTAAAGTTCAACCAGTAAGGTACACAGTTAATTACCCTCTGAAACTAAAATCTGTTATTGCAAGCCAATAGTTCAGTAAGAAACGGTCGTCTAATATCTAATTACTATTTACTAGCAATATGTGGTCACATTTATTTTAAAAGTAGGGAAAGGGATACCACAAATCCTTAATCCTTCCGAACAAATAGTGCTTATGTCATCTCTCATTCTATCTCGATCGTACCACTCCATTACAGTCAGCAAGCGTACCATGTAACTTCTTTGACATAGAAGGAGCCTTTGACAACACGCCATACGACTCTATCAAAAAAGGACCCCCATACACAGGAATAGATAGCACCACCTCCAGAGGGATGACTCAGCTGCTATCTACGAGAACTGCAGTAACATAAATAGGGCAGAACTCCATCTCCATGTGCACAACCAGAGGACGTTCACAAGGAAGAGTTCTATCCCCACTAATATAGAGCTTAACAGCCGATTGACTGACCTCGATATATCCTATCAAGATTATATTGACGACATAGTCATATTTGCTAAAGACAATTTAGAAAATATCCTGAATAATATAATTCAAAGAGGACTAGAACACATCAAAAGATGGTGCTGTGAGGTAATATAAACTTTACCAAAACAACACTAATCAGTATTGCCAACACTCCACGTCAGATTCCCACCGGATTGGTGTATTAAACCTCTAGAATCTACTAAAAGTAAAATTAATACAAATGCCCAGTATATAGATCCGTACACTGGGATAATAGTGACCGTGAAATATGGATTAGCAGACAGATTATGAATTCAATTTTAACGTGATACTTGAAGTAAAAAACAACTTTTAGGTCATTTTACCTTCTTATTAAGGATGCTTTTTGTGCTGAAATGAAGTTTTGTAGTTAGTATAGTCCAAGGTCAAATCGTAGTTTAGTCAAACTCAACTGTTACTTGAACCCGCCAATTTAAAGTGTATTGCTGTCATAAGTACCTCAAATATCATAAATTCTATTAGCAATGCATTTTAAATAGTCAGTTTACAATAAGTAAAGTTAAACTAAACCACTATTTGAATTTGAACTGTACAACTAGGCCTTAAAGAATAATCTACTATGAAGATTATTAATTTATATGTGGTAGTAACAGTTGATGAGCGGTTATCTAGAGTCCGATTTTTTTTATTTGCAGTATTCTAATTACATTATTTTTTTTAATTTAAAGGTGAACTTAAACCTCCCCGCTCTACATTTAATGATAGAGGACATTGGAAAGTAGACATGAACGGAGTAATCAGACGACAGTCTGTTGGCTTCAGGAACGAAGATACTTTGGATACGCCCCAAGACGAAATGAGATAGATCTATAATTTTAAGAAAAACTGAAAACCACAGAGTTGGACTGTAAAGAATAATGCAGCAAAGAATCAATTATGGTTGCAACCGAAAGGCATATAAATAAGTGGTATACAGATGGTTCCAAAAGTACAGAAAAGGGACTCGAATAGAAGTGTACGGGCCTATAACCAGGCACTCTAAAAGTTTGGCAAAATACCCAAACATCTTCCAGGCGAAAATTTGCGCCATTGAGAAGTGTATCCAGTTCAACTTTAAGAGAAATTATCGTCCGATAGCCAAGCAGCTATCAAAGTGCTGAACTCTTACGTAGTCAGCTCAAAAATTGTCTGGAAATGCCTAGAAATATTGAATAAGCCAGACAAGGAAAATACAGTTACCCTCACCTGGGTCTCGAGACATAACGAGCTAAAAGTTAACGAGATTTTAGCTATTCTCACTAGGACCATTTTTGTGACCTAAACCGTTATGTGTACCAGTAGTAACACAATATTAGGAGCGATTAAAAAAGAATTGGGCACTAGAAGAACTGATAATTAGAACAATCTCTTGGAGAAGACACGCTAAGATACTTCTGGGTGAATATAACCAGAAATGATGGAGATTCTTTATCTGCCTGAGCAAGAATAGACTACGTAATGCAGCAAAGATCCTTACCTGGCATTGTCGGCTAAAAGAGCATCTCAGTAAACTGAGAGTGATAGAAGATAGTAAGTGGAGAATCTGTTAGGTGAAGAAAGAAACATGCAGTTACATTGGACTGAAGCACTCCAGAATCCAAGGGCACTATATTTAGGAGCAATACTTCCTTGAGAAGATTGAAAGGGTCGTTATAGGCATCGGGACTATTTCTTTGCTGCATTTGCGATAGAAGGGGTGTAATAGTTTTTTTAGGGCACAGTGCCATACTTCAACTAAATTTGAGATTTTTTCTAAGTAAATACACACAATAATATTGCTCATAGATTAACATCAGAAATGAAATCATGATAGAGGAAGCAAAAGCGATACTCGCGCAAGCTTCGGATAATTCGAGCACATTAGGGCGATATTATGTTATTTTGGCGCATCAAATACACGTATCTATTTTACATTTTTTTTTAAAAAATAGGTAAACTCAATTTAATGGGCAACCGGAGTTGATATGTTGTAAATTGTTAAAATACCAGCAAAAGACCGTGTAAATTTTATAAATTTACAGTAGCAAAATAAAAATTCATGAAATAAATGGATATCTGTACCTACAATAAAAAGAAAAAAGTACCAATAGTGCCTATACTTTTGTAATAATTAAATGTTTACTGGAAATTATAAATATCAGAAAGTAGAAAGGTTTTAAATAAACAATTTTACGATATTCTTCAACATCCTTTAAATTTAAAATATTCTGCAAGGACTAGATTTCTGCCTTTGATTATGGTATGTACCTAGGATGCAATTTTGTGACTTATTTGTAGGAAACCAGGTTTATTCAATAATTCTGTTTTCTTTCGAATTAAGCCTGAAGAAAATGAAAATTTCAATTGAAAATACACCAATTATTTTTCTTTTGGTAATACATTTTGATTACACGTTAATATTTAATGACCATTTCTTTTTATTTTGACATTATTTAACCTATTCTTCAATGACAACTTATTGGGCTTAGGCAACTTTTTATACATTTTCACGTAAATACTGTTGCCTGTCTATGTTTTATTATTAATTTTTATTGATTATACTTACTTTTTTAAGCTGAAGCAATAAAAATATATAATGATAAATAAATAATTTTTTCATTTGTTTTACAAATTCATTTACTTTTATTAAAACCAACATATATATTTTTTAATTACGAATTCAGTTAAAAATTGTATTGTTGATGTACGATAAAATCGTCCATTATTTCATAAGTAAGTTGGCGCTGCTGTCATGCACGGTGCCAATATAGTCAATTATTCAAGACTTTACACTAATAATTTCAGAAATATCGTCTAATCTATTCTTACTAAACATTTTATTTTTCCCCTGTAGTATTTTATATTTGTGAGATTTTATTATTTTAATTTTGTTCATTATATTGTAACCAATTTAATATTAGAGGAAAACCATTTTGTATGTCGATTTTCAATTTATGTCAGTATGTTACCGAATATAAAATTGCTGCGTGATCAGCAAAGCTAATTAGTTTTTCTTTTCTCCTCAATTTAAATAAACTATCAACATAAAGTAAAAAAAGACTCGGCCCAAGTGATGTTCCCTAAGGAACTCCAAAAATAACAGGTTTTATTGTACTGAAAATTTTTTAAATGACTACTTGTAAATATTTCCTATTACTATATTTATAATACTACGATGACAGAATTTCGTGACTCACTGTGCCAAACGCTGACAGCGGGATTTTTAAAATATTACAAATAAATGATTATGAATATACCTTTATGTAGTTTTTATTCAATTTTTTTTACTTTTTTTGTATTTTCCAAAAACGATTCAGAACTCTTTTTTTCTTTTTGATCCTTTTTTAAAATTTTATGCTACCTACTCATTATTTATATTACTATTACTAAACCATTATATAAAAAAAATTTGGGCCAATAATAGAACATCAATGTTTAGTTTTCTATCCCTAACCATTTGTCCTTTTATAACAAACAATTATTAATATTATGAGTTGTACAAGCGGGTTACTGTATAATAGTTTAGTTTTGTTACGTATGCCGAAAAGTATAGAACACACAATTAATTAATTTCTAATAATTTTTATAAAAAAATTATGTTTTTTACCTTCATTTACTGTATATTTTATAATTCTATTTAATTCATTGTAGTCGTTTGCTGTTTAAAATTTAAAAGTCCCGCTTTAACTTGTTCTTGCTTGCTCAGTGGTACCAACCCACTTTTATCATTTTCAATATCAACCTTTGACAATTTTTCACGAAATTCATTTCAATTTCTCAAGTTGGCATTTTCTTGACAACTTCATTGTCAAATGTCAATTGTCACTCATTCTGTTTTGGTACATTGTCAACATGGTCAGGTTTTTAAAAAAACCGTGTTTGTACCCCAAGTTGCCTTCACCTCACGGAAGCAATTGACAAAATCTTGCTGTCTTCATGTGGAAGACTAGCAGTTTCTTTTTCTGTGAATTATCCGGAGTGTTTTGTTCTACATGGTCGGATAAACCTCCACTTCATTTGTTCTTCTCTTAATTATAAACCCAAATATGCTGTTTTAAATTCAGTTGATTTAGTTAACAAAATTAAAAACATAAATCTAAGTTCTTAAGCTAAGTTAGTTTCTTTTAATGTTAGCAATTTATTCACTAATGTTCCCAGAGAGGAAACCTTTCCTATTATCAAGGACCTTCTTACTAAAAATAACTTCAACCTTCATTCTATCAATATTATCTTGGATTTACTTAAAATCTGTCTTGACCAAGATTTCTTTATTTTTAATAAAACATTCTACAGACAACCCAATAGCCTAGCAATGGGTAATTCTCTAAGTTCTTTGTTAGCAGACTTATTTCTAGATCACTTAGAAACCAAAAAATGTTTTAATGATTTCCCTAACATCTGAATTTCACACTGGTACAGATATGTTGATGATATTTTTGCAATTATGAATTGCAATTTTACTGAGATTGATGACTTCTTATTTTTCATTAACAATATCCATCCTAAAATCAAATTCACAGTTGAGCTTGAAGTAAATAAATCACTTAATTTCCTAGACCTTTCTATCAGTCGTCGGGATAATAAACTTGAATTTGATATCTACAGGAAACCTACTCAAACTGACCATCTGATTAATTTCCACTCTAATCACTCTTATCAACACAAGTTATCAGCCATATATTGCTGTGTTCATCGTCTTCTCAATATACGTTTATCTAATTTTAATTTTAATAAAGAAATCAACATTTTAAAACAATTAGCTTTTAATAATAACTACAATTCGTCCATTATTAACGTGGTTATCAATAAAGTTAAACTCAAGAAAAGGTCCCAACTTGCTTTTAATCCTACTAACAAACCTCCTGTTAATTTTAAATACTTTTCACTACCATATCTCGAGAAAATTTTCAATGATGTCGCTGCAGTTTTTAAGGATTGCAACAATATTAAAATTTCTTTTAAAAATGTTAATTCGATTAAAAGCCAACTATCACATACTAAGGATGAAATCGAGTTGCTACACAAAAGCGGTATGTATGTATAGATTAATCTGTAACGACTGCAATACGTTTTATATAGGAAAAACTAAGAGGAGACTCAACATACGAGCTGGTGAACACATCAGATATCCAGATAAGTCTACTTTCGGACATCATATTAAATTCAACAATCATAACTTCACTTCTTCTGAGAATGTCACGGTTCTTCATAATATTTTTAATTGCAACTTTAAACTATATCTGCTCGAAGACCTTGAGATACACAGAGAGTTTAATAAAACAAATGTCACATGTTTTAACACTCAAATCCATCTCAATAGCAAAGTGCTTCCTCTCTTTAAGAGTATTGGCAATGGTTGGTCTGAAATTACCTAATCAGCTTCGCCTTGAATCTTCTTACAGCGGAATTGATCTTGTCTTTTCCGGGGATGGCTGATTTCGTGGCCAGGACGGTTTTTCCTCCTCTTTTAGCTGGAAAAGCTGGTCTGCCTGCGACTTCGGTTTCGCTGGGGCCGGCCTGCTCAATTTTGTTGTTTTCAGCTTGGCACCTTTTTAGTTTTTAATAATTTTTTTAAAAAAATATGTTTTTTACCTTTATTTACTGTATATTTTATAATTCTATTTAATTCATTGTAATTTTTTGCTGTAATTTAGAAGTCCCTTCATAACTTGATCTTGCTTGCTCAGTGGTACCAACCCACTTTTATCATTTTCAATATCAACCTTTGGCAATTTTTCACAAAATTAATTTCCATTTCCCAAGTTGGCATTTTTCTTGACAACTTTATTGTCAAATGTCAATTGTCACTCATTTTGCTTTGGTACATTGTTAAGATGGTCATGTTTTTAAAAAAACCGTGTGCCTATTTTTTGTATCCCAACTTGCCTTCGCCTCACGGAAGCAATTGGCAAAATCTTGCTGCCTCCATGTGGAAGACTAGCAGTTTCTTTTTCTCTGAATTGTCCGGAGTGTTTTGTTCTACATGGTCAGATGAATCTCCACTTCATTTGTTAAAATTTAACCACATTTTACACTGGGTCAGTTACCGAATTTCGGTGTGCTTTTTCTATTTTCAAATGTCTAAGCTGCAAGCTGTGATGGAGACTTGGTACTGGTCTGTTGCTGTCCCTTATTAATTTAGTTTACTTCCATGTGTATTCTAAAGTTTTTTTTTGACGAGTAAGTGTACAAGATTTTTTATTCCATTTTTTAGTAATGTTAGAGTTGATTATATTATAACATCTCCGTTTTTTTTTTTTATAGAGCCTTTGATGATGGCTTAAGAGGCCGAAAGCGCTCAGGCGAATTTTTTATAGAGTTTTATTAAATAAAACTCTCTCGATTCATTTCTTTTTACAATTAAAAAAGCTGTAGACGTTCATGAGTTTGTTTAGAAAGATGACTTCTAAGTTCTCTCACTCTCACACATAATTCCGGAGTGTTATTAAAATTCTAATTATTGTTAGTTTTTTAAAATTCTCAGATATAAAGTACTAAAATAACAATTTATGAAACCAGTTACGAAATGTCTTATTCTATGTAACGATTGATTATTTGCGGGACGATCAGAGCGAGGACCTGCAACTTAAAAGAGTTACAAAAAACGGCATTTCCTAACGTGTTACATACAATATTTTTTTTAATTTTGACTAGACTGTTTGTAAAATTGTGTTTTGGTAAAAAATTATTGATATCTAGGCAAGCAATGTTACTACTTTCTTGTATTGTTAGTTATTATAATATTGATAAATGGAAAATAATTATTAACAACGACTTATTGTAGTTTATTTATATTGTTTTTTAAAGTTATTTAGATTTTATTTTGTCGCGTATTGCGTTTTAATTATTTTGTGCTGATTAGAAATGAAAAATAAGGACCAAAACAACATTAATATTAGGTTGTAAGTTTAAACAAATTCTATTTTTGTAAGTTAACCTGCCCTTCTTTGATCTAAACTTTCAATAATAATGTATATTATTGGTTTTAAAACGAAAAAAGTTTTATTTTTATTTGTTTTCTATTAGCAACTGGTGACATAATGAATTTTTCGAAACCAGTTTATTATTGTTCTACATTATGCAACTGATTGCATAAAGTAGATCATTTTGACGCTGCGATTACAAAAAATATCATTTATTTTTGAAAGAAAACTCCCATTTACTTTTAAAAATATTTTAACTTCTGCTTTTGCTTTATTAACAAAACCTTTTGTGGAATATTTAATATAGTTATTTGAAAAATATGCTAGCTAAAGAGAAATGAGGAAGTTTTACAACATTGTTACAAGAAAATAATTCATTGACTGGATACAATTACAATATATATTGCATATTCTGTGGAGCTCTCTACCCTAAACCCATACAGATAATCTGATATTAAAATAATTTAAAAACTGCATTGCCGATTTTAAACAACTGTTTCTATATTTCGTTGAATAATTGGTTAAAACTATCAAAATGATATGGTTCACTGTGTAAATTGAGAAAGTCTCGAAAACAGGTGGCTAATTTTCGAATCAAACCATTAGCAAACTACCGAAATGAAGATGTTTAATAAAATATTAGCGGCATTAACCTGGTTACGGCGCCACTGATAAATCGCCCAATATTTCACGCGAGCGCCATTATTTTAGGTCTTGAATTTAATTATTATATATTTGGAATTCATTTCCGACGAGGCCTATGTACACCTTCTTTGAGAATTTATGTTGGAAAAGGGGTTGGGAATTTATTATTGTTCAAGTAATTCCCTGTCTTGTTTCGAAGTTAAGACGTTTCGGCATTCGGCAGCATGAATAGGGTGTCGCAGACAAGGTAGACTTATTAAAAGGATACATTCGATGAATAAAATTGGCGCTACAACGATTTGTAAGTATTATAAAATGCTTCACCACCGACCTATTTACAGTAGTTTGTCAGATTAATTTTTATCAGTATTAATCGTATAAAACTATTATATTTATTGACTCATAACATTCAAACAATAAATGGCAGCTGATGAAATGAAAATGAAATAGCCGGATAGCAGGCAAATGAAAGTAATGGCATTGATTTAAATGATCTAGTATCAGCCAGTTGGTAGATTGTTCGAGTGTGGTAAGTGAAACATTGATTTATGAGAACATAACATGTAAGATGTTGATGAGCAGTACGAGGAAGCTGTTGAGGAGGCTGTAAGTGGGATTGCGATTGTTTAAGTAAAGAGCTTCAATAAATATTTACCCAAAATGGGGCGTGCTGGCTTAAAGACTAGGTCAGTCGTAGAGATCACCTGAGAGTGTGGTTTTAATACTTCAGGAGGATGTTGTTTAATTTAAGTGACCTTAAAATATCGGAAAATGAAACACTTATCTGTCTAACTATCTACTGGTGGCCATTACCTTTTAAATACGTCCAATATTGACTAACACTAAAACACGTGATCCTGTTACTGGCCCTCTGGAGTCTACCAAAATCAAATCTGTTTAATTTTATTGGCAGTCAATTTCCAACTAGACATTGAATCAGAAAAGGATACTTCTGCACAAGGGGACAGTAGAGTGATAATTAATTGCAGCTACTAATGGCTAGTATTACTAGCCGCCACTACTGTCCCAATCTGCATGTGCCTTAGGCAGTAGATAAAAATAAATCTCTGATTATATAATATAAAACACGATCTGCTTAAGCCGTATAGGTAATTTGACGGCACTGGGTTAGGGTGTCAAGTATTAATGAGAAGCCATTTGCTGCTCTTTACGGGGATGCTTCGTTTCACACACTGATAATGTGTACGTTGTGAAAGGTGCGGTTTTCCCAATTCTATTGTCTCATAATTTGAATTAATATTATTTTGAGAGAAAACGGTAAACGACTTGCCAAACAGGTGCTATTTTGTAGAGGTACACTCAAAAATTTATTTCTCTTTAATAACTTAACAATCATCAAAGATTTAGTGCTAAGTTTACTTCTAAGTACTGATTTTGCTCGAAACCGAAACCATGTATCAGCAATTTTATTTGAACATAAGTTAACTGAAAATATTCAAACTAAGAAATTACCAGTTAGTGTCTGTTTGTAGTGCTTGCACACACGTTATACATAAATACGTCAATCTTAATTTCTGTAGAAACTTAGCGGGAGGCAGCAGTTAAGCTCCTCTCGCTTTTAACTAGCTGAAAACCACGGTTGTCACGATTGATTATTTATGTATACTAGTGTTCGCCCAGTGGTCGAAATTCGATCATAATCATTATTGAAAATTTGTGAAAAACATATATGCATTTGCATGTTGCTAACATTTATTTTTGTATTCTTATACATTCGTTCATTGTATATCTATGACCATAAACTTTAATATGTACTTACAACATAGTTCAGTACCATTATCAATTCCCCCACATCTACATTTAAAGGAGGTGAAGTAACTTGTCGCTTGGGGGTGAAATTTTTTTAGTCTCAATATCCAATCCATCGTACCTACCCCAAGTTCATGTTCCTATGTCTGGAGGTTCTACATATCGACCTTTCGATATATTTCGATACAATTCGATATTATTCGATATTATTCGATATTATTCGATATTATTCGATATTATTCGATATTATTCGATATTATTCGATATTATTCGATATTATTCGATATTATTCGATATTATTCGATATTATTCGATATTATTCGATATTATTCGATATTATTCGATATTATTCGATATTATTCGATATTATTCGATATTATTCGATATTATTCGATATTATTCGATATTATTCGATATTATTCGATATTATTCGATATTATTCGATATTATTCGATATTATTCGATATTATTCGATATTATTCGTTATTATTCGATATTATTCGATATTATTCGATATTATTCGATATTATTCGTTATTATTCGATATTATTCGATATTATTCGATATTATTCGATATTATTCGATATTATTCGATATTATTCGATATTATTCGATATTATTCGATATTATTCGATATTATTCGATATTATTCGATATTATTCGATATTATTCGATATTATTCGATATTATCCGATATTATCCGATATTATTCGATATTATTCGATATTATTCGATATTATTCGATACTATTCGATATTATTCGATATTATTCGATATTATTCGATATTATTCGATATTATTCGATATTATTCGATATTATTTGATATTATTTGATATTATTTGATATTATTCGATATTATTCGATATTATTCGATATTATTCGATATTATTCGATATTATTCGATATTATTCGATATTATTCGATATTATTCGATATTATTCGATATTATTCGATATTATTCGATATTATTCGATATTATTCGATATTATTCGATATTATTCGATATTATTCGATATTATTCGATATTATTCGATATTATTCGATATTATTCGATATTATTCGATATTATTCGATATTATTCGATATTATTCGATATTATTCGATATTATTCGATACTATTCGATACTATTCGATATTATTCGATACTATTCGATATTATTCGATATTATTCGATATTATTCGATATTATTCGATATTATTCGATATTATTCGATATTATTCGATATTATTCGATATTATTCGATATTATTCGATATTATTCGATATTATTCGATATTATTCGATATTATTCGATATTATTCGATATTATTCGATATTATTCGATATTATTCGATATTATTCGATATTATTCGATATTATTCGATATTATTCGATATTATTCGATATTATTCGATATTATTCGATATTATTCGATATTATTCGATATTATTCGATATTATTCGATATTATTCGATATTATTCGATATTATTCGATATTATTCGATATTATTCAATATTATTCGATATTATTCGATATTATTCGATATTATTCGATATTATTCGATATTATTCGATATTATTCGATATTATTCGATATTATTCGATATTATTCGATATTATTCGATATTATTCGATATTATTCGATATTATTCGATATTATTCGATATTATTCGATATTATTCGATATTATTCGATATTATTCGATATTATTCGATATTATTCGATATTATTCGATATTATTCGATATTATTCGATATTATTCGATATTATTCGATATTATTCGATATTATTCGATATTATTCGATATTATTCGATATTATTCGATATTATTCGATATTATTCGATATTATTCGATATTATTCGATATTATTCGATATTATTCGATATTATTCGATATTATTCGATATTATTCGATATTATTCGATATTATTCGATATTATTCGATATTATTCGATATTATTCGATATTATTCGATATTATTCGATATTATTCGATATTATTCGATATTATTCGATATTATTCGATATTATTCGATATTATTCGATATTATTCGATATTATTCGATATTATTCGATATTATTCGATATTATTCGATATTATTCGATATTATTCGATATTATTCGATATTATTCGATATTATTCGATATTATTCGATATTATTCGATATTATTCGATATTATTCGATATTATTCGATATTATTCGATATTATTCGATATTATTCGATATTATTCGATATTATTCGATATTATTCGATATTATTCGATATTATTCGATATTATTCGATATTATTCGATATTATTCGATATTATTCGATATTATTCGATATTATTCGATATTATTCGATATTATTCGATATTATTCGATATTATTCGTTATTATTCGATATTATTCGATATTATTCGATATTATTCGATATTATTCGATATTATTTGATATTATTCGATATTATTCGATATTATTCGATATTATTCGTTATTATTCGTTATTATTCGATATTATTCGATATTATTCGATATTATTCGATATTATTCGATATTATTCGATATTATTCGATATTATTCGATATTATTCGTTATTATTCGATATTATTCGATATTATTCGATATTATTCGATATTATTCGATATTATTCGATATTATTCGATATTATTCGATATTATTCGATATTATTCGATATTATTCGATATTATTCGATATTATTCGATATTATTCGATATTATTCGATATTATTCGATATTATTCGATATTATTCGATATTATTCGATATTATTCGATATTATTCGTTATTATTCGATATTATTCGATATTATTCGATATTATTCGATATTATTCGATATTATTCGATATTATTCGATATTATTCGATATTATTCGATATTATTCGATATTATTCGATATTATTCGATATTATTCGATATTATTCGATATTATTCGATATTATTCGATATTATTCGATATTATTCGATATTATTCGATATTATTCGATATTATTCGATATTATTCGATATTATTCGATATTATTCGATATTATTCGATATTATTCGATATTATTCGATATTATTCGATATTATTCGATATTATTCGATATTATTCGATATTATTCGATATTATTCGATATTATTCGATACTATTTGATATTATTCGATATTATTCGATATTATTCGATATTATTCGATATTATTCGATATTATTCGATATTATTCGATATTATTCGATATTATTCGATATTATTCGATATTATTCGATATTATTCGATATTATTCGATATTATTCGATATTATTCGATATTATTCGATATTATTCGATATTATTCGATATTATTCGATATTATTCGATATTATTCGATATTATTCGATATTATTCGATATTATTCGATATTATTCGATATTATTCGATATTATTCGATATTATTCGATATTATTCGATATTATTCGATATTATTCGATATTATTCGATATTATTCAATATTATTCGATATTATTCGATATTATTCGATATTATTCGATATTATTCGATATTATTCGATATTATTCGATATTATTCGATATTATTCGATATTATTCGATATTATTCGATATTATTCGTTATTATTCGTTATTATTCGATATTATTCGATATTATTCGATATTATTCGATATTATTCGATATTATTCGATATTATTCGATATTATTCGATATTATTCGTTATTATTCGATATTATTCGATATTATTCGATATTATTCGATATTATTCGATATTATTCGATATTATTCGATATTATTCGATATTATTCGATATTATTCGATATTATTCGATATTATTCGATATTATTCGATATTATTCGATATTATTCGATATTATTCGATATTATTCGATATTATTCGATATTATTCGATATTATTCGATATTATTCGATATTATTCGATAATATTCGATAATATTCGATATTATTCGATATTATTCGATATTATTCGATATTATTCGATATTATTCGATATTATTCGATATTATTCGATATTATTCGATATTATTCGATATTATTCGATATTATTCGATATTATTCGATATTATTCGATATTATTCGATATTATTCGATATTATTCGATATTATTCGAGTAAAACGCTATACTTAGAGAACTTGTGAAAAATTAATTTGTGGTAAACTTTTTAGGATTTTGAGTATATTATTTTCTGTTTCTAATAAAAAGTTTACTACTCTATTTTATATAATATATATGTTATTTTTTATATAATATGTAAAAATTCCAGATTATTCTTTTTTAAATTTGAACTCACTTCAGGTTGTCGCCATTATCACTACAGACTATCGATGGGTGCCCCACAAAATAAAATATTGTTGGGTAGGAAAAGACAGTACTTCAAATAATTGTAATGCGTGGCATCTTAAGTGCTTTAAAACAAATAGTGTTATTTTATTTGTTTCTTATTTTTATTACAAATAACTTAGAAACATAAAAATGTATCTGATAGAAACTTCATAATATTTGGGTTATCTTAGTAGTCACATGAATGTTTATCACAAATATGTTTAAGATGGCAGTAACTTAGAGCGTTCAATAAATGTTACGACCACTTATTGTGAAATATTTAAAGGAAATATGGGCTAATAAAGGACAAGAGAATATACACGTTATGGAAGACTATCCATCATTTTTTCTTCTCTCTTCTTCGTAGATTTGCACAGTGCCGGCCTAACCAAAAACATTTTTAAAATATATTAAAAATATTGATCACATTACTATAAAAACTAGTGAATATTTGAAACAAAAAAAGGTAAAGTTATTAGAAGTTAAATGACCTATAACACAAGTAAATAAAATTATCCGGGACAAATAGAGATATGTTAAGGACGACCTTGTAGAGGTGGAATTAAACTAGAGAATGAAAAATAATTGGGTCGTATAACAGAAAATTAAGATAAATACTGCAGCAAGTGCTTGTACACAAGAATTTTATTCTAATTCGAGTGACATATAGTATTTTGTCCCTTCATATCTAGCATTGAAAAATTTGAATTGAATTAAAATATATCTCAAAAATATAAAATCAGATCCACTGTTTCTAATTCAAGCAAAAAATATAATATAATGTATAACCATATTAATTATAAAATATAAATAACAATATTTTTTTTGGAAGAAATTAGCAACAATTTTCGATGACACTCTAATGCCAGCAGTTTGCCGAAATATTAAAAAACCTCATAAAAACACCAGGAAACCTGCAACAGAATCAATCGATAGACAAAAAAGTAGTAAATCAGTGCATGTTGACTTTATTGTTCGGAAAAATGAACAAAAAGAAATATTTTCACGATGAGACTTACCTCGCTGCATGCGACGCTACGTAGGTCTCACTAAAAACTATCTTGAGGCAGATAAGACCACACTAAAATGCCAAAAAAAAAAACTAGTAATAAAATTACAAAATGTTTATGTGTTATTGAAGAGTTTATCAAAGTCTTATTATTGTTTTCATGGTCAAATTTGTTTAGGATCACCTTTTCAAAGGACCTTTTTTCATGAAGCCGAACCTGTTTTGCGTTTTCTTTCAGCGAAAATCCCGCTGTTATGTGTTAATAACGGCGAGCAAGGAGAAAATTGAAAATGTTGGTGATTATGAGGGTTTTATGGCTTCACCTAATGATAGATCGAGGTTTAGGAGATTATGATACGTCAATTGTTCAAAATATACACCTTATATCGACGTGCTTCGTCCTTTAATAAGATAGGGCGCAGTTTTAATTAAATATAGGCTATATTCAATATGGAACAGTCATATTTCCTAGATATACCAAAAGCGGCGTCTTTTTATAGAGTAAACAATGCCTAAAATAAAGTTTAGTAAGTTATAAGTAACGTGACCGGCTGTAGAGAAGGTAGATTTGGTTTATACGGGACGATATTTGGTTACATGATTATATTAGAAGTAACAAGGATGTCAAAAATGAGAACAATATAACGAAATTGTAGAACAAGGGAAAATTATGCTACTAGAACTAAACCAAGAAGAAACTTAAATAATAAAATTAGATAATAAAAAACATCAAAAAATACTAACAATATTTGGGAATCATAATAAGTAGATAGAATCGAAATAGCCAAGAAAGCCGTCCATGCAAAACAAAAAAAAATAAATAAAAGCAAATTATAAAGAAAACCGGGTGGGCCAGGTTGAGACAGGTACACCATGAGACAGTCGTTATAATTTTTAAATTTGGCGCCACATAAAGATCTCTTTCCTGTGGTAAACCATGCAACTAGTTAGCAGTGATCACCTGTTATTGCTTGTAGTGTTTGTTTGATATTAGAAATTTTATCGGTACAAGTTGTTTTTAATACCAGGTAAGTTTTTAATTACTCTATCTTTCCTTAAATTTTAACAAATCGAACCATTAGGATATTGTAGGTTTATGTCGTGCAATCTATTATTAAATAGATTATATTTTAAAATATTTTAAAGTTATAAGGTGTTAGTTTTCGTTGTTATGATTTTATATCGTTTTTAATATTACATTGGCAGTAGGGCCACTTTGAGACAGCTGTATTGGGCTACAATGAGACATGTCTCAAAGTGTTCCATTATGTTTCGGTATTTTAATTATTAGATATATTTTTTTATTTAGGATGTCACGAGGTCGAAAGAGAAAGTCTTACGAAGGACTATTTACCACCGAATCTATGAAAAACGCAGTAAAAGATGTCCTGGAAAAGAGTTTAGTCTTAGAAAAGCGGCGGAAGTTAAATTTGAAACTTTAGCACGTTATGTAAAGAAAATCAGAGAAAATACAGACAAACAGTTGTCTTTTAAGCTGCAGTTTAATACCAGAAGAGTTTTAAACAATGAGCAAGAGGTATTAATGACTAGTTACATTATACAATGTAGCAAAATGTGTTACGGAAAATCTACAAAAGACGTAAGAAAACTGGCTTATGAGCTTTATGATATGCCTCAAACCTGAATAAAAAACAAAGGTGCTGGAGTGCTGGTTTCAGGGCTTTAATAAAAGGCATCCAGAAATCAGCATTTGTCAACCTGAGGGATGTAGCTTGTCAGGAGCTACTTCGTTCAATCGTCATATTGTTGATCTTTTTTTTTTTAATTTGAAAGATGTCGTATTTTTTATTTAGATGAAACCTCGACAACAACTGTTAAAAAATCTGAGAAAATTTTAGCCCCGAAAGGAGTTACACAAATCTATAAAGTAACAAGTGGTGAACGGGGAATATTAATAACATCTTGCTGTATAGTCAGTGCAGCAGGTGTGTATTTTATTTTTATTTGTCAATATAGTTTATTCTTATTAAAATATCTTGTTTTAACAACCTTTTTTTGTTAGGAACAACTTTACCACCAGCAATGGTTTTTCCCAGAGTGAATTTTAAGGCTCACATGTTGAATGGAACTCCTACAGCAACTTTGGGTCTTGCAAATCCACCCGGATATATAAACAATGATCTGTTAATGCCCCTTATGAAACATTTTATTCATCATTCGGGAAGTTTAAAAGCAAGTCCAACCCTCTTAATATTAGACAACCACGAAAGCCACTTGTCCGTAGAAACTTTAAATTTAGCCAAAGACAACGGAGTTATTATGCTAACACTGCCGCCACATTGCTCTAATAAAGTACAGCCTTTGGATATTTCAATATTTGCTCCGTTCAAGACTTACTATAATAGTGCAATAGATTCCTGTATGATAAGGAATCTCAGAATACCTGTGACAATTTATCAAGTCGCTGAATGTATTGGCTCTACATTTGATAAGTCAATGACTCCATCTAACATTAAATCGGGATTTAAAAAATGTGGTATATTGCCTTTTGATCGACATATTTTTGATAAAAGTGACTTTTTAATGAGTAGCGTTACTGACAGAGAGGAACCTCCGCCCGAAGAAGCTACTTCAAACAGTACTGATTCTGTTGTCAAAGAAACCGCTAAAAACGAAACATGTTCTAATATTCGTTCACAAAAAGAAAACAACATACAAGAACAAAATGGTAGTTTTAAAAGCCCGGAAAAAAATATTTGGTTACCCTAAAGCTATACCAAGGAAAGCTGGGAAGGTAAGAAAAGAGGGTAGGAGCAAAATTGCAACTGATACGCCAGAGAATTTGGAAATAGAGCAAAAAAGAATGAGAAGAAGCGAAAAGCACCTCTCAAACGGGCTAAAGGAACAAACTAATTTCAACCAGAAAGACTGAAGTGCAATTGTCGTCTTCTGACAATAGCGACAACGAATTATTTGTTTCCGATTCTTCGGATGCAGAGTCGCTTAGCAAATTCGATTTTGAAAAATATCAGGATAAGCCTAAAGTTAACTCTTTTATATTGGTTGAATTTAAAGATAAAAAAGCTGTGTTTTGTGTCGGCAGAAATATTAGCATTCAAGAGGCTGATTTTGAGGTGAAGTTTTTGCGCTACAGTACAAAAATCAAAAACTCTTTTATATTTCCAATAATCGAAGATATTTCCTTAGTTAAACAAAGTGTTGATAACTTCGTTTTGCCACCACCAATTAACTGTGGTGGCACCAAAAGGCAACAATCATACATATCATTTGGTATCAATTTTGATAATGTTGAAATTCGTTGAATACATGTATTAAATAATAAATATAATTGGTTTCCTTGCATTGATTTAGTTTTTACTCTGTTTCAAGGTAACTTTTAGCATGTCCCAAAGTGGCTCATTGTATGGACCACCTTGCGACAAAACCATTCGTTTAAAGAAAATTTAAAAAATATAACTACACTGGTTGTATTTAAATTCTATTACTTGATTACGGTTTATAACTAATTTGAGAACCTAAAACAGGATTGGAGTTTTAAAATTCTTTAAAGTGTAGCTGCCACACAAAAAAATGTAAAAAAATCTCAACGTGGCCAACCCTCCCCTATGTAACAGAAGTTTTCGGAAAAAATTTATGGTCTGACAATTAAGCCTAAATAACTTCGAATCTATCGTGAAAACAAAAATTAAATAACATTCAAACTTCAATATTTGTTAAATATTAAAAGAGTTATGTCGTACAAATTGGATATCTGAAAATCTGTGTACAATTTAGTTGGACGGCTGCCAAAACGTGAAATTGTAAAAATACATTTAGAGGTCAACAGAATGCGAACAAGGCATACCATGTGTAAACCTTCCAAAAAGCGGATGGTCTAAAGCTTTGACTATTGCCCAGTCAAATGTTTTAGTGAAAGCTGCAGAAGACCAATTGGAAAAATCGACTCGGAAATTAGGTCACATGACCATTAGTCAAAAACTAAATAGAAAGGGGTTTAAGTATCGAAAACGGTATAAATGCCCTAAATACACTAAAAAATAGCTGCGGAGAATCCCAATATGTTGCCGTACATTAAGAAGAGACCATTTCACAGCCAACAAAGTTGTGATCATGGATGATGAAAAATAGTTCACATTGTCGCATTCGGAAATTAAAAGTAATGACGGATTTTATACAGATGATATAGAAAATTTCCCAAATAACCTGAAATATAAATCAAAAAAGAAATTTAAGGACAAGGTTTTAATCTGGTGTGCCATATCAGCGATGGGCATTTCAAGGCCTTATGTTGGACGCGTAAGGGATGAGGCACTTGATTCAAATATTTATACTGAGCGATACCTTCCGAAATTGGTTGATTTTATTAACACACATCACCCTAATTATATTTTGGCCCGATCTAGCATCTTGTCACTACTCTAGAACAACAAGAAATTGGTTAAAGACCTACAACATCCCATTGGTGTCCAAAAACGACAACCCTCCAAATGTATTCCAGGCTCGTCCAATTGAAGATTTTTGGGCAATATTAAGTGGAAATGTTTACGATAATGGTTTGGAAACCGAAAATGAACAACAGTTACGACGGCGAATATTTCAAAAAATTCGCGAAATAGACAATATTATCATCCAGAATATTATGCGGCAAGTTTATTGGAAATTGCGTACCATTGAAGACCATGGATCTTTAAGTTAAATTTAAATTGTATTTATTGTTAAGTAGCTGTTAAGGAATATACTATTGAAAATATTATTTGAATACATTTTACTATTTTCTTTAAATCGTTAATATTTTTTTCGAAAACTTTTGTTACATACGTTATGGTATACAATACAATAATCAGACATATATGCAGCAGAAACAAGTAAAAAAGGAGAAGATCTAAGAATTATGCAGTCAATATTAGGACCAATTAAAATCATAGAAAAAGGGCACTGATTGAGAGCAAATTTGAAAATAAACTAGAGCTGAAAAAAGACATAAAATAAATAAATCCAAAGTAAGAACAAACTTGGAGAGTAGGAAATTAAATAATCATCCAAATGGGACCTAAGAAAAAAAAGAAGACGAGAGAGACTTAGATCAAGATGGCTGTGAAAGCAAATCTATTTAGAGTAGGATTGAATAATTTTTAAGAAAAAGTGCATGATAGAGAAAAATTGGCGGATATTGTAAGAAGTATTATCCAATATTGATCCATCCAAAACATGGATCTAGAGAGCGAAGAAAGAAGTAGCCCTAATAGAGGCGGTTTTAACTATCATTTAAAAAAATATGATATGTCCAACACATGTCTTTCCTATCTAGTTGTTACAGACTTTTTCCGATTATTTTGTATAACCTATTGAATCACCTCTTTAAATGTTTAGAGGATAAACTAAATATATACATGTTGCACATACATCTTACTCTAAACATTTTTTTATATATATTCTTTGCCATCGAAAATACTGAAAAATTAAAATTTTACATTCTTCCTCAAATTTTTCCATTACGGTCCATTTTAGACAAATCATGAGTAAAACAAAAATTATAGAAAATAATTTTAGAAGCAACTTTATTTAAAAAAATTTCTCAGTTATATTCCATACAATATTAAAATGACCCCTCAGATGTTCCGACTTTGCCAAAAATCTAGTCAAGCCAAAATACAGGTTAATTTTAGAATTTGATGTTTTTATCTTTATCTGTTTTTGAGTTTTTTTTTTAAATTCTGAATTTACACATTTTATAGTTATTGATGTTGAGTATATATAATATATATAGGACATCACACAATGGTAAAATGGAACAAAAACATTTTTAAAATTTTTACAATACTTCCGCATTGTTGAAAAGGCATTTATAATTACTTACTGCAACAGTGGATTTGTTAGCAATGTTGTAACCCCTACACCCTAAGGGAGAACTGCTTTTCTGACGGACAGTTTTATGTGACCTGTGAGTCAGTTCTGAATGCAATCTGGAGATATTAGAATCGTACCAGAAATGTGGTATGCAAAGAGATTCTTAATTAGATTACTATACTTAAATATTAGATTACTTTACCTAACTCTAATCTATATTACTATCACATACATACTATGAACCCTAAAAAACATATTACCCTTTTTTTGGGCAGTCATGCATTTTTTTATATTAAAAACACGACTCCACGCGTGCTAAGCCGCGGGCAACAGCTAGTATTTGTATATTATTTGTTAGCTGCAGCTTTACTCTATTACAAAGAATACTGGTTAAAACTGTGCTATTTTCAAATATATCTTTATTCATAAATAACTATATAAATTACATATTTTTTTGAAATAAGGTGGATAATTTAAAAAAGCAGTTCCTTTTTATTATTTGCTCACATTCATAGAGGGAGAAAGCTGTATTATTTTTTTTTTTACTTTTCTCAACAAAATAAAGGTATTGTAATCGTGAAAGTCACCTTTTGAGATTATTTCAGATTTTCAGGTTTTAGGGTCCCTAAATTACGAAAAACATGTTTCCCCATTCCTTCGGTCTGTCTTTTGGTCTTTTAGTACGATATCTTAAAAACGGCTCTATTGAAAAACTTTTGCATGCAGTTCAGGTTCTTTTCTGGCTTAAAACCAGTCATATTTCTAATCAGTTATATACAGGGTGAGCAGTTTTTAAAAAAATATTATTTTTAAAAGTCTGCTGATTTAAAATAAAATTGGTATCTAATATTTTTAGAAGTCAAAGATAACATCCTAAAGAAGTTTTTAAAAATTCAAAATGGTGTAGAAAGAAATTACATTTAATCAAAAAAGGTTCCTCTTAAATGGAAATAAAGAAAGCGTCCTTTTGGTTTGTGTAATTCGACCATTTTAAAATCAGATAATCATTATTGTTTAATAATGGTGAACTTGACGAAGAATAACGAGCGGACGCAAAGTGAAAAAGGATTTTTGGTTTGGTGGTTTTAATTTTAAATTATTAAAATTTAAGTACTTAGGCGTTCCCTGTTTTTATAATTTCTATATCGAGGGAAGTTCTGAGTAAAATACTTCACCGATTTTTTTGTCTATAAACAAAAATATTTGTAGGTCTTTCTGGTCTGCACACAAATAAGTTTTTTTTTTTTGAGGGAATATATAATATATTATGCTAAAATATATTTTGTATATCCCGATAGCGTGCGGTGTGGTAAATAATTATGACTATGCTCAGTATCGTTTAGAACACTATCGTAACTTTCTGATAAGCCAAGAGCTCTATAGCCTCTTGAAGATTCGTTTATTTGACAAACAGAACATTTTAAAATTTGAAGCTGTTCTAGAGAAATTCCATTTCCACGAAAACTTTCACCTAGATGAACCTATAATATTTTTAATACAAATCCCGATGCACGTCAGAGATCATTTATGATGTCACGGCATTGCAGTGTTGTCTAATCGTCAGAATGTTTTCTTTTTGTTATGTTACCAATAACAATTATGTTTTAAATGTACATAATGAAAAATAATGATTTCCATTATTCATAATAAACATCTGAACAAAAATTATGTAAACATAATGCAAATAGTTATGGAAAATAAAACTGTAAGGTAGTATATTGCAGATGAACTAAAATTTGTCCAGAATTAGCACAGAAAATATCTCAAACTAATTTCATTTCACCAAGAAATGTATTTAACAGAACTACATTTAAGTTATAAACTACAACACACCACGAAATTAAAGAAATCATTGAAAAAATGAAATCTACAAAGGCATGTAGAGAAGTCACAATATCAGTAGATATATGTACTTAAAGAATTCAAGATTAAAATTGTTAAAATATTTAAATGCAAGAAAACAATTAAAATATTTGAGTAGGTACTTTAGTAAATTTCACTTTCAGTAATGGTTTTGTGTCTCAAGTATTTAAGATAGTCAAAAGTGCTTCAACTATAGACTGTTATCGCTGTTTCCCTTCATCTCTAAAGCTATTTAAACATGTATGAATAAAAATACCATCACTCAAACATCAAGATTCTCCAAAGTTATATGTTGTTCTACAAATAAATATGTATTTATATTAAGTACTGTAGATATACAATTTTAAACTTTTATTAGAAACATAAATTATGATTGGATAAAAAAATGTATCTTATACTTACTTCTTTCATACATGTTATAAATAACATTTCGGATTCCACTTGAATCCAGTGTTATTGTGTTAGTAATGGTTTTTTGTATGAACGCTTTTTAGGTGGCGATTTTAATAGTCCATTATTCTTGACTGCTTGGGAAATACTACTGACAGTAGCAATATTTATGTTTAGAGCCGCAGCAACTCGCTAAAAAAGACAAGAAAACAATTTCATATTTATATACATTTCTATAACTTGTAACTTACCTCTCTTACAGCAGTAAAAGTGGTCCATCATTATCATGTTCTTGTTCAAAATAGTGGATTAAAGAAGCTATCAACTCCTTACAACGACTATTTAGTTTTTTTAGGCATTTTGTATATAAAAATAAACTACAAATAATCAGCTTATTCACACAATGGTTGTTTGGAAAAAGCAGTTTTTTATAAGTATAACTAGCAAGGATTAAAAATACAGGCAAAAAAAGATAAAATGCACAATCGAGAATCAACTAGTTAACATAAACCTAACCTAACTAAATCAGTGAATTTTTTTAAAAAGCGGTTGCAACAGCGCTACAAGGTGTATCAATTACCGTAATGACATTTCTTCTCTGTAAATACGAGTCTCATAGGCGCACAGAATGTGAAAATTATTTAATGTAAAGTATTATTTTTTGAGTACTAAACATATAATAATATTTTTATATTATCAAGAATTAGACATGTATAAATTAAATAACTGAAATAATTCTAAAATTATCAAAATAGTCACCATTATATTTTTCGGTTTTTTAGTAATATGACTACGTTCATGAATGCTCGTAAATATTCGGGACATTTTCGGATTATTAGCTTAGTAAGACATTTTAATTAGTTGGTAGTACTATGACGAATGACTGACGTCATTGTTGACGTGCATCGGGATTTGTATTAAAAATACTATACTAATATTTTTGTAAGCTGTAGACTTACTTTTAAACTTAGGAGAACTCCTTTTTATTATTTGCTCAGATTGACACATTTTTAGGAGAATTTGAATTTTCTCGAACTAAACCAAGAGAAATGGTCAGTTAATTCTCATTAGCTTTAAAAATACTTTTTTTATGACGACATATGACATTTCTCAAAAAAATCTTGAGAAATCACTTTCTCTCAAATTTGAACACAGCCCTCAGAAATTTCCGGGCCCACCGCAACAGTAACCCCACCGGTGATTGTTGTGGCATCCATGTGAACGAATACAATCAAAGGAAAAATCTGTGTTCTTGAAAAATTTGGGAAATTGGTAAAAACTGTAAATGTCAATCGGTGTTTAAAATTAAATTGTCACCTACATGTGTAAATTTCTAGAATTTAAGATATCAAAGAGAATAATTACCATTCTTTTAAATCTAATTTGTTGCTCCAGCTTTAGTAAATTCTCTTATTTTTAATTTATCTTTACAAAACCCTGAGACTCCTTTCAGTTTCGGAGAACGCTCTTTTATCGAAGTTTGTAACCAGTTAAAAGTACTATTCACACTATTATTATTTATACCAAACAAACCCTTTCCTCTATTGTTTAAACACGCACTTGAATGCGGAGTAAGAGGGCTTCTTTAATATTCGCAAGGGCAGAAATGCCTACTTTATATCGTTAACAGAATAAATGGTTGCCACAGGGGCGCTTTTAGGCGGTCGCGAGTGCGTTTTGCTAATGCGCCTATTTACAAAAGGTGCTTTAAACAGGTTACCTCTAAAAGGTTACATTAATAAGCGCCGTTGCTTGTATGTACTAGCGCGGTGTATAATTTTATTTTGATGTTTGTAGGGCAGATATATTTCTCTTAAAAGGGACGACGTATTGTTAGCTGGTGTGCGTTGTTGTTAATTTTATAAATGTCAGTTGACTGTCTCGTTTTGGCGTATATTTCTGGTCAGAGATGATATAAGAAAAATGTAGAATAATGAATCTCACATCAAACGGAAAAGACATTTTAAGATGTCTTACTATTAACTTTAAAACTAATTAAAATGTATACAGGGTGTACCAATAAAAACTCCCAGGCCGGATATTTTGGTAAGTAATAGAGATATTTTAATTCTGTAAAAGCCAGTTCACAGAGCACTAAGAGAGCTTCAGTTTTAGATATAAATTGATTCTAATATGTAGATGGCGCTGCGCTCAATAATTTTTTTTCGATGAGAGGATCTTTCTTGTGTAGCGGATCTTGTAAAAAATGCATTTTTAAGCAGATTTTGTTCCATGAACTAATTCGATATATCTAGCCATTTTTGATATTCAGAGTGAATCACTTAAAACAGTTTCATCCTGTTTTTCAGCATTAATCATTGGAATTTTAGAAAATGCTAAAACAGGTCGATTTTTATTTCAAATTAAACACATTTTTACAATACAGATATCTGTCATGTGTCAACCCCCTCCCTTGTACTTCTTTACACCTTAATTTTAAATAGGTATAGGTATGTATGGCACATCATTGAAAAGGTAATTTAATGGGGGATTCAGAAATATTTCTGTACATTGCGTTACTTAAATTTTATCGCCCTCTAGCGGGATAAAAACTACTACGTATTAAGAGTGTGATACTACAATGTGTAGTACATCATTAAAAAGGTAATTTTATGGGGAATTTAGAAATATGACTATTCATTGTGATACTTTTAATTGTACCGCCCTCTATCGGGATAAAAAAACTACGTATTTTATGGTGTGACACCTTATTTGAAAGCAAATTTATTTACTAATTCAATGTACCACATAACATTAATTAATAACATAATATTAATATAAATATCCATTTTGCACTTGCAATATTTTGAAACTTAGTCATGCATTATTTTAAACTTTATTTTGTTGCAAGTGCAATATAAAAGTATTTATATTAATGTTATGTGGTGCATTGAATCAGTAATTAAATTAGCTTTCAAATGAAGTGTCACACTTTATAATACGTTACAGATTTTTTATCCCGATAGAGGGCGCTAAAATTAAAAGTAGCGCAGTAAACTGTCATATTTATGACTTCCCCATAAAATTACCTTTTTAATGATGTGCCGTACATAGTACATTCCACATTTAAAATTAAGGGGTTGGATAAGTGGAAGGGAGGGGGTTGACATATGATAGATGTCTGTATTGTAAAAATGTGTTTAATTTAGAACAAAAATCGACCTGTTTTAGCATTTTCTAAAAATCCAATGATTAATGGCGAAAAACAGGATGAAACTGTTTTGAGTGACCCACTCTGTATATCAAAAATGGCTTGATTTATTGAATTAGCTCATAGAACAAAATTTGCTTAAAAATGCATTTTTTACAAGGTGCGCTATATAAGAAAGATCCTCCCATCGAAAAAAAAAAAATATTGAGCGCAGCGCCATCTACATATTGACCTATTTAAAATCAGTTTATATCTAAAACTGAAGCTCTCTTAGCGCTCTATGAACTGGCTTTTACAGAATTAAAATATCTCTATTACTTACCAAAATATCTGGCCTGGGAGTTTTTATTGGTACACCCTGTATATTGCAACTCTGCTCAAATAAATGAATTTTCTTACACTTGACTATAGCACCAGAAATATATTTTTTTAAATCCTAATGATCTGGATAACTTAAAATTCACATTTTTTAAGTTGTTCCAGTAATTATTCATGTGAGGTTTTTTAATAAATAAAAACATGAATAATGTGATATTCTTATTTAGTTTGTTTCTACATACAGTATGTCGCTAATGTATGGAATAAATTCATTATAATGGAAGTAGCTGGTTTTTCGAAAAAATGCTCGGACAGGTCAATTTTGTTTACTTAAAGCGCAATTTTTTAAATAAAATTAAATTTTCCCCCACTTCCCATTTTTGGGCAGTGACGTCATTGACAATTTTTTTAAATAGCAACCCCAATTTTTTTTCTTGATTTTGATAGATCTTGCAATTTCCTACTCGGAAACATGATATTTGAAATATCTGACATAACAATTTTTTTTGAAAAAAAGTCATTTCAAGATCAGATACATAAATTTTATGTTATTTTGAAACACAATAAATTAATAACAGATAATTATTTGTAATTAAATGCTTAATCTAACAAAATAATAAAAAAAAAATAATAATAAAAAGAATTTGTGAAATTGTCATTAAATTCGTTTTATTATTATTATTATTATTATTTTTAATTAAGCACTTACTTACAAATAATTATCTTTTATTAATTTATTGTGTTTCAAAATAACATAAAATTTATGTATCTGATCTTGAAATGACTTTTTTTCAAAAAAAATTGTTATGTCAGATATTTCAAATATTACGTTTCCAAGTAGGAAATTGCAAGATCTATCAAAATCAAGAAAAAAAAAATTGGGGTTGCTATTTAAAAAAATTGTCAATGACGTCACTGCCCAAAAATGGGAAGTGGGGGAAAATTGAATTTTATTTAAAAAATTGCGCTTTAAGTAAACAAAATTGACCTGTCCGAGCATTTTTTCGAAAAACCAGCTACTTCCATTATAATGAATTTATTCCATACATTAGCGACATACTGTATAGTTTATTAGTGATTCAGAAACAAACAACTTTCTTTTTACAGAATAGAAATCGCTTATAATTTCCAAATAATTATTCCGGCTTTAAAATCAAAATCTATTTTCAAATCCAAGGTAAGTCACCATTAGCTTGTTCAGTGACTATAAAAGTTTAAAATAAATAATATTAAACTCAACAAACTTACATTAGTCAGCTTTGCATTTTAATTTATATAATAAGATTTATGTAAATGATAAAGGAATTCCTATAAATTATTGACTTTTGCCCTTAACTTTCTGTTCTAGGCACGAAAACTAACTACTTTATGTTTTTGACCATGAATCATGGTGGAAAAATACAGGTGAAGCGCTAAGCGGTACGAAATTCGGTCAGTCTTGCGCATGACATCACTTTCGAAGTAGATTTTTATTTTGCCTATGTCTTCAATGTTAAAAAGCGAGTTTTTATGTTACTTTCATATTTTTCTGATAATAATATTAATAATAATACTCTCCCTAATTTACCCCCTTACGAGTGAATTTTAACCCCAAAAGCTGAGCTTGTGCGGGGAAACGGACGGCTTAGAACTTTATAGATGTATTTATCTTAAAATTTAATATTATTTCTATACATCCAGATGTCTTTTTAGTAATTATTGGTAGGTATTATTCAATGAATTTCTAATTAAATTGATAGTGTAATTGATATAAAATTAGGTTATGTCATATTTTTGCTGTATTTTAAAAATAAAAAAAAATAATTTCCAATTATATTATTATTATAATATTATTGTTACCTACATTAAAATCTACTAATTTAGAAAGGTTAGTTACTAGCCAGGTTGTGTAGTGTATGTCTACAAGAACTATTCGCGAAAAACAAAGGAAACAAACATTAAGTATTTTGGTTTTCGAAAACAGACGTATTTAAAGCATAGATCAATGCTTGCAAGAGGAAAGATACAAATAACCTGAAGAATGGTATGGTTTTTGCAAAACTAAATTGAATTATAATCATTTTTGTATATTTTTGTTTCTACCAAAATGAAATTGTTATTTTAAAGAGAACTATTGAAACTCTTTGTAAAGAACTAATAGAAATAACTAAAAATACATCAAATCAAATATAGATTTGCACCTGTAGGAATGTAACAGAAAAATCCGTCACTCCTAGAACTCCACGAGCCAAATAAATATAGATTATAAAGTGTCAAGCAAGATAAAAAAGTAAACCTTATTATTCAACAATTTATAAACATTATTAAACATGAATAAACCAATTCCAAATAAACACCTCTTTGCTTTTTATTAAAATAAAATATGCTATGCCAAGTGTTTCTATTTATTAAATACATAAACAGATTTATCAGCACACAACTGTACAAATTAGGAAATACAGTCATAATTATTCTATAAAAGTGACTACTATTCACACCCTTCAAGCTGATTATTTAAGAAAATCAACAACTAAAAAATATCCTGTTAAATTTATTTCACTTTAATTTTATAGTCCTGTCTTTGTTAACAGTTTACAAAATTTTATTTATATAAGGTACATTTATTTAGTTCTTTTGTTAATTGAATCACATTTAAATCTACTTATTTGTACCTATAGGCCTTCTTTTATCTATTCCAATTTTTATCGGGACTGAGACATTAAAACTTTATAATAATAATGTGCATGAAAGATTAGGTTCTAGATGTTTTGGCTATCATCTTAATCTTAATCTATCAGGTAGTGATGCTAAGTATAAAGATTTAAATCCTAGACGTACCTAACATCTTCTTTATGTTTTGTGGTGTCCAAATCTTTCTCAAATTTTTCTTCATTTTGACTCTCATTTTGACTTTCAATAGGTAAACGTGATAAAAAATCGGCATTATTATGCTCCGATTTCACATATTCAATTTTATAATTGCAATTTGACAATATTACTGCCCATCTACGTAGTCTGTTGGCTGAAAATTGGGGTATACCTTTAGCTGGGTTAAAAATAGTTACCAGAGGTAAGTGATCTGTAACTAGGACAAAGAAATGTCCATATAAATATTCATTAAATTTATTTAAGCCAAAAATTATTGCAAGACCCTCTCTTTCAATTTGGGAATATTTTTGTTCGGACTTTGATAAGGTACGCGAAGCAAAAGCTATAGGTTTCTCAATATTTTTTTCAAAAACATGACATATCATGGCCCCTATTCCCACATTTGATGCATCTACGATTAATTTAATTGGCAACTCAGGCTGAAAATGCACAAGAACATCATTTGATGTTAATTTATTTTTGATTAATTCAAAAGATTCTTTGCAAGAATTATCCCAAATCCATTTCACTGATTTTTTTAATAAGTTGTATAACGGATATAAAAGGATGGATAAATTTTTTATAAATTTACCGTAGTAGTTAACTAATCCCAGAAAGGATTTAAGCTGTGTAATATTTTGTGGACATGGTGCATCTTTTATAGCTCTAAGTTTTTCTAGACATGGGTGCAACCCTTCTTTAGAAATTATGGAACCTAAGTATTTTATTGAACTTTGAAAAAATTGACACTTTTCTAATGAAACTTTAAAATTTGAATTAGATAAAATTTTCAAAACTGTATCTAATCTTTCCATATGTTCATTTTTTGAACTTCCCGTAATTAATATGTCATCTACAAAACAAGTTACCCCCTCCAGTCCTTGAAATAAGGTTTCCATTGTTTTTTGAAAGATTGCAGGCCCGGAAAAAATTCCAAAAGGAAGTCTATTATAAACAAAAAAACCTTTATGTGTGGAAATTGTTGTAAATATTTTTGAATTTTTGTCTAACAAAATTTGTTGATAAGCGTTTGTAAGATCAATTTTACTAAATTCGATACCTCCTCCAAGTTTCGCAAACAACTCCTCTGCCCTAGGTAGCGGATATTGATAAATTTGCAAATAAGTGTTTATGGTAATCTTAAAGTCACCACAAATCCTAACCTGGCCGTTGGGTTTAATAACCGGCACTATTGGTGTTGCCCATTCTGTATATTCTACTGGAGTGATAACATTTTCTTTTAATAGTCGATTTAGTTCATTTTCAACCTTTTCTTTAAGTGCGAATGGGAGTGGTCTGGCCCTTTTGGAGCTACCGTACCGGCTTTTAAAATTATTTTAGCTGTTCCTTTATTAAAGGTTCCCAACCCTGGTTCAAATAATGTTTTATTTTTTTCAATAAGGTTGTTAAGTTGTGCCTTTTCATCAAAAAAATAATGTTCAGTTAGATTTAATTTAAACAATTCAAAAAAATCTCGTCCCAGGATTGGAGGATCTCCATTTTCAATAACAAAAAATGTTAAATTCTTAGAAATATTTCTGTAAGTTATAGTTAAATTTGTACTACCAATTGGTTTAATTTTTTGTCCCGTATAAACAAAATATTCTTGATCAGTATGATTTAATTTGAAATCTGTAAAATGATCGTGATAAAATGTATCGGAAAAACAACTAGAAGAAGCTCCCGATAGTGATTTGAAAAAAGCCGTTGGAGTTTACTGGGACTCGAATAGTCCTTATGGCAAATTAAAGTTGACTGGGACGATGAGTTATCTCCAGAATTAATCTCTTGTTAGGAACAATTCAGCGGTCATTTAACCTGTATCAATAATATCGTCATCCCACGTCATGTTTTATTACCGAAACCAAAACGAATCGAAATTCATGTATTCTCCGATGCTTCGTTGAAGGCTTATGGAGCTGTTGTATATATTAAATCCTATTGAGTCAGTGAAAGCGTAGTTTCGTTAGTTTGCTCTAAACACGTGTAGCTCCAATAAAAACGGTAACACTTCCACGATTAGAATTATGTTGTGCCTTACTAGGAGTTCAACTTCTTTCTAAAGTAATCAATTCCCTAACAGTTAAGATTTTTAAATCATATTTTTGAACAAACAGTACAATAGTCTTGTCGTGGCTAAGTCTACCCGCAAATTCTTTAAAAATATTTGTATTCAACCGTGTATCAACTATTGAGCAACTTACTGATAGACACCAGTGGCACCACGTTCCATCATATGATAATCCTGCAGATATTTTATTGCGCGGCATAAGTCCTAACGAATTTCTTGAAAATTCAGTGTGGTAGTCAGGGCCCGTTTGGTTACGAGAGAGTCGCGATAGTTGGCCTATATTAAATCCAACTGAAATCGAGATTCCTAAAAAACGAAATGAGAAGATCGCATTAGTTTGTACAAGTAGGGAAAACAAAATATTTAACCGGTATTCATCAATTTATCGATTGCAACGCATAGTATCTCTTTGTTTACGATTGATCAATATTTGCTCAAAAATAGTAGAACATTTAACGATATATCATTACAAGAAATTAATCAGGCTACAATTTTCCTTTTAAAATTGTCACAGGCTGATAGCTTTCCCATCGAATTACGACTGCTTTAAGGAAAAACTCCTGTTTCAAAGTAATCTAAGTTACTTCCTTTATCTCCAATTTTTGGATAAGATAATTTGCTAAGAGTTGGTAGGCGCCTATCAAAAAGTAATCTTCCATATAATCAACGCCATCAAATTATTCCCAATAATCATTCGCTTACTAAACTTATTATATTGGCAGAACATAAATGTCAGCTCCACGCTGGAGTTCAAATGATTCTAAATTCGCTACGTGAAATATATTGGATTTTAAAAGAACAAACTGTAACAACATATAAAAAAAGGTACAATAGACAATACTTATTCGTTCGCTGGCATAATGAACACTGACTCAACGTAATTTTTAATGACAGTTTTCACATCACTGTGCTGAGTCTTGATTTGCGACGATGCCACGATTAAGTGTCTTTTGGGATAAAACCTATTTCCTTGAGGGACGGAACAAATTGTACAGTTTTGATCAGCATCCCTTGTTAACCTAACAAATATACAAACATTAGGATGTTTTAGCTTTCGAGCATATATATTTTATAGAGTCCGCATTCAATAGGGTTTGTTTACGTTATGAGGGGAAATACCTAGACATTATTACCAGTGTCGCATCATTTTTACGGAGTTTGCAATTAATATAAATAATAAATTTGAAACATACCTTTAAAATTCGTTAAATTAATAATAATAATAATAATAATAATAATAATAATAATAATAATAATAATAATAATAATAATAATAATAATAATAATAATAATAATAATAATAATAATAATAATAATAATAATAATAATAATAATAATAATAATAATAATAATAATAATAATAATAATAATAATAATAATAATAATAATAATAATAATATTTATTAATCAACAACAACAAAATTCGACAAGAAAATTACAATTTGTTAATAAATATAATAATAAAACCCACAGAAGGTCTAGCCTGTGCGTGGGTTATAATAATAAAATTAAAAATAAATAATAAAATAATCGAAGTAGTAATAAAACTAATAAAACTAATAATATCAATAATAATAATTATAACAATAATAATAATAGTTAACATGAATAACAAAATCTACAATAATAAAAATAATATTGACAATAGTACTAACATTAATACCAATATCAATGCAATACCTCTACTAATACCAATACTTATATAACTACCAACACCAATAACAACACTAATACTAATATCAATAACAATTAAAATAACATTAATAAAATAATTTGTTTACTCAATTTTTAATCATTAATAATCATTCATATTTTATATATAATATATTACATTTAAATAAATATCTCTTTTTTATAGTTTATAGTGTTTCAAAGTAAGCATGTATTTGATTTCTAGGAATTGTTTTCATCCATTTTTTAATTTTATTTTTAAATAGTGATTTTGAGTTTATTGTTTTTAAATCAGGTGGGATTATATTATAAAATTTTGGACCAAGATAGCCATAGCTTCTTTGTAATAAGTTTTTATGAGATGCAGGTAAGTAGTTTGAATTTATTTTATATCTTGTATTATAATCATGATTAATACTTCTTAATTCTCTTTTATTTAAATGTTGTCTTATAAGGGTGTTTAGAAAAAACAATTGTCGTATATCATTTACGCCTATTTCTTGATATAAAAGTTCGGTGGGAAATAATCTGGGTTTTTTAAATAATATTTTAAGAATATATCTTTGTGTAGTTTCTAGGATTTTGATATGGGAGTTTTGTGCAGCTCCCCAAGCAACAACAGAATATGTTAGATGACTTTCTACTAAAGAATGGTACAAGATTCTTAGATGTTTTTCATCGTAAAACCTGTTGATGCACTTTAAACTGTAAGCCACAAATCTTAGCTTCTTTATTAGAAAATTTATTTGTACATCCCATTTTAAGTGTGCATCTATATATATACCAAGATATTTTATTTTTAGAGCCTGTCCGATTTTGAAAACAGAGTTCTCTTGTAAAACCGTTAGTAGATTGTATTCAGGTAAGTAACTGGAATAGGAAGCAAAAGGAACATAAAAAGTTTTACTGATATTTATTATATGTCAATTTTTGTGGTTTATAAAAAAACATGGGTAGTAATAGGTAATTATTTTAAAATAAAATTTATGTTGTATTAAAAAGTACTTAGTTACTTATATGTTTTCTAATTCTGCATTTTTTTTCTGCAACATAGACTTCATGGCTCAGATCATCACTGAAAAATTAAAAATTTTGAATGATTAACCTTCAAAAATAGTGCAGGGTTCTTTACCTTTTAGATTCATCTTCTTCTGGGGCCTCAGTAAATGCTGATGGCAATGCATCTGGAATTAATCTAGTTCTTCCTCTGCATCCAGTCTTTGACATAAATACATATCCAGAAAAATGATTGAAACATAAAACATCACTATTTGAAATGTTTTCTGGATTAAGTTTTAATATGTTTCACCGAATGGGTTTTTTTGGCAGAATTAGCTGGAAATCTACAAAAAACAAAAATTATTGATTTATCATCTTTATCATGATAAAATGACTTAAAAACAAAAAGATTGTTTGTATTGAAAAATTGGGATTATTTTTTTTAACTTTTCAGTAGAGTCCAAAATCAAAAACAATATTCCTCATACATAATACAAGTTCTTTAAATTTAATCCACCAAATTTGCCATTTATTTTAAATTCATGTTTAACGGCCTTTTGCATAAAATGTAGGTACTATGTTTCTTTTAAAAAAATGGTAGAGACGCTATTGGTTACTTACTTGTAAAATGCCCTTACGATGCTTTTTCTTATTTCTATTTACAACTTACACAAACTCTAACCACTGTTAAAATTTGTATCAGTAAAGTAATAAAATACAAAAAATCACTTATAAACTACACAAATAAGCTAGAAATTAATGGAAATCAAAAATCAAATGACAGTTCTGACAATTTCGAACGATTTGACATACCAAGCAAAACTAAATAAACCAATGGGAATGCTGGACACTATTTTGTGCCCCTGTACCAAAACAAAGTCCATTTGGACGATGCCTCTAGTAATATATGCTCGAAGGTTTTACCTCATTAAAAATAAAATTTAGGAGTTTTTCAAAAATTATTTGAAAAAGTTAGTTTAATGACTTCTTTACACAGTTAAAAAGTATCAACTATATTAACTATACAGAGTTACCTTTCAATAATCAAAAGTTTAATTATTAATACTCCTACGAGTCTAGACTCTGTTAATTCTTACCTCAAGAATTATAAAGGGCTTTGCCGAAGACGCCGAGAAGGTCGAAAGTTCAATTAGCAATCGGAAGTTAAAGGATTCTGTAAATTTCTGAAAAGGAATTTTTGTTCGGCTTATGAAAGGGGGCGAAACGGAAAGGGTTGCGGTGGTGGTGAGTTGTTATTTTGGGGAAAAATTTTCATTGTTTCTGAGATCAGAGGAAACTTTGAACTTCCGCAAAAGCGGTTTGGTTAAAAAGAAAAGCTCAGAGAATGTTAGAAGGTTATTGTTTTAGATAATGATTCGACGCCCTCCTTTAATAAAAGGATAAAGTTAGAAAAATTAATTGGTTAATAAACTTTTTATTTAATTCAACAAACGGGCAGGTTTAATCTATGTAATAGGGGGAAAGATTGAGTATCCTCTATATAATTTTTTTTGCAGCTATTTGCTGTTTCCGTATTTTCATTGCATGGTATCATTTTTGACGTTAGTCGTCAAACTGTTATTTTATATTTTTGTAGCAGATAATCAAAAAGGAATGTTTTGATTTTACCAAACTCATTATTATTATAAAAAATTCATAATTTTAATCCTTTGGTTGAGGTAGAACTATATCTTGTAATTTTACGATTTTTTAGATGAGAAAATAGTTTTTCAGTTTTCAGATATCCAATTTTAGCTAAATCATTTAGATAACATGAAATTATTTAAAATAATTATTTTTGGATATTTTGCTATAATTTGTTGTATAGCCTTGTATCTAGTAAAATTTAAAAACTTATTTTATTCCTGCAAACCATTACCTACTTGACAACTACTAAATAACTAAATACCTACAGGGCCAAGCAAAAAATTATGAATGAATTATAATAATGAACGACCCATTAATAAATTAAATATGAATGGCAGGATTAAGAATAAAAACGTTTTTAATTAAAAACAGAACCGTAATACAGTCCGAAAGAAGCTTTTTTTTAAACACCACTCCATCTGCTTAACCTAATTACGGAAAAATATCTCTAAAGAGATTACCTTTAGATCCCTTGAAAATTTGTACCTGTATTTACCATCAAGTCGGTGAGAGGAATAGCAATAAGGTAAACAGGTTTATATCTTACAGTCTAAATAACGCGCTTTTAATTTTATTCTAATCTAGCTTATTACTAAAAATCCAAAGATTCAACAAAAAATATATAGTTTCAACAATTTTTTTTTTATAAATTAAAAGTAACCTTCAAGGTAATTCAATGATTCTTACTCTCTCAGACAAAATACAGGGTGTTTATTAAGTACGTGTACAAACTTTAAATGGTGGTGAATCTTTGACTTATTTTAAGGCAAAACGTTCATATGAACACATGTCCTAAACCTCTTAACTTTTGAGCTACAGGGTGGTAAAGTTTTCAGAAAAAAATTTTGTTTTCTAATAACTGTAAGAATATTGCAGAAATTTTTGCGAAATTTGGTACACGTCTCCTACGCATTATGATGCATTTTTTAATGTACAAATAATTTTATTATTTCTACCAGTGGTGCCCGTACGGGTTTCGTATTAAATATTTTTGCCGAAAAAAATAGTACGCCACTGCTTCATCTTAAAATAACAAATATTTTTGCAATCCTCATTTAGTTTTGAGCAAATTTGGTCTGATGAGTTTTTTCTCCGATGCATAGTTTTCGTCCGACGCATAGTATTCTGCATGGAACAAGTGAAAAATGTGTCTTTTATTGATCAATATTGTTATGTGATAAACTTAGATTATTTACAGACTACGACTAAACTACTTTTACAAATAAGTTAATAACATTTACAACAATTGCTAAAAATGCCCGCCGCCTACTGCAACGCATGCGTCAATTCGCCATAACATTGATTGACGTACTCTTTCGAATATACCTGGTATCTGATTAATAATGGCAAACGATTCAAATATCCTGTTTCTTAGATCTTGCTCATTTTAAACGGATGTTTTGTAAACTAGTGTCTTTAAGTGACCCTACAGAAAAAAATCCAGAGGATTTAAATCTAATGATCTGGGAGGCCAGGATTGCGGTCCCGCTCTTCCTATTCAACGATTAGGATAATTCTCGTTCAGAAATTGACGTGCAGCCAAACAAAAGTGTGCCGGTGCGCCATCGTGCACATCCTGTTTCTGGTAGCCAAAGCAATTTCTTCTAAATGTTCAGGAAGCTCGTGCTCCAAAAATCTTCTGTACTCTTCGCCATTTAGCTTTTGTGGAAGAATGCAAGGTCCAATAATGCGATCCCCGATAATTCCGACCCAAATATTTAGAGAAAAACGATCTTGGAAATTATTTTCTATGATAGCATTGGGATTATCCTCAGACCAGATATGGTTGTTGTGGAAGTTCATGATGGCTTTTCGAGAAAAAGAAGCCTCGTCTGTAACAAGTACATGGCCTAAGAAATCAGGGGTTGTTAATAATTTATTTCGCAGCCAAACGCAGAAATCTACTCTGAGAGGAAAATCTCTAGGTAGTAATGCCTGTACACTGTACACGTTGAATATGATAAGGATAAAGTTGTTAAGATTTTAAAATTTGCCACACAATTGTATGCGTAATATTCAATTCATGAGCAATTTCGTCAATTCTATTTAACACAGCTTCTTCAATTTCAACTGTTCGAACTGTCACAGGCTTCCTGGGATATCAATTGTTCTTTTAAAGCTGCCAGTTTCACAAAGTCTTGCGTGAATACTAATGAAAGTTTGGACATGTGGAACCAACCGTTGAGGAAATCGGGCTTGATACATTCTTTTTGCAGCTTGTGTATTACCGTGATCCATTCCGTAGACGAAATGAATGTCTGCCATTTCTGCATTGGTATATTCGTACATTTTGAACACAATAATAGACAATAAATTATTACATACATACATTTTTAAATGACAAAAATCATGATATTTTTTTAAATAAACTGTCATGACTGATTCCGCTACCATGAAAACCTCTCGGTTGTTTGCAAGGCTTGCTATGCATGTATGTACAACAATTGTACATTTTAGCAATTTGACTCTGAAATAAAACGGATTTTATTTTTTAAATCGTAAACTATGCATCGAACGAAAAAGCTCAGGAAATTAAATTTGTTTAAAAATAAATGAGGATTTCAAAAATATTTTTTTTTTGTAGGTATGGACGCCACTGGTAGAAAACATAAATTTGTACATCAAAAAATGCATCTTAATGCATAGTATACGTGTACCAAATTTCGTAAAGATATCTACAATAGTCTCACAGTTATTGGAAAAAAAAGATTTTTTTCTGAAAACTTTACCACCCTGTAGCACAAAAGTTAAGAGGTTTAGGACACGTGTTCATATGAACTTTTTGCCTTAAAATTAGTCAAAGATTCATTATTTAAAGTTTGTACAAGTACTTAATAAACACACTGTATATCAGGCACGTACATTTTGATATATAAAAGGAAAGTGACAGTAGATAAAGGAGGCTGATTTTCGATCAATTAGTTGGCCGTAGTCCAGGTTCATCGGCTAGAAGCACAAAAGAAAATCAGAGTATGTGGCTAGAAGGCTAACAAACTGTACTTGACGCTGGCTTACATTAGTGACATGTGTCGTCAGGACTTTCGTCCCCAACCTAAGCAGTATCAGTGAACGTAAACGTAAGCAGTTCCTGTGGTTTAAAAATAAAAGAAAAAATAGTTTTTTCCTTAAATAATTCAATGAGCCACTTTAATCATTAAATAATAACCTCACAGTTGTTGAGGATTAGAGTTTTGTGTCATCAACTAAAATTATAATTAATAATATTGTATTTTGAAAATGTCCGCATTCAATAGGGTTTGTTTACGTTATGAGAGGAAATGCCTAGAGCCGGGCCAAGTTGAGATTGGTACACAGCATGGTGATGACAAAAGTTGCGCACTGGCTGTTGCCTAGCGACGGCCACTCGGCGAAGCCAAATTAAGTCGTTCAGTGGCGTAACCTGGGTCGAGTATATACAAAGTGAACAGAGTGCGAAAAGTGACAATTATTTTATATAATTATAGTGCCTTGTAATTTATATTTACATATTCGCTCCGTGCGCGACAGTAGCGCCAATTCTTTTTGGTACTAATGGACTATTTCTGCGTACACTGACAAATACAATTTTTACTAGAATTCGTAATTAAAAAGTATATATGTTAGTTTTAATAAAAGTATATGGATTTGTAAAACAAGTAAAACATTAAGTTATTATTATATATTTTTATCGCTTAAATTAAAGAAAATGATGTATAATCAATAAAAATAAAATATAGGCAGGCAACAGTATTTACTGGAAAATGTATGAGAAGTTGCCTAAGTCTAATAAGTTGTCATTAAAGAATTAGCCTATTCTGTCGTGAAGTTAAAATGTATAAAAAAGGATCGTTATTTATATTTTCATTTTTGTTCAAAAGAAAACATAGAATGAATGATTAAAAGTGGTTTCCCATCAGTAAGTCACAAAATTGCATTCCAGCCACATACGATCAAAGGCAGAAATCTTGAAATCTAGTCCTTGCTGAATGAACATTTAAGAATAAAGAAATATTAAAGAACATCGTAAAATGATAATTTATTGTTTATTTAAAACCTTTCAAGTTTCTGATGTCTACTATTTCCAGCATTACTGTTATTATTACAAAAATAAAGGTAATTTTTCATATTATTGTACACCTATCCATTTATATCTTTGATGTAATTTCCACTTTGCTATTGAAATTTTTTATATAAGTTTCAACGTTTTTTTTGCTAGTATATGTACAATTTTCAATACAGCAACTCCGGTTGCTTATTATATTGTTTTTACCTACTTTTTTGAATAAAAGTAAAATATATACGTGTATTTGAAATGCCAAAATTACAAAATATCGCCCTAAAATGCACGAATTATCCGCATCTAGCGCTAGTATCGCTTTTGCTTCCCTTTCCATGACTTCGCACGGAGCGAATAAGTATTGTGTTTCTGTTGTTGTAATGGCACAATATAACTGTGGAACGAAATATTACATCAGCAAGTCTCAAATTAGCCATGACAAAATGGCTGAAAGAAAAAGACATACCTTTTCAGGAATCAATGACAAAACCGGAATTGTACAAAATTATTATAGATAATAAATATAGATTTCCGGCAATTTATAAATTAGGCAGATTATTGGAGGCACACGGTCAACCCAATTGAAAAATATGGGCATCTGTAGAAAATTGGGTAGCAGCGAGAAATACCACATTCACTTTAGTTAATGTGGAATCATTAACACAAGAAAGGTTTGCGACATTGCAAGTAGAAGAGTGGGTTAACATATGAAGCTACACAAATTAAAAAAGAACATTTGTTGGACTCAACAATGGACCAATTAAAGTTTACAGTGAATACTGGATCATCGGATGAAAGTTGGTAATAAGATGAAGACAGTGACGTTAGTTTAGAAGTACAACAGCTCTCTGATTTAAAATTGGACGAAAATTGGATTTGTGTCTCTATTTATATGTATTTTTGTAATATACAGGGTGTACCAATAAAAACTCCCAGGCCGGCTATTTTGGTAAGTAATAGAGATATTTTAATTCTGTAGAAGCTGGTTCACAGAGCACTAAGAGAGCTTCAGTTTTAGATAAAAATGAATTTTAAATAGGTCAATTTGTAGATGGCGCTGCGCTCAATTTTTTTTTTTTTTTTTGATGAGATGATCTTTCTTATATGACGCATCTGGTAAAAAAATGCATTTTAGGCAGATTTTGTTCTATAGACTAATTCGATAAATTAAGCTATTTTTGATATACAGAGTGGGTCACTCAAAACAGTTTCATCTTGTTTTTCGGCATTAATCATTGGATTTTCAGAAAATGCTTAAGCAGGTCGATTTTTATTTCAAAATGAACACATTTTTACAATACAGACATCTGTCATGTGTCAACCCCCTCCCTTTCACTTAATTTTAAATAAGGAATGTACCATATACGGCACATCGTTAAAAAGGTAATTTTATTTGAAAGTCAGGAATATGACTGTTTATTGCGATACTTTAAATTTTAGCGCCCTCTTTCGGGATAAGAAACCTGTAACGTAATATAAAGTGTGACATTTCATTTGAGAGATAATTTAATTACTAATGCAATGCACCACATATTATAATAAATATTTCCATATTGCACAAAATAAAGTTATTAATAATGTTATAGAGCCATAGAGTTGTATCTTAGGATAAAGAAATAAAAGCACCATTTATCTTAATATTTCTATTATTTACCCATTGAACTACAATTGTTGTGCATCTTATATATTTTTTCAGGTTCACAGAAGGTACAGTTGGTCCCTTAAATACCTGGCGTCCTTATTTCTTGTTGCCGTGTCCTTTTTGTACTAGTTACTAGTAGCAAAAATTCCTCTGTGAATCCGAACCCACTCCCTCTGGAGCTTACAGTTTAATTTTTTTTGCATTTTTTATTTATTTCCCCTTTTTTTCATTAATTTTCAATATTAATTCATTTTCCAAAAAAAATCGATTTGTTTTTCTTATGTTTTCGTTACACATTTTTATATATTTTTAGAGAAACATCGTCTAAAGTAACCAAAATTTCTTTTTGTTCTTCTGCAAATTTTAGAGACACAGCCGGTGCATGGAAACTACGGTTGAACATTTCCTGATTTAGAACACATCTCAAAATTTTTCTCCTATTCTAAACTTTAGGTGGAATCTCCAAATCACGAATTCGAAGCTCTAACGCCAACTCTTGTGATAATAAATGTTTACCTTTGAAAGAAAAACCCTGAGTGGGGTAGAAGTGTACCCCAGGGTGATGTTTTTCTGTGTAACTTGATGGAAAAAATTTGTATCAATTTCTCCATTATTCCATTGTTGTAGCTGCAATTATCAAAATTGTTTATGCTGTTCCTGCCTTTAGTTTTCGATTTATGACATAATTTTTGACATGGGCTTTTTCTGCACCCCAGTTGGTCTTCTATGTATGCAAAAAAAAAGACCGCCAAAAGAGATCGAGTAGGGTATGCGTGTACCCCGCCTAGTAACATGTAGTTATTTTTCGTCTTTCGCGTCGTCGTCCTTGATATCTGCCACTGACTGTTATCGGGTCGACAGGCAAAATCAGTTGTTTGTTATTGTTCGAAGCAAGTACTGCTTTTATAGTAAACAAACAGTATTCATTTTACGTGAAATATGACTTCAAAAAAAGGATTCGCTGAAGCACAACTCTTAGAAATATTAGAATCGGATGATTTTTTTTTATAGATAGTGTATTAGATGAGAGTATAAGTGATAATGAAGAACACGATTTTGTGACAGAAGTAGAGGAGGTGAATGATATCATAACAGACAACGAATATCCTAAAAGCAATGATTTGGAGGATTCGGCCGGAACTAACGATGTGTTATGTAATCAACATGTATATAAAGCGAAAGATGGAACTTTGTCGTCTAAAACTCCGTATAACTTACAGGTCAAACGAATAAACCATAATATTCAAAAGGTAGCAGCAGGACTTACGCCCTATAGTTCAAGTTTAACTAGTAAAAGAGAGAGTGTATTTTTTGAAGAGGAAATGAAAAATACAATTATCACTGAAACAAACAAAAAATCCCAAGCATGGTATAAAAATAAAAATGTACAATTTGTACCTATTCTAGAAGAGGAAATTGAAGCTTTTATCAGTCTATTGTTTATTTTGGGGGCTCTTCATAGCTCAAAGGAGCCTCTTACAATGCTTTGGAGCCAGGATCCTGTATTTTGTCGACCAGTAATATCCTCTCAAATGTCTTAAAATAGATTCAAGCAGATGTTATGCTTTCTAGGTTTTAATAACTTTAAGACTAGAGCAGAGTGGAGAGCAACGGAAAAATTGGCCCCAATCCGAGATGTTTATGATAATTTCGTCAATAACTGCAAAAATGCATACAATCCAGGGGAACACTTATGTGTCCATGAAAAGTTAGTTCCTTTTCATGGAAGAGTTCCATTTAGAGTATACATAAAGAGTAAACCTGACAAATATAGTTTAAAAATTTGGGCACTGGCAGATTATTGTACAGCGTATACCATCAATATGCAAGTATATTTAGGTAAGTTTATTTTACGTTGCACTCTAAATGCACGTTTTCACGGTCATCACTTTTTCTAGGTAAGGTAGGCAACATAGGTGAAAAGGGTCAGGGTCAAAGAGTTGTTCTGGACTTGGTGGAACATTTACCTCAAGGCCACGGAATAACTTCAGACAACTTCTTCACAAGTTTAGAATTAGCTGATAAACTTCTACAGAAAAATCTTTCATTATGTGGTACTTTGAGAAAAAACAAAACATTTATACCGAAGAAGTTGCTTACTGCTGCATATAAAAAAGAATTCTCAAGTATGTTTGCATTTATGAGAGATAAAACTATGGTTCGGTATGTCCCGAAAAAGAAAGCTGCTGTCATTTTGTTATCTACTAAGCACAAAATCGACCAAATTGGAGAAGAAAATGTTAACCATAAACTCCACATTATTTTACATTATAATAAGACTAAAGGTGCTGTGGACACCAGCAAAAGAGTACACGATCGAACGAAAATCAAACCGTTAGCCAATGGCAATGTTTTATCATCTTCTAGATATTGGTGAAATCAACTCTTTCAAACTCTGGATGATCAAATATCCAGATTGAGAAAAGGGGAACTTGGATAATAGAAGAATATTTTTATTAGAGTTGGGAAAGTAATTGGGGAAGAGAAATATAATACAAAGGTATACCACTAATAAAAATTTTCAATTGAACATTAGGAGAAACGTCCCGGAACTAGTTACTCAAGAACCCGTAAATCCTGATCCTGCTATGCTTCAAATTGGCAGATGTCATCTTTGTGACAGAAACAGAGATAAGAAGAGTCGGAATCGGTGCTTCAAGTGCAATAAAAACGTCTGCAAAGTGCATTCAAAAGCTCATTACATTTGTAAGAAATGTCAGTAATTACATTTTTTATAATATTACAATAAACAAAACTCATTTAAACTTGAGATTTCAATTTAGTTTACTTTTTAAATGCATTTAATTGTCTATTTAATTCAAACTGACGAAAAAAACTTTGGGGTACAAGTATACCTCACTTGGTCATGAACGTAAGTTATTAGTGTCGGACTTATGAAGGTTAATCATGTGAAAAACGTTATCCACGCATATCCTTTTTTTTTGGTTCAGTGGATAAAAAACTCTAAGTTCAAACTGTATATTAGGATCAACTAAAGTAATTTCGGGATATACTGCGACACATTAAGCGTCCCCTCAAATTCTTCTTCAACCCTCATGTGTTGTTTTCCACTCTGAGGCATTGTGGGTTGACTATTTGCAATATTTCCCCAAACTACTTTTACTATATATTTGTATTATGTAAAATACTTTGGTTAAATATTTATTAAGTAGTTTCTGATTAAATAATGCTATTAATATTGTTTCTCTATTAAAAAACTAAAACAAAGTTCTTTTTAATTTTTTTTTAATATCATCGACGGACATAGCAAACATTTTTTAGCTATTTATGCAACCAGTTACGAAATGTCATGTAAACTGAACGAGTTACTAAAACGGCTTTTTGTAACGTGTTATATACAACATGTTTTCTAATTTTGACTAGATTATTTATAAATTTATGTTTTGGTAAAACATTAGCGACATCTAGACAACCAATATTACTTTCTTACATTTATAGCTACATACCTATGCGTAACTTCATTGACAAATAGAAAATCATATTAATTTATCCTCAACGACTTATTGTGTGTTTACATTGCTTGTCATAGTTATTTAGTTTTGAAGAAAGTGGGTTATTTTGTCGTGTATTCTCTTTTTATTATTTGGTGTTGATTTTAGAATGGAAAATAAGGACCAAAATAATATATTACTAGGTTGTTAGTTTAACCAAATTATATTTTTATGAGTAAATCTGTCCTTTTTTCATATAAACTTTTAATAATAATGTATATGTTGATTTTAAAACCAAAAATGGTGCACTTATATTTGATTTCTGTTCGTAGCTGGTGACATAATGAATTTTTTGTAATCAATTTCATAATGTTCAGCATTATGTAACTGGTTGCCTAAAGTAGATCATTTTGACACTTGCTGCGATTACAAAAAATGTCACTTTATATGACAAAATTAGAAAAAATATTTATAGACGGAACCACACCTTTTTATTTTATATTGTGTTACAATTGTACTCGAAATATTAATATTTTTGGTTTAATAAATTAGTATGGAAACAAAAAGTAAAATTTACTATTATATTATAGTATACAGTATAATTATTTTAGATATATTATACGAGGGTCATTCAATAAGTAAAGAGACAAATGGCTATAGCTCAAAACCGGTTTATTTCAATCTTTCAAAATTAGGGCTATTTTTCAACATAATCACCCCCTACTGTTATGCACTCGTCCCATATTTCTTGCAGCTTCCTAATTCCCTTGGCGAAGAATTCTTTCGATTTACCCCGAAGCCACTTTTGCACCGCTTCCTTAACTTCTTCATTGTTAGCAAATCTTTTTCCACGTAGGGGGTCTTTGAGTGGTCCAAACAGGTAAAAATCAGATGGGGCGAGGTCGGCACTGTAGGCATAATAAGGTAAGACCTCCCAACCTAATTCTTGAAGCGTATCACGGGTCAGCTGGTCTGTATGAGGGCAAGCGTTATCGTGCTGAAGAATGACTTCTTTTGACAAGAGTCCACGGCGTTTGCTCCTGATAGCTGGTCTAACTTTGTGTTCTAGCATCTCAGAGTAGTATTGGCTATTGATAGTTCGCTGATCTTCAAGGAAATCGCAATAGACTGGACCCTGTGAGTCCCAAAAGATGGTCAGCATCACTTCACCTACACTTGTTCGGCCACTTTTAAACCGATCAGCTTACTTGTAAAAATTCGCACAGTTCATACATCTTTTGCCGTACTGTATCAACATTCTATAAAAAATTTTACTTGGTTTTACACCTTCTGCGACTAAAAATCTAATGACTGAGCGCTGCTCTTCTAAGGTGCAATCTTCTAGTGGACTTGCCATGGTGAATTGAAAATTTTGAGATTATATTGACATAAAATGATAAAACAGCTGATCAGAGCATATCCCAAGGTTGCCAACTAACACCCCTAATAAGATTGACCCTCGTAGATAATATGAGTCGTATTTGGTTAATCTTTAACAAATAATCAGGAAACTTGAATTAAATAGAAAAGTTTCATACAATATAATTATTATTTCTTTAATTTATAATGAAGTTATAATGAATTTGAAATTAGAAAAGTCGTTTCAATGTTAGTTGAATTATGTTTTGATTAAACTTTTTGGACGTACGGCAAACGAATAAAGTAATAAAAATTTTATGAACCTTATTTGCTAAAACATGAAGATTTTAAAGTTTGGTAGTTACTTTTTCCATCTTAGTGCTAATAATAATTAATTATGAAGGAAGTTAAAAATGTTTTCATTTCAAAATGGAGTATTTAAATAGTTTTACATTCTACTTCAGATTTTATATTTTTCGTCCGGTATCAATCATGTGTTTTTAACCAACTTTGAGATATAATATTAATTTATTACCAAATACATTTTAACTACCAAAGGAGGAATATAGTATGCAAATTTAATGTAAAATGCCTTTTTTTTCACTTCAGGGTTTAGCGTACAATTTTCTCATTCGGAGAAAAGCATCAGTTGTATAATGATGGCATCAAAAACTGTTATATATTTAATAGAGCATTATTCGTACTTTATATTACGTTAGTCGTTAGCATGAAGACTAATCAGTCTTTATAGCCGTTAATGTTTAGTTTCTATACATTTATTTTGTTGTTCTTTAAGTTGATTAACTAAAGTTAAAGTTCAAGGAAGAATTCTATATAGTTCCCTGTTCTGAATTCTTGCAGTTTCAAATGATAATGCTATTTCTATAGCCTTTTTGAGAGAACATTGACCAATTGAAGGATTCTTTCACGGATTGTAATCTCGAGGAGACCTCTAAAAAATCAAGGCCTAAGCATGTCGATTACAGATTTTTTGCATTAAATACTGTTGCATTCAGATTTAAATTCACAATTTTTAACTCTTTAAATTCGGCAACATAGATTCAGTTGTTATATATTGTTGAACTAGAATAAAATAGAGATATTTCTGAGAAATGTTTTAATCCGTTTAAGCATTGAAAAACAGCGCTCTGCTTCAAATGTTGACATAGGTATTGTTATCAAAATACCTTAAAGTTTAGAAGTTTCCTGAAATGTACAATTTAAACCTTCCTCATTAAAAAAAAATTCATAGCGGGACAGCTCCGGAGGTGGTACTTAATTCGCCTCTCTGATACAGTACTTGTAATCCATTTTTAAGCATATTTTTATCTAAAAATGAAAATTGTATACATGTTTCATTGAAGAATGATTCGGGAAACTGAAGCCTATAGACCGAAAACTTCTACGACATAAATAAATTAGAAGCAACCAAATGCCCAGAGAAGCTGTACCTTGTTTTTTTTTGCAATAAAACGGCATCGCAAATTTCTAAGGCTTCGCGTTTTCTGCTGTTCTCTTCAATTCCTTCTCATTGCGACGTGTTTATTTCTCCTTGAATAATTTCAATAATGCTATCCATTTGCTCCCGTATACTTTAAAGGGCTGCTTCGAAATTCTCCAAATCTTTCTTGACCTTAACAGAATCTGTGCATACTTTTTGTAATTGGTTAAAAATAATTTCCACGTGAGGCATTATTTGATGAAAAATACTTAACCAAAATATAAAATTTTTATCCTGAAGTTTTACTTTGTACCCACTTGCTTGATTAATAAAAAAAGAATCGCATAAATTACTTTCTATAATGTCCACAACTTTAATGAGGTCTTTTCTGTTCTCATACACAGTATGCACACCTCGCGATTGAAAATTCCAACGTGTTTGGAAAGATCTTGGCAACATGCGATTAACAACCTCATCCAAAATTTTTGTTTTTCGAGGAGACGGTGAAAAAAAGAGCACAAACCAGATAAATTAGAAAAAAATATTCTAGCCTGCTTATTGACAGAACATGCACTTGTCATAACTAAATTCATCTGGTGTGCATAGCAATGAACGTAATTTGCAAAAGGATATGATTGTTTAATAATTTTGTGCACACCATTTAATCCACCACTCATTACAGACGCGCCGTGATAGCTTTGAGTAATTAATTTATTTGGACTATGTTTTAATAATGGATGTTAAACATTTAAAATAATGTAAAGTACCTTGGACTATATATAGATTGCCACCTTAGATTTGATAATCATATTGAAAATGTAGTTAAAGTTCTGAGGACATTATTGTACAAATTTAGGTATTTTAAAAATATTATAGATCCTTGTCATCTCAAAACTATTTATTTTGCTCTGATCGAATCAAGGTTAAGATATTCGATTATTAATTGGGGAGGAGCTGCCTTTTGTTACATAAAAAAGATAGATGTACTACAGAAATAATTTTTAAAAAGAAACTTAGATACCCTTCCCACCTTCTGTTCTTAGAGGCAGGAATACTTGATATAAGACAGTTATTTATGCACCAAATAATTATATTTATTTATAAAAATAAAAAAATAATACACCTTATAAATCACCGTCACAATACAAGATATAGAGAAAATCCAAATGTACATACACAGTTTTTACGAAGAAATGTTAGGATCCGAACACATTCACACCAAATGAGAAAAGTATTTAATAGTCTCCCCGAATCATATAAAATGTGGGCAGACACGAATTGAGAACCAAAATGAAAATATTAAGAAGGGTTTATTTTTGTACCTGAAAATATGACACGAATTGCGGATTAGGGATTAAGGTTGTAATGATGATTCATTGCGTTAACGAGCATTTTATTACTTTACTTTCGAAATTCTAATATATATTTGAAGTGAGTGTTTTGTGTTTAGTTTATTTTGAGCAGTCTTGTAAAAATGAGTGAAATTAAAATGATCTTAAGTGAAAAGGGAAAGTCGTTACTTGTGTGGGATGATTATAAGTTTCGTGAAAAAAAGGTTCTTAAAAGTGGTGAAAAGTTTTGGACTTGTACTGTAAGTAAATGTAACGCAAAAGTATTTACGCTAGGTTCAGATAATATAATTTCTCGAAAAGAAACAGTGCACAATCATGAAAATGACATAAAGAAATTAAATAGACAAATTTTGAGTGTAGCAAGCAAACGGAAAGCTGTAGAAGATATCACAGAACGGCCATCGAAAATCATACACTCTGTTTTAAGGGAAAACAGTGATACAATGGACGCTTTGACAAGAAAAAACATTACATACATAAGAAATAATATGTATTACAAAAGACGTCAAGTCCAAGCACGTTTACCAAGCAATGTATCAGATGTTTTCGATATTTTACCAACATTAAATTTGACAACAATTAAAAATGAACCATTTCTCTTGGCCACTGATAATATTAACAATATTGTAGTATTTTCGTGCTATACTAATTTAAAATTTTTGTGTAGTAGTGACAAAGTGTATCTTGATGGAACATTTCGATATTGTACGAAACATTTTTTACAGTTGTTCACACTTCATATCGTAGAAAACGGCCATTATATACCAGTAGCTTTTTGTTTATTACTGAATAAACTTCGTTTAACATACGAAAGACTTTTCGTTATTCTTAAAGAAAAGTGTTGTAATGCTAATTTAATATTTGTTCCAAAAATTATTGTAGCTGATTATGAACTAGCTATTCACAAAGCAATTTCTGCGCAATGGCCCACCACAAAGATCATTGGATGTAGGTTTCATCTTGGCCAAGCTTGGTACAGAAAAATACAGAGTTTGGGATTGGCAAAAGAATACCAAGATGAAAAAAGTGCAACTGGAAAATGGATGAGGTATCTTTTTGGATTGTCTTTTTTAAAACCCGAAGAAGTTGGAGAATGTTTTGCTTTGGATTTGGCTGAATTTCAGCCCGATCATATGCATAAAGCTGTGGTAAATTTAGCTGACTATTTAGTAAAGAATTATATTGAAGAAAATTCTTTATTTCCACCAACAATTTGGGCTAAAGCTGTTGTAACTACAGAAAATTCTACCAATGCATGCGAGTCCTTTCATTCTAGATTTAATTCAAATTTCTATTCAATGCACCCTTCATTGTATTTATTTGTAAATGTTTTGAACAATTTTCAAACAGATACTTATATTCGTATTAACAGCCTTAAGGAGTCTGTTAAATGTAACAACAAAATTGTTAGACGAAGATTAAATATGTTAACTTCAAAAATGTTAGAATATAAAAATGGTTCTATAAAACGAATAGATTTTGTAAAATTCGCATCAAATTATCATAAAGTGTATTAAATGTAAATAATATGTATATGTTTAAAAAATTAATTATAAATTGTAAATTGTGCAATAAATATCTATTTTTATCTGAATTCGTACTTTTCTTCAAATTTTGCAAATCCATCAGAAGACAAATAATAATATTATAAATGGGTATAGTGATAAGATACTTCAATTATTGAGAAGTTTGTTCCTCAATTCGTGTCATATTTCCAGGTACAAAAATCTCTCTCAGTAATCTAGTTAACGCAATGAACCCTCATTACCACCTTAATCCCTAATCCTTAGTACGGTCCGCAATTCGGTGCACTTATTTGGTCTGTGCAGGTAGTGGTCCTCAATTCGAGAACACCGTAAAATGTACCTTCTCAATATAAACTCATTAGAATGCATTAAAAACCGTTTTAAAACACAATTTAAACTTAGGAAGGGAAAATGTTCACCACTTGTTAAATGACTAATAATTATTTTTTTAATTTTTATTTAATTTTGGCTTGTTGTAATGTTCTATTTTTTTATTGTTACTTTTTCTACTTTTTAATAAAATACATTTTGAAATAGCTAGAATAATTTTGTGTATAAAAATAATTGTCAACACACTCAAATATAATATATTCGTCCATCCACAGCCTCTTTGGCTTTTATAGTCCAATTAAATAACGAAAAAAAGCCCCTTCGAGCTTACATTAATTTGTAATTGGATGACTTAAAGTGGACCTTGTGTATTTTGATGTGATCTTTCCGAAAAAAAGAAAAAAATGATGTAGCTGTTTTTCAATTTTTTTTAAATTAGGAAAAACCGGGTTTTCCGGAATTTTCCATGGTAAAAATGCTAATTATCTGGGCAAATATCATTGGGATAGTAAAAATAAATGCACCAATTGAAAGAGAAGGCAAAAATAGTTTGGAAGTTCATTGCACAGGTAGTTTTAATGGCGAATTTCTCGCCGCCAGAAGTGCTTTTACCAAAAAGTTGTTTTATCCTTTCTTTGATCAGAATCATGAACATGAAATTTGTGATGAATTTGTAGCGAAATTATAAATATTAGACATATGTGCCCATGAGAGAAGTTGCGTATTTTTTTGTGGGCTGTCAAATAAAATAAGTCCTGCGGCGAAATCTGCCATAATTTTTCGGGAATTCGCAGGAGACCGGAAGGCGTAAATTTTTTTTAATTTTTTCCCATGATTTTCTCCGGGTTTTCCGCAAAAATCTTACAAAAATATATTTGAAGAAACTATCTGCGCCATCGGAAAGAGCACAAACAAATATATAAAAAGGTATACTTTAAAAATGTTAGGAAATTAATCCTAAGCTTGAGTGTAAGTTCCAACTTGGTGATAAGCTTGTTTTTTGTTCTCTAACATCTGTTTTTCTTCTCGGTTGATGCTCCATCCTCCTTTTTTTTGGAATTGTCAATCGCGGCCCTTTTATGCCTATCCCAGGTTTTATAAATAAACTCTTTTCCGTAACGTCGAGCTACGTAATGTTTGCGACACCTCTCATGCAATATAAAACCTGGTTCTAAAGAACTGAAAAAATCATCCCCTCTCTCTTTACTGACCATCTGCAGACCTTTCAATCCTGTCGGTCTAATTGGGGTAAGTTCACCCTCTGCAAGTTTCTGATGACATAATAAACACAGGCTAGCCATTGCAACCTGGAAACAAAACAATTATAGCACTGTGATAGAATTTTCTTAATTTAAGAACGTACTTACTCAATAAATAACTGAAGAAGTCCGAAAAACCACGTGTACACAGAGCTTGCTGAACACAGTTATTAAAAATCTATGCCGATGAACACTATCAAGCGATTCAATTTGTAATAATATGACCGTTTCAAGTTTAAACTTGTCGGATAGCGAACGCCGGGACCATGGCTATCCTTGATACGACGTCCGGCTAATTTTGCGGTAATTCTGTTTTTTGCACAAAACTCAAGAAACGTCTTATAACAAGTCAGTAAAATACAATTTAATAAATTTTAGGCCTAATAAATTTAGGTATGTAAGAAATTTAAATCTGGAAATCACAAAAAAATCAAATTACCGAAATGCACGAGTTTTGGATCCCGCGGAGCGCGTGTAATGGGACTTTTGTCGGGAGAATTCTACAACTTAGAAGAAACATACACACTTTAAATTTTGTATACACATTCAAAGGACATGAGATTTATGTTTGCTTAATTTTTAGACCTGAAACTGAAAATCGTCAATTTTAGGCAACTTTTCTCAAAAACCGTGTTTTTTGGTCGTCACTCAATGAACAGTGGTCAAAAAAATAGATAAAATATCTTTGCAGAATTTTCCGTAATGTAATCGTATTCTAGACATAATAGAGTATTCAAAAAAAAAGTTTTAAGTCATTGGGTGCATTTTTGGCATTTTTGTGCCACTTCAAACATTCGAAAAAAAAATTTGGTTTTTTTAGGGAAAAAAATTTGTTAAATTGTTTGATATCTTGGCCAATTATAATCCGATTTCGGTAAAATTTACAGACGTTTAAGATTTTATATTTAGGAGTAAATTCTGTAAGTGGCATTAAAAAAATTTAAATAGTTTGGCCGTTATAGGCAAAAAATAAAATTAGGCTTGCGGTACACTTTGCCCTTCCGCCATATGCCCAATTTTGGGATTTCTCTTGCCTTCTTCTGGAAGTCAATAGTCACATCCCTTAAGTTTAAAACTAATTTTTGTATCTTTAAATATCTTACTATTTATCAAAGTTATGAAGAATTTAGTGTTTGAACATTTAACAAATTCAATTTTTCGACCTTCGCCGCCTCAAAATACTAAACAAATTTCAATCGTCCATACCGCGAGAACGGTGCATCGGATAAAAATTTCTCAAGAGACATAAAAATTAGAATTTTTTCTAATCTTTCTAATGTCGTAAACTGTATTTTAAAAATATTGATTTATTTGCGACATGCCCATGTGCAAAATTGAAAAATTGACAAAATCCAAAATTTCGACACTTTCGAAAAACTGCTACATTTTGTTTTGCCTGTTTTCGAAAAGATCACCTCAAAATACATAGAATCCATTTTGTTTCATCTAATTACAATTTAATGTAAGCTCAAAACCGGTAATTTAATTCGATTATTATGGATGAACTCGCTCATACGTTTATTCTGTTGCTGTTGTTATTATTCTTATTAAATTAATATTACTTATTCTTATAATGTCTAATTTTTGTATGTATTAATTTGCCTGTTTTCTAAATAAAATATTATTATTATTATTTAAAATGCATTCGGCAATTGATTTGGCGTCCTGTCGATCGAGCATGTAAAACCTCCAAAATACCTCAACTGGTCGTCCTTTACACAAATATCTGAAAACTATAACTAATTGAAATTCACAAGCAATGTCCTTAAATATGCCTCTATTTTCCGAATTATCTTTCTCATCGTGACCCCTTAAAGCTAACTCAAAAGCTTCACAAAATTTAATTAGAGCATCACAAAAAGCCGAATTTAACTGAGTTTTTATATTTAACTTACCAAGCATGGAAAAGCTAAAAACATTATTCATGTGCACTTTAGATTTTTCATGGGATTTTATTTATTTTATCCCATATATGGAGAAGATCGTCTGTGCCTTTTTTACCAAGTCTCGTCACTTCCAAACAAAACACATACAAAACAAAACAGTTTATTAGTTTCTTCGCAACCACACAACCAATTATTTTTATCATAAATAGTTTTATTAAATTTACGACACCGCGATTTGTGCCCACTTCCACTTTGTTTTTTAATTTTTAAATCGGGCATTGGCCGGCTTAATTCTTTAACTTAAAGTTTTTTTTTTAGCGAAAAACCACTAAAAGAAATTTTAAGACGCCAATTTTATTAATTGTCACAATAAATTAAAAAAAACTAGGAAATAAGATATTTAAACAAGTTTATCTAAAACAAAAATACACACATTAACGCCATTAATAATAATTCGTAGCATAACGAAAAACTTAAAAGCGGCTCGAAGGACCAATGATTCGGAACTAGATTCTGAAAAGGTTATACTAAAATTTAATGAATATTATATATCCAAAATTATATAAATTATTTTCTTAGTAGTTCCGGACTGCAATGATAGGGGCGTCAATGAAAAATGGAACATACGTTTATAAATAACAAAAATCGCCCAATTGCGATTTTCAGTATTGTTGAAATCGCCCAATTTGCGACTTGCGATTTTTTGAAATTTGTTGTCGCAAAATAATACTAAAAGTAGCCCAATTTGTGATAAATCGCCCAATCTAGCCACATTGGTTAAGAGGTTCACACGATGCAACCCGAGAATAACGATCAAGGAGAAGCGACAGCTTGGTGTTTTTAGCGTACCGTTTTGTAACGCGCATGTGCGAAAATAAGTTGTGTATCACTCAAATTGATGTTATCTGTCAAAGTCAGTCCAAGTTGTGTTTAGTACGTGAGCAATGTTAAGTGATATTTTTTGGTGTTTGTTTTGTGTAGTAATAAGATGAAGATTTTTACACACTTAGGTATTCTAATGCAGATATAAAATGTGCCAAAGAAGTTATTAGGAAACTAAGAATTTTATCACATTCATAAATATAAAGTATAATGATTTAATCATTTTTGACATTTTATTTTTCATGTGTAGGTATTTTATTTTGTGAAATATGTTTTCTTCTTTTAAATAAATTTAATAAACAATGAACTGAAGATTTTGTTTATTTTATTTGAAAATTATATTTAAAAAAATATAATAAATCCGCGTGTTTCAATTAGGATTGGTCAAAATGGGCGAAATCCCTTTATTATGGCTAAATTGTAAGTTACAATTATGAGCTGGGATATATACCAGAAGCATGGAGAAGGGCCAGAGTCACCTTTATTCCAAAAGTAAGGAAAAAGGATACTACACATCCTAAATCTTTCCGTCCAATCAGCCTCACATCCTTTGTATTAAAAACAATGGAGAGGGCTGTTGATAACTATATCAGAACAGAAGTCCTGGAGAGGGTGCCACTCCACCACAGCCAACACGCGTACCGAGCAGGAAGATCTACAGAAACTGCCCTGGTACAGTTGACTGATGTAATCCAGGATGCACTGACAAACAAAGAAACGGTCGTGTGTGCCTTTCTAGACATAGAAGGAGCTTTTGACAACACGCCACACGAATCTGTAAAAAGAGCACTTGCATACAGAGGAGTAGATAACATCACATCCAGATGGATGGCTCAGCTGTTATCTTCGAGAACTGCAGAGACACAGATAGGGCAGGACACCATCTCCATCTGCACAACCAGAGGATGTCCACAAGGAGGAGTTCTATCCCCACTAATGTGGAGCCTAATCGTAGACGAACTTCTATGCAGATTGACTGACCTCGGCATACCCTGTCAAGGTTATGCCGACGACATAGTCATATTTGCTAGTGGCAAGTTTAGTAATATCCTGTGTGATATAGTCCAAAGAGGACTAGAACATACCAAAAGATGGTGCCGTGAAGTGGGACTCAGTATAAACCCTACAAAAACAACACTAGTAGCCTTTTCAAGGAAAAGAAAACTTAATCTCAAAACCGTTAAATTAGACGGGATAGATATAGAATGGAAAAATGAAGTCAAATATCTAGGCCTAACCCTGGACAACAAACTTCTCTGGAACACACATGAGAAGGAAGTAGTAAATAAGGCCACAAAAGCCCTAATGGTATGCAGAAACATGGCGGGTAAACGATGGGGATGTAACCCAAACATACTGCGATGGATGTATACTGCAATAGTGAGACCAATCATCACTTACGGGGCTATAGCCTGGAGTAACAGAACTAGTTTAGTTACTACGAGAGCTAATATCTCAAAAGTATAAAGACTAGCCTGTGTTTGCATTACTGATGCAATGAGAACCTGTCCTACGGCCGCAATGGAGGTGATCTTAAACCTCACCCCTCTACATTTGATGATAGAGAATGTGGCAAAAAGGACACGATATAGAATGATCAGGAGCGGAGTAATCAGACGAAAGTCTACTTGCTTCAGGACTAAAGATACCTGGGACATGCCCCAGGATGAAATGCAAAAGAAGTACAGTTTTGTGAAAAACTTCAAAACCACAGAGCTGGGCTGCAAGAAAGAATGGAGCCAAGAATCCATCGCGCTTGCAACCGAAAGACGTGCTATTCAGTGGTACACGGACGGTTCCAAAACCATAGAAGGAACTGGAATAAGAGTGTATGGGCCGAGAACCAAGCACTCCGAAAGCTTGGGAAAATACCCAAGCATCTTCCAGGCGGAAATTCATGCCATCGAGAAGTGTATCCAGTTTAACATCGAGAGAAACTATCATAGACAAGAGATTATCATCAAGTCCGATAGTCAAGCAGCCATCAAAGCGCTGAGTTCTTACGTAATCAGCTCAAAAATGGTATGGAGATGCCTAGAACAATTGAATGAGCTAGGCGAGAAAAATAAAGTTACTCTCACTTGGGTCCCGAGACATAACGGGGTACAGGGTAATGAGATTGCAGATAGTCTTGCAAGGAAAGGGGCTCAAACACCCTTTGTAGGACCTGAGCCGTTCTGCGGTATTAGCAGTAACATAATATTAGATAAGATTAAAAAAGAATTAGGTAGTAGAAGAACCGATAATTGGAACAATCTCTTGGGGCTGAGACAGGCCAAGATACTTCTGGGTGAATATAACCAAAAAAGATCGGAAGCCTGCATCTGCCTGAGCAAGAACAGGCTACGTATTGTAACAGGGATCCTTACCGGGCACTGCCGACTAAAAGGACACCTAAGTAAACTGAGAGTAGTAGAGGATAGTGAGTGCAGATTCTGTGAGGAGGAGGACTAAACCTCCATTCACATCCTAACTGAATGTGTAGCACTCCAGAATCCAAGGGCACTATATCTAGGAGGATATCAAATAGAAGAGGGAGACTTACCTAACTTGAAGCCACTTCAAATCCTACACTTCCTTGAGAAAATAGGATTGGAAGGGTCGCTATAGGCATTGAGACATTTCCTTAGTGCAGTGGCGACAGAAGGGGGCACAATAGATCTTTTAGGTCGCAGTGTATTAACACCCCATTATCAACATAACATAAAATAAGGTACAATTATGTCAATATAAATATGTTTTGCCCATTCATATTTACATTTATTGAATGAATCATACTGGAGTTGATTTTGGAAATATTGGTGCATACTTAAATAAGTACTATTTCAAAAAATTCGTCTATGCCCCGACAGCATACATAGTCCAATGTACATCCACTTTAGATCTATTTGAGGGTCAGGACGTCCATATCCGGGCATCCAGTGTACGTCCGTTTATGCTAATTAAATTGACGTCTGTTTTTGGACTTAATTTTAAGTTTAGTAGTATTTTGACGTCCAGTGGACGTCCATCTTAGGTCATTATTTATTAAGCCTACCAGATAATACTCATCTATAATATATACTTCTTTTTTTAATATAACTGGTCATTAAAAATTGACAAATTGAATCTATTGCATTTCATTCTATCAGCGGAAGTTTGAAATCTTATTCAATTATAACTGTATCTAGTAAAAAGTTTTCAAGTGGTTCCTTGGTCGAGCTCGTCTAGTAATTGAAAGCGTAAAACGATAATGGATGTGTCGTGAGTTCGACTCGTGCTCAGGTCAAGCAATTTTTATTAAAAAAAAAATAAATGGTGTATAGCGGTTTGCGAAAATAATAAACAAATTATTAATAATATAAAATAGTGTGTGGTAAGTTGCGGTTCTGTAAAAAAAGTGAGGATGTGATCTCCCCCTTATTTCTTCATTTTTAATATTTATTTATTCATTCCATTACAAAACTTGTTAACCCCTTACTGCATGATTTTTTTAAATTTTTTTGTCAAAAAAATATATGCGTTAGAATGATTGATTAGGAGTTATAAAAAAATGGTGAAAAAAATATTTATCGATATTTAAAGAAAATTAATATCAAACTTTGACTTGTGCCAAATTTGGCACAAAATGAAATAACAGTAACAATGTTAATTTTTGACATGTACCAAATTTGGCATAAATTTCGGAAATAAAACAAAAGTAATAAGTATAAATTCAGATTTATTTATTCTCAACAAAAGAGTGAAAATCTTGCCTTATTCCGTGTGGAATTTGCTAAAACAATTGCGATCCTTATTTAGACATAAAAATACTGAACTTTTGCCACATATTCTGGGATTTTCCCTTACAATCTGGATATTTGCACATCTGTCATTCTTCACTTACTCTTGGCAAATGATTCAAGTTGTCTGTTCTTATTTCCTGGGCTGGAATCTGCGAAAAAGGATATTTCTTTTTTTTTAGATCCAGTTGAGGTTGTAAGCTGGTACTTGGTCTTCCCCTTATTCTTTCTGAACTATAAGCTCTGGTCAAAACTTCTGCGTTACCAAGTTTGAATTATAAACGTGGTAGCTATAAATCATTATTTTTTAGGGTTCGCCTCCACAGTATCCAGCTATTGACGCATATCATATCTAAGAAATGGAAAAATACCCTTTTGTACCACTTTTTGGATCGAATTTGGATTCGGTAGTATTCTTACATAGAATCGAGAAGATCTACTCCCCCATATAAGCATTATATACGGCAATACATTGAGGGAGGGTGATTTCTATATGTGTCCTAGATTTCCTGCAGAATTTGTTTACCATCGATACAGGCTGACTCCCAACATATGTTGACTTGGTGTTCACAGTTTTATTATCAAACCATGAAACAACAGATATGTTCAGACCATCTACATTGGCCATTGCTTCAATAACTGTACCTCTACCTTTTTTTCATAGTTGCTTCCTTAGGGAATTCGAAATTATGCACACGATTTCCTCTTACTGTCCCCAAAGGAAAAATACCATTTTTGGTGAGGTATATTTGTAGAGGAATGCTAGTACCAGTTATCAAAAAATAATTTGTAGTTTAGATTTCTTGGAATTGATTCTGAAAGTTTAACAACAATATTGCTGCTTGCTCCTAGATCTGGTTGATTATTTTCAAGAGTAGTAGCTCCACAATAAAAGTCGAAATCGTAAAAAAATCCAAACACCCCATTTAGAACAAAAACCTTGTATCCCCATTTATGAGGTTTCTTGGGATTATATTCTCCTCTTTAGGAACAAGTAAAAAACTTTCACGAATTTTGTTTAGCAATGGACGTATCTTGAAAAGCTTATTATAACCTGGCTGCTCTTGAGGAGCCTGGCGTGTGTTGTCATTAAAGTGAAGAAATCGTTTGATTTCTTGAAATTTATTGCAGGTCATAGCACGTGAGATGCAGGGAATATCTAACAAATGGTTCCAGTAGGACCTGGTTGAAGGGAGTTGAATAATTGACATGTATATGCAAATACCTCAAAAAATGCGAAGTTCTTCTTTGGATATATTGGGCGGTTTTTCAGACCTACTTTGTACACCAAAAACTTTGACTGTTCAGCTATATAAGTAAAAATTTCGTCTATGAAAAAAAATTGAAAAACTGAATGAGATCTTGGAGTTCTCGTATGAAAATTGGAAGTGTTTCATCTCCTTTGAATTTCACAAATTCTTCATTAACAGCAAGGAACCTTCTGCCAGACAACTTCTTCTTTTCTCATTTTTTGTGTTGTCATTTTTTATATTTTTTGCTAGTCGATGTCGATGGTAAATTTGTATCACTATAAGATTTAGATGTCGAGGGAACATTTAAATCACTATGTTTATCTTGATTAGATTGTCGTAATTTAGAGAGCGGTATTTCGTATTCGCTGTCACTGTCAGTTTCGTCGATAATTACCTCTTTAGTTGATGAAGCAATGGTTTCACTATCTGACGACTCAAACAAAATTTTTGTAGGTTTTATGAGATTCATTAGTTCATTCTTTCGATGGTCATTATCAAAAGATAGGTAAATTATCATCATTACTCCCATTAGTGATTGGAATTTGTACTTTTTTGTTCCATAGAACTTCTTGGTATTCATCTGAAAAACAAAAAATCCGTTACAAAAATATTATCTTTATCTCATATTGTTCCAAATATGGCACAAGTAAACAAAGACAGTTTTTTTTTCGTTTTATATAGAAAAAAGTTTCGTACGACTTTAGTCATCACAGTAAATACCCTTATAAAAATAATTTTTTCCACGCAAAGTACGCCAAAAGAACAAAAAAATTCTATTTTGAATTTGCCCCAGACAAGCTAGCGCCTGTCACCAGCCAGATATTCACTAAATAATGATGATTCATCAAATTTGCGCGTACGATAGTGGAGGGGATTTAGCGGCTGCCTGTGAACAAGCGAGTGTGCCAGATATGGGACAACTTGAGTTGACAGCACAATCTCTTCGGAAACTTAGAAAAAATAATAATTTTGAACGTGTACCAAATATGGCACAGTATGTGGTAAGGGGTTAATATCGCTTTTGATTATTAATTTCTATTTTTTATTTGAACTTCCCTTGGCTTCTATTTTATTCAGATTTTTTTTTAAATCCCATTATAGAGCTTGATTTTTCCAAATATTTCAAGTTAATATTAGTGTTCGTTTTTGAATTTTTTAAATATGTCAACCCCCATTTTTGTTTAATTTGTTTTTAAAATCAATAAGGTTCATCTCCTTATAGAGATTTATTTTTACTAAACATTTCATGTTGATATCGCTGTTCGTTTTTAATTTATGATTTTTTTTTAATTTCAATCCCCCTTAAATCACTAATTTTTTTTTCAAAATCAAAGGGCTTTTTTCCTTTATAAAGCCTAATTTTCATTAAAAATTTCAAGTTGATATCATTTGTACTTTCTGACTTATTTGCGGACAAAAAATGTGACATCAACGGACAAAGTAAACCTATAATACTCTTTATAGACTACTTACTATCTGAAGAGTATAATAAATTATTTCTCTCAAACTAATTAAGGAGATACATGACAAACAAATTATATACAATATTTATCAGTTTGGGCTATTAAAATAAATATTTATTTGAGCTAAATGATTTTTTATATTACAAATAAATAATTTTATCAGTGTACATAATACTAATAAATTTGGCAACTCCGCATGAATAGGTCTCTTTGTCATGTTTAACATTAGCGCAAATTGCGTCTTTTACTATTCTTGTCGATATGTACAATAAATTACTTTTATTTATGGTTTGTTTCATAAATAACTTGTTTTGTGTAAATGCAGCTACAGTTTATTCTCTTAGTCGAGAAACGTGTATACACGTCCACACGACTAGAATAACTGAATTCGACTGATGAAATTGAATGCATTCAAACGTCAAAAAAGGTGCTCGAAGATCAGCTAATCTTTGATTGATTTTCGCTTACGGAAAGGGCGTAAAATTTTCCACGTCTTTTTTCGTCTGCCCTCCATTTTCAATAATGGACACATTTCACATGGAGCCGTCAACTTGATTTCTCTCGAGATCGTAAACTAAATTCCAAAATGAGAAGTTGTACAATGTTTCTGCCAGTGGTAGCACAAGGAGTTCTTAAAATAGGATTTGCTTTTTTAATCTGGCCTACGGCCGTGTTCACCATTTTCGAGTCAACAGTCTAATAACTAACAAACTGATAATACTTTATAATGTGATAAAAATATTTGATATTCACCATCAAATTTAAAACCAATAATAGTTAATATATAGTTAACTAAAAGTAACCAGTAATTATAACCGTTTTAAAACGATGAACCAGAAAACACTTTGGGTATAACCTTGGTTAACTTTAAAATCACGTGACTAGAACCCTAAAAACGCATTAAGGTTAAATGGGAAAATACATTTTGACATTTAATTTCTAAGTTAAAACTGATGATGCCTCTACAAGTAAAACAAAGAAATAACCAAAAGAACCAAAAGAACCAAAAGAGCCCCATTAAAGTGTTACAGTTAAATACCGCCGAAAATATGCATTTTAAAAGTTTTATAGTTTTTTGGGGGAAATATTCTGGCTAAATTAATTTTTTTATGGCTGACCATAATATGGCCATATCGAGGTGGAATTTTTTTTTCAAATTGGAACCCCAGTTTTTTTTACATATTCTTAAAGTTCATAACAAAATAAGAAACTTTTGAGAGAAATATTTTTTTTATTCGACTTTTACTTTTTGAGTAACAGCTACTTGAAAATTTTGCTGCGCGAAAAAAATTGACCATATTATGGTTAGCTATAAAAAACGATTTTAGCCAAAAATTTTCCCCAAAAAAACTATAAAACTTTCGTCTGAAACGTTTTTTTTTTATAAAAGGCGGTATATAGCTGAAACGCTTTAATTTGAACACCCGGTATATCTATGGAGTAACAAATTACTAAGAAATGGTAGAATATTTAAAAAACACACTGGAAGAAAAACAATACCATTGTAAAAGTCTTTCAAATGACACAATAAAAAAAATATAAGCACTCCAGGTACTTATAGAAAATTAATCAAACCGCTACAAGACGATAAAGTGATATATCATATATATCAAGTCAAGCAGGATGAAGCATATACACGGAAAAAAAAATTGTAGAACAAATTTCTACAATTATAGATTTTTTCTCTACAATAAATAGTACATATAGGGACAGGGACAATTTGTAGTAAAAATTTCCAAATATTTGTGGAGAATGTATTGTAGAGTTATTATCTACAATATTTAGTAAAAATATCCAAATGCATCATAAGAATTGTTCTACAAATTGTTATAATTTTTGCTATTCATTGTATGAATTTATATTAAAAATGTATTGCGTTTTATGAAAATAAATACGAAAATTTTACACAATAAATAGTAAAAATTCATACAAATTGTAGTAATTTTTAATAAAACTTGTAGTAGTATTCCATAATTATTATAATTATAACCCAGAAAAAAATGTTCCTTAATAAAATATTCAATTTATTGTTTTAATATAAAAGATACAAAGTCTTAATTACATTATGTAATAAATAACAGTAATAATAGCACCCTCAGTCTCAGTTGGCTTTTCTGAACCTGAAAAATATGAAATAAAAATTAATAACAATTGAACTGTTCATACCCTTAAAACGGGGGTATTTATCACCTTTACACTGATTTGGATATTAAATGATTAAGTCAGATAACTAACAAAAATGAGAAAGTAGGTATGTCACAATTAGACAAAAAAACATCATTGAATTTGGCACAAAATTCGATCGTTGGGCACAACATTCGATCGTTGGGCACAACTATTTTTTTTTTAAATAATCTACCAAGGTTATTTAAATTAGTTATCTAAAGGTAAATTATTCAGAAACAATAATAAATGTACTTACCACCAATAGAATTTATTATTAAAATTTTATTAAACGCATCGGTGCTTATAATACTCTTATATGTACCATGCTTTGTTATGTGAACATGGCGAACGGCTACTGCTGTCTGGCCATTTATGATCGACGTCAGAAAACGTTGGCCAATAGCAGAATTCTGTTTTGTTCTACAATACTACAATTCTACAATATTACAGAATATTTTTGAACAAAATTGAATATTTTTCATAAGAAGGAATGTAAATTATTACTATTTTTTGTAGAGAAAATTACTATTTCTTGTAGAGATAATTATTAATATTTGTACAATTTTTTTCAGAAGTTAGTAGTAGTAATTACGATAATTGTAATAAATTTCTATTTCTACAAACAATAGTAAAATATACTAAACATTGTGGAATTATTTCCTATTGTTGTAGCATTTTATTCGACAATTCAATTGCTACAATAATGAATAGTTTTTAACTATAAATTGTAGTAAAATTTTCTACAAATTGTTAAGTATTTTTCTACAAGTCTACTACTACAACATTGTAGTAAAATTTTCTAGTCACATTTTTTTCCGTGTAGAGTAGTAATTAGAAACCTACACTATTCAATTCCAACAGCAGACATTTCAGAGGCATTAAAAAAGAAGGACATACAGTACGAAATATTTTAAATGTTAAACATCGTAAAACAAAGGAACATCTTCCCTTGTTCTTCATAGATCTAGAACAAAAAGAAAATAATAAAAATATCTTTGATGTAAAATACCTGTGTAATATGAAACTTAACATTGAAACTCCAAGAAAGAAAACTAGCATCGTTCAATGTACTAGATGTCAGTCCTATGGACATACGAAAACCTATTGTGCTAGACCATATGCATTCGTTAAATGCGGAGGAGATCATAATACAATCAATTGTAGGAAACCTGTTAATACACCAGCCAAATGCGCACTTTGCGAAGGAAGTCACCCGGCAAACTACAAAAGATGCGAAGTATACAAAAACCTTCAACAAGCTAGAGGAAAGCCAACAAATACGCCACGTTATAACACTAGGCAATCAAACATCAATATAAATGGCTGCGTTCATCCGCGCCATTTCAAGGAGCGCTACAAAAGTAGCGATCACTTACGCTACCTGATCGATCTTTATGCACGGATGAACCATGTTTAAAAGTGACATTTGATTTTGGTTTATTCATTTTACTTTTGAGTTGAATGTCTCTGGTTGAAGATTTGTTTGTTTATTTTTCAATTGCTAATATGCTAATATAACCCTACTAGTCACCAAGCAAACCGTGGACGTAAGTGCGTAAGACAGATCAGTGATCACCGATCAGACGTAAATAAAATGCGCTACTTTTAATGGCGGCCGCTCCTTGAGCGAAATGTCAAAATACACCGTTCATACGTGCCACTCGAGAGCGCTACCAGATCGATCAGGTAGCATGTGGCGCGGATGAACGCAGCCATTGACACCAATCAATTCCCTCCAATCAATACCAATCAACCTCAAAACCAAATGCACTCAGTCCCACAAAATTCATATTCTCACATTCTTACACAAAACTAACAACCCATTAACATAATGGAACAACTAACCACTTTCTTAAATGAATTTAAGGCAATGTTCAACCAGCTTATAAACCAGAATAGAATGGTATTAAATATGCACCGTCATCACCAAAATTGCTTAATAATGGATAATCTGCGAATTGTTCTCTGGAACGCTAATGGGCTAAGCAACTGTAAACTTGAACTCATCAATTTTCTTCAGATGCACAAAATCGATATTGCTCTAATAATAGAAACCCACTTTACAACCATAACATATTTTAAAATACCATACTATAATGTTTATCACGTATCTCACCCAGATGATAAAGCACATGGTGGTGCAGCCGTGCTAATTCGCAATACAATCTCCCATCACGAACTCATCCATCACCAAAGTGATAAAACTCAAGCTGCAAATGTTAGAGTAGACGCTAATCCATGGCGTCTAACAATATCAGCCATCTATTGTCCTCCTCGACATGCCATATTAATTAAAGAGTATGTAGAATTTTTGAATCTCAAGGATCTTAGTTCTTGATAGGCGGAGACTGAAATGCTAAACATTCACAATGGGGATCAAGACTAGTAACACCAATAGAAAAAAATCTACTCCAGGCAATTTACAGAGTAATTTGTGACTACATTTCAACTGGCACTCCAACATATTGGCCATCCGACACTAATAGACTACCAGACTTGTTAGATTTCTTTATTCACAAGGGTGTAACAGCAAATTACATTCAGATTGAACCAAATTATGAGATATCCTCTGACCGTACTCCTGTAATCCTAACACTAAGCACACACGTAATAAGTAAACCAAATATACCAACGCTTATCACAAATGCGACAAATTAGGATATCTTTCATAGTTTTTTAGATGAACATACAAATCTGAACATAAAAATCAAGGAATCTGACGAAGTGGACCAAGCAACTTACTTAGATGCACATACAAATCTGAACGTAAAAATCAAGGAATCTGACGAAGTGGACCAAGCAACTTAGTATTTCACCACACTAATCCAACAAGCAGCATGGCATTCAACTCCGCCAGTAAACCCGAAGACCAAGGACACATATAACATACCCCTGCATATTCGTCAATTAGTAACCGAAAAACGTCGAGCGCGAAACAGATGGCAAAGATCACGTAACAATGATGATAGAATTACATACAACAGGTTAAAACGCAAACTCCACAATACACTAGCGAATGCAAGAAATGCTTCCTTTGAACAATATTTAACCAATTTCAGTAAAGAAGATCATACTATCTGGAAGGCCACCAACAAGTTTAAAAGACCTCAAGTGCCAATTTTTAGATGTACCTTGCCAGATGTCACTACCTATCAAATACTTTTCACCCAACGAAATAGTTCAAGAAATAAGAAAATTAAATCAACATAAAGCACCTGGCTACGATCTTATTACTGCAAAAATATTAAGACACTTACCGAGGAAGACTATGGTGCTGTTAACGATAATATTCAACAGCATGCTGAGATTGTCATACTTTCCCGTGGTATGGAAGTTTATTCAAATCATAATGATACCTAAGGAAAACCGTTGAATAAAGTCAGTTCTTATTGTCCTATTAGCTTATTACCAATAACATCCAAATTATTTGAAAAATTGATATTAAACAGAGTCATTAACGATGTAAAATTATCCACACTAATCCCTGACTATCAATTTGGCTGTAGGGAACACCACTCGACCGTCCAGCAAACGCATACAATAATTAACCAAATTACCAAAAGTCTCGAAGAAAAAACATTTTGTACCGCCGGATTTCTAGACGTTGCTCAATCATTCGATAAGGTGTGGCATAGTGGCTTATGGCACAAAATCAAAAAAATCTCTTCCAAATCCCTATTACTTGCTACTTAAATTATATCTTACCGAAAGATACTTCCAAACCAAGCATAATTCTGCACTTTCAAGTTGTCACCTAATAAAGACGAGTACCACAAGGGAGTGTTCTGGGGCCTATATTATTCTTAATATACACCGCGGACTTACCTACTACAAACAATGCTAAAATAACAATGTTCGCAGATGATACACCCCTTCTATCAACACACATTAATCCAGTTATTGCATCGCAACAACTCCAATATCATCTAGATGTATTAAAAATGTGGTTTGATTAATGGAAAATTAAAATTAATCAAACCAAATCCGCACAAGTGACTTTCACAAACAAGTGATCAGTATGTCCTTCTATTAGTTTTAACAACATTCAAATCCCCATTCAGGACGAAGTAAAATATCTAGGATTACACTTGGATCGGAAGCAAACTTGGGAAAAGCACATTCGAACAAGGAGGCAACAACTAAATTTAAAAGTAAGAGAAATGTCCTGGCTCCTAGGACGTAAATCCAAATTATCTCTTGACAACAAATTACTACTATATAAATGTATCTTGAAGCCGATTTGAACTTATGGAGTACAATTATGGGGATGTACCAAACCATCCAATACAAAAATAATTCAAAGGCTACAGTCTAAAGTATTGAGATCAATAACCAATGCACCATGGTATGTGAGCAACTTCACATTGCACAATGACCTACCAGTCCATTTTGTCACAGAGGAAATAAAGAGACTCTCAAGACTATATTACAATAGACTACAAGACAACGAAAATCTATACATAGCGCAGTTAAACATCCCTCCAAACGTCACAAGAAGATTACAACGACAATGGCCCACAGAACTGATCCAGTAGATACATGACGAGGATTAATCTTCAGCCAACAACCCTAGCCATGGTATCGATAAGAGGTTGGTCACTGGACGATTTCTCTTTTCAAGTCATCTTCATATAACACATTTAATTATTGCTCCAATAAGAGTAGATTGTAAAAAAATTCTAGGTTAATTTTTAATAATTCTAAAATGGAAATTTGAGGTAAATTCGTTAACACTTATTATTAGTTTTTTCTTGTTTTTCCTTATGGACAACGATATAATTATTCGCTACCTTGCTAGTTATGGTATGGATTTTAAGAAACTGGCCTGAATAAAATTGTATCATGTTGATATGATGCCAAAAAGAATTAGATTTTAAGAATGGATATTAGAATTTAGTAAGGAAGAGTTTTACGTTCTTTCGCATAGAACCAGAAACATTTTATATATTACGTATATCTATATACATAAATAATAAAATAGCTAATGTAACTTCTAAATTTGACTAACCAAGTCCTATAATCTAACCAAAAAACACTAACTGCATGTCACTTGTCATTATTAACCCACGCCAGATTCAAGTATCTACCGGTTATAATAATAAATGACGTTATAGAAAGTAACCAAGAATAATCAACATCGCTTTAATTAAAACGGTAAATACCGCAAATTAGCGGTTGATCGCTTTAAAACGGTTCATGTCGGTACTGATCTATATATATTTCTGGGTCTCAATTCTCGACTTTTTTCCCAATGTAAAATAGTGTATTTAAATAAAAGTTACAAAGAACTACATATTTTTACGATTTTGTGCTTTATTTTTCCATTTTTTAATTTTTTGTGGGCGTTGTTAGTTACACTTAGTTACTAACCGACTGTGGAATTAATTAGGCATTTCAAACAAATGAAGGTTTGGTATGTCTAAAGGGTTGCGACATATGATGTAGTCCATCTACAATATGTAAAATCATAAATAATGGATTAAATTTAAATATTGTATGTCGAACATAATGAAAATATTTTTTAAAAACCACTTATTCATTTTCTATAAATTGGTAAGCTTGACGACTACTACTTCTAATAAAAATAGCCTCCAAGATGGAAGGCTATGTCGCAACCTCCTTAGATTTATGAGCGCTTCCTATTGGCAGCTACTGTTTGACGTCGTTGGACTCAGGGGCTGGTATATCTGAGGGGTCGCGATATATCGTCAATTTTAGACGCCATTTTTCCGAAATAGTAGTTGCCAGGCCTGTCAATATATAAAAAAATATCACCATTTTCCTAATGACATTTTCACTATAAAATGTCTAAATTTTTTAGGCTAAAATATTTCAATTTAATCAATTAATAATCTCACATGTACCTGCAAAGAATACGTCGTGAAAAGTAGAAAATCTCAATTTTGTGCTGCTTTGGGATGGTTTATTTTAAAAGTTAATATGAATAGATGAAGATAATTTTCTTTTAGATGAGGATGCAGGTGATTCTCTTTTTTAGGGCTCTAGTCCCCTAAGTCTATTTATTTTGGGACTTTTTAAATTATTATTTAAAATCATTTGTAAAATGTCACAAAAATGTCACCAAATATCGTTTAAAAATATGTTTCATTCTTCAACGATTTTGCGTATGACATTCTTACATCAAAATCGAGAAAGATAATTTTTCCATGGAAATTTATATTTTGTATTCTAAACACATCCACTAGAAATATTTTCTCATGAAAGTATGGGAATATAGGTAATAGATTCTACTGAATTAAAGTCAATCTGTCACCAGACACATTTGATATTTTCTTGTAACTTTAAATAATAATTTGATTATTTCTAATATACCTTGTTTTTAAAATGGATAAAGCTATTTTACTTCTCTAATTAAACCACATAGAAGAAACAGGAAAAAGAGCAAATAATGCCCTAGAATTGTTTTTGAAATGAGGGGAAAAATGGGACAGAGGATTCCATTGAATCCATGAATGAACCAATATTATTAAATTATTTAGAGTATCAAAAGAGGTGGCCTCTGATCTACTTGCAGATATGGAAACAATAATGGATCCTTAATTTTTTTTTGTTCTCTGACCTATTTTTTCTTTGTATCCATCGTTGTATCGATCATCACAAATATTTTTTTAGTAAAGAACAAGAATCAAAAATTGATATTATTTATTATCATTGACATCAGAAGAATCAATGATCCCAACACAACAACTTGAAAGTATTGAAATATCTTGATTATTATTCTGCCCTGCTAAGTTGAAACGTCTTAACTGACAAAATTTCAGTTTTTGAGTTGAAGGCATATTTGTGGTGCAGACATGCATCTAAAACTATTTTTCTACGCAAAAACGTCTTAACTACAACAGGAAGCACTTGTTTCTTACATTCAGTTTCGTCCTAATATTTACATAGTGGATAATGTGAAAAGAGAAAATCGTTAATATCTCGACTTTCCTCATGTCAGATAGGACGTTTCAGCTTAGCAGGGCAGTATTGGTCAAATTCCAATATTTTCGTATTCAATACCAGACATATGTTGGATATACGAATAATCAAAATTCCCATAGGAATTACATTCCTAACCTAGTGGAGAATACCGTTTTAAAATACCACTGGAAAGTAAGCAGCGGAATTATTACCCATGGGAAAATTTTCCGGTGAAGTCGAGAATCGAGGCCCTGGTGGTTTATTCCTACAAATAATTAATTTTTCAAAACAATTTTTATATTTGTTTATTCTTGTTACGTCAGTAAATGATTTCATATATCATGCTTAGGAAAAGTAGAGTTTTCCTGTTCCTGTTTTCAATTTATTTTTGAACTTTTTTAATTTGATGATTTAAACTCTAATATGGATTAGTTTTGTATTAACCTTAGATAAAAGAGACCAGAGATAACATAAACCGGTGTTTAACCTGTGCAAATGTTGCCAATTTTTAAAGAAAGGTTAATGGAGTGGGGGAACTGGGCAGAGACCCGAACTCTGTGACTTTGTTTATTAGCATCATAATGAACTATTAGATTTATTTAAAATATACGTTTAATGGAATTTTGTATTATGAAATAAAATTAATGTGATTTTTTAATATTAAACAGATGCCACGACATTTTATGTAAAGAGAAGGACCTTTTATAGAATATTTCGTTAGCGTTTATTTACTACGGACTTTTCAGCAAGAGACTACAGTAAAATGTTGAAATAGAATATTGTTAATAGAGCAAGAAATGGTACTCATTGTCTACGAGTATTATAAAAAAAGAATGTGCGCAGGCGAATACTGCAAATCAAACCTTGTAAGTTGAACATATTTTTTCTACGGCTATTACATAATATTAAAAATTAGCCAAATAAGAAAATGTTGTTTTGTATTGTAACCTTAGCTTCTTTCTTTGAGAATATTAATTAATATAGAGGATGAGTCACATATGTCTGAAACCAGATAAAATTTTAAAATTTAAATCTATTAAAAGCCATTTGGTCGCTAGGGGTGGGTGATTATCGATCATTGAAAATAATCGATTATTTTCGATCGATTATTTTCAAACAATCTATTTTTTGTCGTATTTCCTTTAAAATCGACTACTTGATTATCTTCGAAAAATCAAAAATAACCGATTAATTAAAAAGCCAATCAACCGATAAATCAGTTTTTATAAAAAGTAATAAAAGAATTATCGTTTATTTTAAATAATCGATTATTTTCAAATAATTTTTTTTCGTCCATTGAAACAGATTATTCGATAATCTTTGAAAAATCGATAATAACGATTAATTAATAAAAGTCGATTAACTGATAAATCGATTTTCAAAAAAACGAATTATCGATTATTTTAAATAATCGATTATTTTCAATCAATCGATTAATATCAATAATTTATTTTTATTGTATTTCCTTTAAAATCGATAATTCGATTATCTTTGAAATACCGAAAATAATCGATTATTCAAAAATAATCGCTTAATCGAAAATAACCAATTAATTAAGAAGCCGATTCTACCATAAATCTATTTTCCAAAAAAATAATCGAATTATCGATTATTTTCTAATAATCCTTTTCATATTTCCTTTAAAATTGATTATTGTAATATCTTCGAGAAATCTAAAATAATCGATTATTAAAAAGCTGAATAACCGATAAATCGCTAATTCTAAAAAATAACCGAGATATCGGTTATAAATAATAAACGATTATATTTGATCAATCGATTATTTTCATATAATACATTTAAAAAATCGAAAATAATCGATTAATTAAAAAAAACCGATTTAACGATAACTAGATTTTTCCAAAAAAATCGATTATTTTCAATCAATCGATTATTTTCAATCAATCGACTATTTTGAAATCTACTTTCTTTTTGTATTTCCTTCGAATATTACATTGTCTCAAAAAAACGAAAATAATTTATTAAAAATATCGGATAAATCGATTTTTATAAAAAAATATCAGAATAATCGATAAATCCATTATTTTTGTAACCCATATAGGTCGCTTGCTTTTATCCGAGCATTTAGCTCCAAAATTTAGAGATTCGGATTTTTTAATCCCGTTAACTTTGAAACCGCATTCGATTGTATAATAAATAATAAATATTGCTAGAATTTGGATTTTTTAGTAAACGAAAATTTTGTTTAAGTTGTTTAGGGGTTTATAATGTAACATTTTATTAACAAAGTGACTAACTCCCCTAACCTTAGTATTTTTTTGTTTATACTAGATCTAAGACATTGAAATTTTAAGTAGGTCATCCTGTATTTCATCTAATATTCTTATAAAAATATCTTATAAAAATAAAATTTAGCTAGCAACTGTGCCTCTTTACTTCTTATTTATCTATCAAAAAGGGCTAAAAACCACCTTTAGTAAATATTATTTTAAAACTACTTTTTAAAAACAAAATTTCGTTGGCAAAAATGCCTATTTACTTCTTATTTAAATTAAATGTTCAAAATTTTACCCTTTTGTAAATTTATGTAAGTAATACGAAATCTGTTTTCTGAAATATTTATTTGATGCTTAATATTTATTAAAACCCCTTAGTGCGGATCTGAAGTATTAAGCCCAAAGGATCATATCGTTTTATGTCAAAACGTTAATAAATATTTACCGCTGAAAACGAATATAGGTATTTTCATAACATTGGTACTTGTATTATAAGTATATACAATTTTTCAAGATATATTATGCCAATTTGAACTTAAAATTGAATAACTAGAACACTTTAAATTGCTAAAACACCAACAAATAAATCAAAAAACAGCTGTCAATGGTGATTGAACTCGGACGGAGGTGAGCGTTGAATGAAAAAGTCGGAGAAATTCGTGTGGCGTCGTGCAAACAATGATTTTTAATTGCTGGGTTACTTGGGGTTTAAATAGATAACATGCGCAGTGTGCAATGTTACATATTCGGTCTCTTTAATCTAAGGTGTTAACATAATACATTTAAACCAAATTTAATTACTATGTTTTGATCAAAGTTTTAGAGGAATAAATACATAACCTTACAAATATTAAAAAAAAACTTCAGAATCGTAAACTTTTTAGTGGTTCTTTATTGTCACTGTGAATTTTTTTATAAACCTTTGTTTTTAAATACAAGAAAGATGATCCACGTCGTGGTTTAATGAAGTTATTACATATTACTTTAAAACGTGTACATTTTTTATGGGTATATTAAAATCAAAGAGGAAGGTTTACTTTAGTTTGTTTTTTAGCATGACACAAGGATATTTAAAGATGATGCAGTTGGACATTCATGCCAAGACTTTTATAAGAGAAATGTGAGGAAAACCAAAGTTGGTGGTGCAAGGTACTTAAATATAATTAATTAAAAAATAGGATAGCCACATTTAGATTTCCGTATCTGTGTTATTATTCTATTTTAATGAATGAATAATTGCTTTCCAGACTCTTTATGTTGCAATTCTATCTTATTTTCTCGTAGTAGAAAATAAATATGTTATCTTAATGGTACGTTTAACAGCACGATTCTTTTATTTAGTTAAACATATTCATTTTTTTATCCAATTTTAACACATTAAAATGACTTTATCAATTCCATAACAACAATAACAAATAAAGTTTTATTCACTAGCAACTAAAAGAGTGAGTCACTATTAGTTGACCTAATAATGTACCTATATTACTGTCGACAGCCAAATGTGGAAGTCGCTATTTACGTATCGATATTAGCACTCTTTAGGCATGTGTGCATATATTATGTAAAGCCAATATAATAAACAATGGAATCAGTCTTAAAGTTTTATTATAAAAATCAACTTGTAACAATAATTATGGAAACAATAAAAACAATAATACTTAATGGAAACTACAATGGAAACTATATTTGCATAATTATTTTTTATAATCAAAATAAAAGTTACAGTTATTTAAATTATTAAACTGGAGCTTCATTTCGTTGTTTAATTGAATAGTTAGTTGCTCTGAAACATTAGAAACTACGTTTGAATGGATGGGTCCATTGCTAGAATCGATATTTGTACCGATGGCGATGGGTTCATTGTTTAAATTGGAAATTTGTTATGTATTCTCCGATATATTATATTTATTATTGGCTACTGTCCCAGCTTTTTCAGGTGCACCTACTGTAACTTCATTACCAAATATTTTTCTTGAAATTTCATTTTTATTTCTTATAGACTGTTCAACATATCCTTCTGCAAGTGAGTCAGAACGCCATCCTCCATGTCTTTTTAATATCGATAAATCGGCGCCTGCTTCCGCCAGCAAAGAGGCAGAGGATCGTCTAAAACTCTGTCCAGTGTAGTTTCCCGCATTTTTTAAGCCAAGTAACTCTGCTATCTTCTAAGGCATTTTGGAAAATGTGTTGAAACCTACAGGCTGTACCGTGCTTAACTATAAACAAAGTCTAAATAAACAAGCCCTGATAACGCCTAACAACCAGACTTAATATAAATTGCACCGACTACTTGTCAATTACATTGCCATAAATGGTTGTTAAATACAAAATTAAATTTAAAAAACACCTATATTTTGATCTAAAAATGTCAAAATTGGATAAAATATTGTATACTCCTCGTGAGTTAATTAATTTTTATTCGCTCGGAAGAAATTAAGATCGCTCGCCTAGCGGCTCGCGATCTAATTTCTTCTCGCGAATAAAAATTCATTTAACTCACTTGGTGTATAAATATCTAATATACTGATAGTTCAAAATATTCAGCAGCGGTCCAACATTTCAATAAATACAGTCGTCTGGATGTAAAACAAAAAGTGATTGATTAATAAATACTTTTTCCTCTTTTGCATTCGAAAACATCCAGAAATATTTTTATTTGCTATACACAGTTTCCCTTTAATCCCGATCGAATCAAAATATCCGTACCGTTTGAAAAGCTACACTCAAACAACAAAAAAAAACGAACGAAATGAATACCCCCGAGGGCCGACGGACCCAAAGCTCCGTTTAATCTGCGCCCATGCACCCGCCTCCTCTCTAAATAACCATTTCGACATAGAAATTAACTTCTCATCAAATTTTTCCGTTTCGGCTCCATCCATCATATCGCGAACAGCAAGAGGAGGACTCGAAATTATCCAAGAGTGATCCGCAAGCACATCCGTCAGAAGGCAATCGCGAGGAAATAGTGGGAGCGATAAATCAAAATAGGTGTGTACTTCACAAAACGTAACATTACTCTTCTGTCAAATTATACAATATGAGCATCTCGTTCTTCTGCATTTTTATCGTTCTCCGGTTTCGGTGTTCTCTATTTCGTATGTGGAATAGATATTATAATAATGGTACAGGACCAGACTGAAGTTTTGATAATTTGAGGCTGTATATTGCCGAAATGGTGTCTTTCGTTCAATGCTGCGAAATTGACTAATTTTTGCGGTCGTTTTTGTCAGATAATCTGTTAGTAAATCATGCTCTTTATATTATTCCAGAAAAAATTACAAATTATAAACAGCAATGTTGTAAGAATGAATTGAACATAAGAGCCGGTCCACACTAAAAACCATCAAGAGAAGTATATCTACACCTCCGAGCACATACTTCTTTAGAGAGACTCATCCCCTGTTCACCGCGCTAAATTTTGTAATCAACATCTACTTCCCTCGAGGGAGGAAATCCCTCATTTTTACTTGACTTATTCAATCACCGTTGCCAAGTTTGACAGCGCCAGTTCTCACACTTTCTTGATACATGGTTTGTATTTTACGAAAAATATAAATATTTATAGCGTTGTAAATGTATATTTAGGATTTTTTATCTCTAATAATATGACGAAAACATGCTTTATGTGTAATAGACCATTTCAATAGGCTTCTTTAAGATAATATCATAAGAAGTTCAAATACAACCTAATTATCAGTGGCTGTGCATTAGGCAATCAACATATCGACGCACAGAGGGGCAAGGTTAGACAAAATTCAGCAAAAACTCTAGAATGAAAATTTACGTTACTGACAAAAATAACCACAGTAAACCTACTGCAATAAATCCTTCTTTTCAAGTCACAATAACCTTGGATTGTCCACGTGATAAAACAAAAGCTAAAGCTTGTCAAAAAAATGCGTATTCTGCCGTCATAAGAAAAAAACACGTATTCGACATTTTTTCAAAATTGAGATATTTATTTCATATGTTTTAAAATAGCTTTCTGAACATGTTGACGAAGAAAAAATCCCGTATATTGCTGTGGAAGTAATAAATTCGCTTTGTTATTTTCACGTATTTGCACCTCATTGAGTAGTCGTACTAAATATAAACCACGTATTTACTAAATACTAAGAAATACCCGCTTAAAAACGATGCGCATACGTAGTTTTTACTTAGTAGGCGCGCGTTTACGTGGCTGTTGCTTAGCATTGAGTATTTCTGCAGTACAAAGCGCATATGTAACAGTTAAAAGCCTTAACATTAATGAAATCGTGAATTGGAAAAACTGTTCTTCGATTACAAAGATAAATAGATTAAAGCCTTATTTACGAGACGTTTCCGAAATAATATTTACCAAATATTGAAACTTTCATTCGTTCGAATACAGAACTTTGGAAAATAGTACGTTTACAGAAGTTGATATTTTGCAAGAAGGGTTTAAAAGAAATCCTAATCTTATGCGGCCAAATTTTCGCAATACGTCGTGTGGAATAAGCGCCGAAAAAAAGAGTCGATAATAAAAAATTTGAGTCCACTGTCAGACACGAGGTTATCTTTTTGGCAAAACATTCCTATTTGTTAAAATAAATGAATTAAGTATTTGTTACTCTTAAATTAAAAACTATCGTCTGTACTTTTAAATATTTTTTAATAAATAGGTTTCAAAGTTTTATAGGCTTTGGTGCCTTCTTTTATAAATAAGTCTGTTTGGTGAAACACAAAAATTAAAAATATAAAACATTTACAAAAATAAATTTATTTAGGCTAAATTTTTTTGTATTAAGGTGATTACAGCACCCCCTTATAATTTTCGGACAACGATATCTCAAAAATTCATTTAAAAAAAAAAATTAAAATGTTGACAAAATATATTTGGCAATAATATCTAGAATATGCATATATTTTAAAGTTTTAATTCCTTCCAGTTTCCGAGAAAAAAATCAAAGGGCTTTAAATTTTGAAATATCATAATGAAAATAAATGCATTCCTCAACAGCACTATTCTTAATATAATCCCTAAATTTAAGCTCCTAATCTGTTGTTAATGATTTTTTAAAATTCGCCGAAATTAGTGGCTAAACCGCCTTGTTAAGTGCTATTTTCTGGTTTAAACTGGTGTAAACTAGTGTAAACTGGTGTAAATCGTTGCAAGAAACGAATAATGACTCAGAGTGTACGATACGATAGTTACAGACGCGTTACACTAGAAAGAAGCACCTAACGAGGCGTTTTAGCCACTAATTTCGGCGAATTTTAAAAAATCATTAACAAGAGATTAAGAGCTTAAATTTGGGGGTTAGTGGGAATAGTGCTGTTGAGGAATGCATTTATTTTCATTATGATATTTTAAAATTTAAAGCCCTTTGATTTTTTTTCTCGGAAACTGGAAGGAATTAAAACTTTAAAAAATACGCATATTCTAGATATTATTGCCTAATTTATTTTGCCCAAATTTAAATTTTCTAAAAAAATACTTTTTGAGATATCCTTAACTACAAGCAGAAGTTCCTATATTTACATTTTTCGAAGGTAAAACTGCGTATATGCACGTTATACGTAGTTTTTCCTTAGCAAATTGTAATTACGTGTTTGTTGTTTAGTATTACAAATATTTTTTCCATTTAAATATGCCGTATTTTTTATTTTTTTGTTATAAAACGAAAATTTCTTGCTTAATCAATAGTTTTTTATTCTCATTTATTAGCTTTTTTGGTATGTAAATTTAGATACCAAAAGTAGTTGTCTGGAAAAATGTATTTGTAATGTATTTATAATTTAAATCTTTACTCTCCATTTTCTTAAATTTAAGATTTTGTCGAATACGTGGTTTTTTCGTATGACGGCAGTATATTGCTGTAATTTTTTGAGTGCAAATAATATTGATAAATTCGGTCTACTCTTTGTGCTATATTAATCGAATTAACTTTGATAATAATGATGCAAAATAATCGACGTGATAAGTAGATTATTATTGTATAAAAAATGTATTGCTGTATTCCAAGGAGGCATTTTTATGAGTTCTGCAAAAATTAACAAATTTATTTAGACCTAGGATTTCTTTTAGACAAAAAGTAGCAAATTCTGCCGTATTCAGTGTAGATTTTGGCAGAGTTTCTTTTCGTGAACATTCTGATTTATAGTGGTATTGCGATTAGCTGCTAGTTTTTGCTTATAATGTGGTAATTTAGGCAGGCGCAAGAGGGTGATATTTTTGTAACACTATTACTAGAAATGGCAGTCGGGCAACTTTTTTATAATTTTTTTTTTTTTTAATTCCTGTTTTGATACCTCCTGCATGATCCTAATTATTACATTTATTCGTCTATAATATGCATCTTATGAAAAACCTTAATTAAATCGGAATTTATCGGTACGTTTATTTTGGTTTTTTTCAGTGTTTCTTGATAAGAGTTTACTTTCCGCACTCTTGTAAAAAACTATTTCTGCAACGAAATTATTTTTTCTAATATAAATTAATTTGCTCTCAATGTTTGTGTTATTTTAGATTATTTGAACTTAGAAATTAGTCGAAGAGATCTGTGGGAAAAGATTAAAAAATGTCCTTCAAAAAAAGAAAACCGACAATTTACATATCTTAAAGAATACATACGAAATTTAACAAATTGCCCAATTGACAAGTTCCAAATTATTTCAAAATAAAAATTTCAAAATTTATTATTGATTTAAAAACAAAATGGCCAAAAGTTTGCAGAGTTACGTCAGTTTTTGCTGAAATCAATAAAAACCTGGCTAGATATCAAAGTGGTATTTACCAACTAAACAAGCGCTTTAGATCAATTAAAAATTGGACGCCCTTTGAGTGATTTTTCATTTAGTTCCGAAAACTGCTAATTTGCGAAAGGAGAATTCGGTCGAGGTTATCTGTTATGCGGCTCAAATGGAGCTCAGAAAATCTGGTAAAGTGCAAGCCTCCAAACTTATACAAGAATTTATAAGAATCCTGCGAAAGCTACTGAATATATAAGTGCTTTAAATAAAGTTATGACTACATATACTAAAAAAAAATTTCAGTTTTAGTGGAAGCGAACTTATCTCGTAATCAATTTAATATAATTAGAGAAAAGGACAAAGCTAGATTTTCCTTATGTAAAGTTGTTCAACAAGCCAATCATGTTACTCTAATAATATAAAATTTGGTTCCATTTGTGTAGAAGTTGAACTTCAATCCCTACTTCAGCACACTACCAAGAGAATATTGTTATTACAAAAAGAAATGTTGGGTAGGTTTAATCGAAAAATACTAAAGAAAGTATTGTTAATATGCAAATGGGGTTTAGGACAAAACAGTAATTACCAGTTATCATTATTTAACATGTATTGCCTGAAAACAGCACAATTACTCATAGATAGATAAATATTCTTGGTCCAGTTCACTTAATTTTAAATCAAGGTGCAGACATTATTCGTTCCGTACTTCTTCCAGTTGGCCAGCACCCAGAAGAGGCTGCAGAAAGTAAAAACAAAGATTTAAAAAAATATCGAGAAAGCTTCGCTAGAAAAATAGCTCGAGGGAAAACTAATGAAGATGTTTTTAAGGGGCATCTTCTCTCTGCGGGTCCTGTTATTACTGGTATTAGAAAAACTCAAAAATTAAAGAGAAATAATTTTTCTAGTGTTTATTCATGCTTCTACCACCGGATGTTGATGACCAAATTAGTCATTTTTCTGATAGTGATAACTCTTTGGATTGTAATTTTGATTAAATATTAGTTTTAAATAATAATTGTTCCATTGAGTTATAGATCTTAATTTATTGTCTATATTTTCAGTTAATACATTGTCAAACCACCGATATATTATTATAAAAGTCTTTTAATTAATTTAGAAGGGATAATTTTATTATAAAATATAGTGAATAATATATCTACTAATACCTACTAAGCTACTACTTGAGTTCCTCACAACTTTTTAAGAAATAGCCTGTATCTACTTTAAAAGGTGTCAGTTATAATGAACCACCCTGTATAGTGTCAATAATATCTCTGTTGATATTAGTTTCTTTCATTTACACTTTAAACACATGCCAGAATACAAAAGTATAAGCTTTAATGCTTTCCAGAATTTTTGGTAAGTTTTGATGCTTTTTGCCCCTGTGTGCGACGGGTGCAACGAAAACTGTAGTAACTCAATACGCGTGTTTAGTGCGCGTCACAGGTTGAGGAAGGTCATTGCACTGGATGCCAACACGAGATCCAGAACATATGGATGGTAAGGTAATAAAGTTTATATGTTGTTCTATGAATTTAATAATTTTATTTTCAGGAGAATATTTATTTGTCTTCGATTTGAAGAATTTTAACACATCCTACTCAAACCCTGGTTTTTGAAGTGAATATAATTTAATTAATTTACACATTTAAAGCATATAAACGGTAAGTTGATAGCATTCACATGTAATTCTATCAATTTCATAACCTTTTTTTACAGGAAAAGAATTATTTTTCCGTGATTTGAGAAATATTAACCCAACTTATTTAAAGGGTAAATTTTGAAATGGATTTTAAAGCAGTAGCACATGTTCCAGATGCCAAGTGATTTGCTACAACATGGCTACCTTATTGTATTATGCCCATTACAATATTTATGCAACTAAGAAGGCCCTGAAGAAGCTAAAAATGCTTTTGATCCAAGGCAGACCGTACATCATGGGTTGCGATTTATCATGTTTGTTGTTTGGCCATAATCCGTAGAGACTGAATGGGATCCTAATTTAAACATTTTATATTGACAAATTCATATCGGCTGTTTTCTTTACTCTTTTTTTATTATTGAAAAAGCACTGTCAAAATAGTGTAGATACTAAATTATTATTTATTACTACACAAATATTTGATAACTTATATTATTATATAATAAAACTACTTTAAATTTTTTTAATTTATTTATTTATATTGCAGAACAGAGTAAACTTTCGAATATTTAATATATAATTTTCACAAATATGTTTATGAAAAATGCAGAGGCATAGTTCTTATCATTTGGTCTTACTCTCCACTTTCAGCTTTGATCATAACATAATCTAAATCAAATATTTTTCTTCAAGAGGATTCCATAGGCACAATAAAGTTCACATTCTACTTCCTAGTAACAAATAATAACTCTTGAGAACTTATATCGAGGGCCACAATGCAGGCTATCATTTCCACTGAAAATTATATTTTACGATAATCTTGTTTAAAACATTTCGTTCCATCTACTGTATAGGGAAAGTATTACAATTTTTGAACAAAACGGGTATATATTAGTCCTAGTATAGAGTAAAATGGATTGTTCTATATGTAAAACATTTTTGTCTATTTTGCGGATTAGGAAGTCCTGCCTTGTGGCCCTCGATATATGTCTCGCCTGCTTCTTTTCTGGACCGACCCAGCCATTGATTTATCTTGTATCAAATTATTTTCACTCTCACAATCAGGAATAAGGTTAAGTTTCTCAAATCGCTGAAATAGAATTTTTCCTGAAAAAAAAAAAAAGATTATGAAATCGGTAGAATTACATGTAAAGGTCATCAACTTACCGTTTATATTCTTTGAATGTGTCAATTAATTAAATTATATCCACTTTAAAAACCAGGGTTTGAGTAGGCTGTGTTAAAATACTTCAAATCGAAGACAAATAAATGTTTTCCTGAAAATAAAATTATGAAATCCATAGAAAAACATATAAACTTTATTACCTTACCATCCATATGTTCTAATATGTTAAATAATTAAATTGCTTTAATTTTCAAAATTATGCTTTAATAATTTCAATGACCACTGTGTTATTCTTATGGACATTTATGACATTTGACGTTCTGGATCTCGTGTTGGCATCCAGCGCTATGACCTTCCTCAATCTGTCACGTTTTGCCTAAACACGCGTATTTTGTTCATTTTTGAGGTAGTGGTGTATACAGGGTGGCTCACGCTCAACGGGACGGAGCTTTATGGGAAAACGACCAAAGATATAAAAAATTCGTTTGGGAGCAATACGTAGGTTACAGAAGGCTACAATTTAAAAATTGTTAGATGTATACAGGATGTCTCACATAAGAAAAAAAATTAGTTCATTAAAAATTATTCAAACAAGAGTAAACAATTAATTTCTGGGAGACTTTTTTTCCTTAAAAATTCAAATAAATCGAAAACTAATAATTATAGTAATAGGGAACCTTTAGTTAACTGACATTATTTTTGATGTAGTTTTTAATTCTAAAATAAAAAACAGGGCGTTCCATTAAAAAAAATATAACTTTGTATATTTTCTCTTATGTGGGACATCCTGTATACATCTTACAAATTTTAAATTGTAGCCGTCTGTAACCTACGTATTCCTCCCAAACGAATTTTTTATATCTTTGGTCGTTTTCCCATAAAGCTCCGTCCCGTTGAGCGTGAGCCACCCTGTATATTTAAATTCATATGTTATATTTCAACGAATAAAGTCGTAATTCATATTATCCTTAAAATAGGCAACTCACAATACACCTAAGATACGTAGTAACTCTAGTCCAGCAAATGCGCATCAACGAAAACTGCTGTATATCAAGTTATAACAGTTTTCTACGCAAACATTTGTGGAAGGGTCCATATTTGTTTGTTTTGAACGCTGTTTTCTAACCTAAGTTTTTTGAACGTACCTATGTGACAAGTTTAATAATTGTGTGATAATAAACAAGAAACTATCTTCGAAAATGAGTAAAAGAAGTGAACTAATATTAAAAAGTGCTATAAGGATATTAAAGGAAAATCCAAGTAAGTTTTACGATTAACATAAAGTTAAGGCAAATTTAGTTTATGAGTATTTTATTTCAGAATGTCAATCCTTGTCCCCGGTTCCCCTGAAACCTAAGGCGGTCTTAGGTAATGAGGTTCCTTTAGCAGAAAAACAGGTTCTCAAACCATAAAAAGTGTCTTCATTGGATCCAAGTATAAAAAGAACTCTACCCAAGCAGCAAAAAAATGCTCAAAAGAGTTATATAAACAACTATATAACAATTTGTTGTAAAAATTGTATATTTTAAAAACATTTTATAGAAGCTTATATGGCACTTATAAACACGGAAAAGGCGCAGTTTAATAAAATAAATGTGATTCTTAACAGTTTTATTATGGGGTATAAAATTAAGTATAAAACACTCTGGAGTATGTTATAAAATTTTTATATAACAATTCTTTTAAAGTTATATTATTGGAACTATCAACATACCTATAAAATAAGTTTGTTTCTGAAACTATCATTATATAATAGTTTTATGGATATTATATATTTGTTTTACAGATATGGCTTACGACCATATTAAAATAATTAGAAACGACTTATAAAATTGTTGTTTAACAGTCTAATAATTATTTTATAATACACAAAATTGATTTATTCGCAACATTTAGATTTTATGCAACACTATAGTTTTACAGTTATGTAAATTAAAATTAAATTGTGGTGACAAAGACAAAACAGATTTTTAAGATGCTCAGAATAAACAAATATATAATGGAGATAGTTTTCATGTAATAAACTATATGCATATTATTTTCACTGTTTATCCAGTAATTTCTTCTGTCACACAAATTTTAATGACATTATATATGCCTAATTATGGGAAAAAATTACTTTAATAATTTAATTAATGTTTCAAAAATTTACCTAAATTAGTAAATATTGATAATGTTGTGTCTATTGTACAAAGTATTTGCTTATTTTCGATATCTAAACAAACATTTATTAATAATTTTGAAATAGTTTACATATAAAAACATGGTAGACATTATATTTACTGTTTGATAAACTTATCCAAGATGGAATCTATCAATAAATCAGTTTTGTTGTTTCGGAAACTAAACTAAACTATCGTGTAGTTGTTTCTAATAAAGCAATTATATTTCTAAATTGTTATATGATGCTTATTTTTAAGACACATTCGTTTTATAACTGGAAATGACGTAATTTATATTAAGATACTTTCGCATTTCCAATGTTGCCATATTTCTAATAAATTCAAATAATTTTAATATTATTGATCTAAATCGAGGTCTAAATCTTAATCTTCATTATTTATATTTGCGATTTTCACTAGATTCCTGATTTTTTTATCCTCTTTTCATCTAAATTAAAAAAAAAAAGCTTCATTGCATTTAAAATTTTCGAGAAAAATGGAAATATTGTCAACTTTTTGACATAGAGCACTCTAGAGGCGATAAAATTATTTATTATTGTTATTCATTTTATGCATCTTATGAAACAGGGAAAAACTATTTTAAATGACGTCAAAATCATTGAAATCGGTTAAAAAACAAAAAAGTTACATAACATTTATTTGTAAGGGCAAAATATTTTTTTGTATAATCTCATCAAGGTTTCAATTGTATTTCTCGAGATAATCACATGATTATGTTTTCGAGAGTTCATTGCACCCCTAGCGGCCATTTAAAGAACTCGAAAACATTTTCCTGCGTTTTTTATGGCCATTTTCATTGCAAAAAGTTTTTCGCCGAATATATACACTGATCTGTTTCTGAGATATGGCCGGCGTCCATTTTTAGTTTCCCACCCGGTACATAATAGAATCTCAAAACAAATTCGATAGACGCTAAATTGGTGGTTCTCACCTTATCCAGACTGAGGCCGCATGGACCGGAAGATGATATATTAGAACAGAAGTAAAAGTTGGAAAGGCTTTTGCCAGTTCTCCTACTTTATACACATACATTGACAGGTTTGCCACGTATCTCACCGAAGTGGACGCGATACATTGGCGTACAAAATTATTTTATAGATGTTAATAACAATTTCGAGTAAACAGTTTAATAAATTGTAAATAGCTGTTGAAATTTTGTAAAATTATGATTTGAATATTATAATACATGTTTAATAATTATTTATAGTCCATAAATACATGCGATTGTCCGGTTCGGCCGATAACAATTTAAATTACTTATTTTATGAAACGACACTGGCAGGTAAACATTACTGCGAAATTGTCGAAGCCTTCCGATGTGGTTTGACGTTTACCCCCTCTCTACCTACCAAAAGCCTTTCCAACTTTTACTTTCTCTATAGGACGTTGAATTTTCAGGTATATATGTTGACAGACTAAACCAAGTAGAGGATCTTCACAAGCCCTGGTTTATAAGAATCAATCCAAATCGCATTTTGATCAGGGTTTACAATTTTTTTAATTACAAATCTAAATTAAAAAAATATATATTTTTAAGTATACAGTTTATCGTCTCCGCATCGTGCAGTATTGGAATCGCGTCTGGGAGTAGGAGTCCTGTCTCAGCCCGACCAATATAGTTAGACCTGGATCCTGTTTGTCTTTTTTATTTAAATACCTATATTTTCTTATAATCCATAAACATTTTTAAATTGAAAAATCGGAATGAAATAGAAATTTAAACAAAAATATTTGTGTCGGTTCTGGAGTATATCTAAACCGTCATTTTTAGTCCAATTTTACAAAGAAAAAATAAGTTAAACATTGTATTTCTGTATTAATTTATAAAATAATTGCTTAAACTGCAGAATCTTCACCATCTTTTCTACGCATGTATGCCCAGTATTTTAATGTTATATAAATTTACTCTACAAATATGTCTTTTGCGCCGAAGTCGTACTTTTTTCCTGACAAAATTGATTTATGGGTTTAATGGTATTAATTAAAATATTTTATATATCCTATCCATAGAAAAATCTCAAAACTTGTTCATTTGTATTGTTAGAATAGATTGAAAGTGTCAAATAAAAGATAATAATAGAAATATCAACTTACGCGCTATTTTTCTACTCGCCTTTTTTTCGCGCGATCAATTGCTCGCGACCTTTTTTCTTTGGCGCTCTTTTTTCGCCGGCGATCTTTTGACACGCGCCTATTTGTGCGCGACATTTTTTCGCGCGACCAAATGTTCGCGACCTTTTTTCGTAGATCCAATAAAACTAATTATTATGCTGATAAAGAACTGGAGGACATTTTAGCAGATAGTGACAGTGAACCGGAGGACCTCTTAGCAAATAGTTACAATGAATCGGTTGCAAATGTACTTTATTAGTCAGATGAATGCACTGAAGATGAAATGACCACACCAAAACCTTCGTACGTGCCTCCTGAATCGTCAGATAGTTCCGACCATTCAGACAGTAATTATTCAGTTGAAGAAATTCTACTCAATTTTGGAAAAAGGCATAAAGATAACTTCAAGAAAAATACGATTCATTTTATCTGGCGTGAACAAGATCTATGGCCGGACATACACCAATTTGATTCTAGCAATTCGAATTGTTCTCCAAAAAGTGGCCTAGACGCAAATAGAATGTTTGTAAACATTTTTGGGTGAAGACATTTTTCAGCATATCGCCGACTAAAGTAAAAAATACTTTATGGTTTTAACCTCTTTACCTGGGATATGCCCCAAGATGAAATGATGAAGAAATACAGTTTTGTGAAAAACTTCAAAATCAGAGAGCTGGACTGCAAGAAAGAATGGAGCCAAGAATCCATCGCGCTTGCAACCGAAAGACATGCTATTCAGCGATATAAGGACGGTTCCAAAACCATAGAAAAAACTGGAATAGGAATGTATGGGCCGAGAACCAAGTATTCCGAAAGCATGGGGAAATACCCAAGCAGCTTCCAGGCGGCAATTCACGCCATCGAGAAGTGTATCCAGTTTAATATCGAGAGAAACTGTCGTTACTGAATCATGTCCGATAGCCAAGTAGCCATCAAAGCGTTGAGCTCTTACGTAATCAACTCGTCCCAGGACATAACGGGGTACAGGGTAACGAGATTATAGATAGTCTTGCAAGGAACGGGGCTCAAACACCCTTTGTAGGACTTGAATCGTTCTGCGGTATCAGCAGTAACATAATACTAGGAGAGATTAAAAAAGAATTGGGCAGTAGAAGAACGATCATTGGAACAATATCTCGGGGCTGAGACAGGCTAAGATACTTCTGGGTAACAGGAATCCTTACTGGGCATTGCCGACTAAAAGGACACCTTAGTAAAATGAGAGTAGTAGAAGATAGTGAATGCAGATTCTGTGAGAAGGAGACTGAAACCTTTATTCACATTTTAACTGAATGTGTAGCACTCCAGAATCCAAGGGCACTATACCTAGGAGCATATCAAATTTACCTAACTTGAAGCCACTCCAAATCCTACACTTCCTTGAGAAGATAGGATTGGAAGAGTCGTTATAGACATTGAGACATTTCCTTGCTACATTAGAGACAAGGGGGAACAATAGATATTTTAGGTCGCAGTGTAATAACACCCTACTCCCAACATAACATAACCTCTTCAGGTATTCATCCAAAGACTAGGTTGCATTGATTTCATAATACAGATTATAAAGATATATACTGCTTTTTTGTAATAAACTACTGGCACAAATAAAGAAACACTCCATTAACGCCTATTGGGCAACAAAAATTAAGGTAGCTACACTAATGTTTCACCAAATTATGACCAGAGTTCGATTTCTTCTTTTGCTACGGACGCTACATTTTGTTGAGAATGTAGAGAAGGCATCCGAAGACGATATGTATATTTTTTTAAATTGAACACCCTGTTTTTTATTTCAGTTTTAGGATGGTTTGGTAATACTTTATTCAACCCTAGAATTTTTTTAAAAATATTACGGGGTTTCCATGCAATTATTTTTTATATGAAATTAGAAAATGATCCATACCCCAAATTAAATAATCATAATTTCTGTAGGTTTACAATAATTTTAAAATTGTTTAATATACCGACTAGTAAGATACTAAGCTAACAACGAATAGTGGTGATAGAACTGGTTTATGTTATACAGAGTGTCTTGTAACATGTCTTAAATGGCTAATTTTAAGTTCAATTTACTTAATTTTTTCAAATGAAACACCCTGTATATTATTTTAGCCTATACTCTGTTATTTAACTATCCAATTATATCAACTTGTTAGCCAATAATGTATATACAGCGTGTTCCATCAATGCGTAATTGATCAAAAGCTGTTTTATTATTGGAAATACGAAAAAAAATTAATTTAAAAGTTGTATGGCCATGTTTGATAATTATTCTGAAATATACAGGGTGGTCCATAAACGAGGGGCTGACCATACACCCTGCAGGTAGTTATAAATATTTGATTGTTTTCACATCGTCAAACAATTTTAATAGACTTCATTTATTTGCTATTTTATATATAGGGTGTGTTTAAATGCGAGGTAATGATTTTCTTAATTTTTTAAATGGAATACCCTATATGTTATACTACCAATTAATTAATACAGGGTATTCCATTAAAAAAAAAATAATAAAATCGTTTTGACCCACTCTATATGCAACATAGCAAATCAGTGAATCCCATTAAAATTGTTTAACGATGTGAAAACAATCAAATATGTATAATTACCTGCAGGGTGTTTTGCTTTAAAACAGTATAGTTTCGTCAGTACCTTTTTTTATGGGCCACCTTGTATATTTAAGAATTATTATTAAATATATATGGTCATACAACTTTTATATTAAAAATTTCTTCGTATTTCTAATAAAGCAGCTATCTATCAATTACACTCTGATAGGACACCCTTTATATGTTATTGGCTAACGCATTGGTATCGTTGTATAGGCAAATGTATAAGGAATTTTATGCTAAGATAATATATAGGATGTTGCATTTGAAAAAAACAGTAAATTAAAATTAAACTTAGCCATATTTAAGACATGTTTCAATACACTCTGTATAAAATAAACCAATTTTACCACCACTATTTGTTAGCTTAGTATCTTATAAGTAAACTTACTTATATTATGATAATTTAATTTGGGGTCTGCATCATTCTCTAATTTAAATAAAAATTAATTGCTTGGCAATACTGTAATATTTTTTAAAAACATTCTAGTGTTAAATATAGTATTACCAAATCATTCTAAAAATAAAATACAGGGTGTTATATTTAAAAAACATATATTTTTATTTGCCAGGCAAAAAGTATTTTTAAAATATGTATTTTTTCAATCCATATAATTTTTTTTCGAAACTTGTTTGCTTGTTTACAATACAAATTGAAATATTGAACGCACTAATGGGACACCCTGTATTTTAAAAAAATTTATGCACAGCGCAATATACAGGGTATCCCAAATTCAAAGGTGACCATTAGGATTTCGGAAACTATATGATATAAAGGCTCGATTAAATTAGGACAAAGCTGCGCATTTTTTATTTATTTTCATATTTTATGTATAATAAAAACTTTTTTTAAAAACAAGGTTTCGTAGATTGTAATAACTGGTGCGCATTGTATATTGTAATTGATATGTCCTTTAATTTTTAGACAAAAAAAAATGCTCAGAAGAAACCATGGTCATCCCAGGGACATAAAGATGTACTAGAAATATTATTTCAAGCACGATTGGCCGTCCAAAATTAACGAAGAAGAACAAATGAACAGCATTATTTTAGAAAACAATATGACACAATTAAAATAGGTAGACTTAAAAAAGTTATTAAAAAAAAATTGACTGAAAAAGATCCGATAACATTTGTAGTACCTTACGAACAATTTTATGACTAATGGAATGTCACATATCTACGGGACATGGAGGTAGAGACAAAATGAAATCTGCGTTAAGACCAAAATTTTTGATTATTAAAATATCTGTGAAGTGCTGTACCCGTTGCGCTGAAAAACAAGGACAACCTCAAAAAGTATTAGTAGTAAAGCCTATTTTGTCCAAAGATTGGAATCATCGCAAGCAAGTTGATCTTATTGACTAACAATCAACGCCAGACAGGGAATTTAAATGGTTACTGAACTATCAAGAGCACCTCACCAAATTTGTTCACCTAAGACCACTAAAACGCAAACGGGCGGAAGACGTTGCTCATGAGCTTCTAAATTTTTTTTTAGAATTTGGAGCCCCGAAAATTTTACAAAGTGACAATGGACGTGAATTCGTCAATCATATAATTAAAGAGATGATGTCAAAATGGCCAGCTTGTAAAATAATAGATGGTCGCCCGAGACACCCCCAGAGTCAAGAAAATGTTGAAAGAAGCAATCAAGATATTGAGAATATGTTGAGAGCTTGGATTCATGATAATAATACTGTATTGAACCTTATTTTCATTTCTATTTTATTACTCATCTTAAATCATTTCAGGGTTTGCAACACCGAGATTTCCGATTTAATCTCAAATATACTTTATTTCCATAATTCTGAGGAACCCGGTATGCAAACGTTGAAATGATATCGTCGCGCGCCGGACGGTCTGATAAGAGCATTCATGGTTCTGAGACCACAGGCAGAGACAATCCAGCGAGACGTGTAACTCAATGTATTTTTTTTGTTCGGTAAAAGTTATTTGGGTGATTGTAACCACAACCAGTCTATGATGTCGCCACTAGTAAATGGCGGGAAAATTAAAAATGCTTTAGGGCGGGAAATAAGTGCCATTTGAACAAATGTCGCTTACGTTAGTCTGGAAAAAAGGTACCGATATGTTATGACTGTTTATTTTAATAGAAACCATGGAAACGAAACAAACACACACATACACTCAACACAAATGTATAAGGCCTGAGTCGAGTAAGTTCCCATCCTATAAACTGGATCGAAACCTGCTAGACCCATTCCGTACACCCCCTGCTAACTCCTCTTCGGGTCATCAAGATCAATAGATTTATATGCCATGCCTTCTAAAAGGGATTGAAGGATGACATACTATCATCATTTAAACAGGATATTGCTGAAGGATTACCCCTGTTATTTCGTTTGTTTGTGTATCTTGTGCGTGTGCATTCCTGTTGTGTCCCCAGTCATGTAAAAGTTTTTCTAGTCTCCTAATTTGGTTACTAGGTGGACCTTCTCCAACTAGTAGTCTAATCTATTCCATCTGTTCTGCAGCAGAAGGTACTTCTCAAACATAGCAAATAATATTATTAATAATAAACACTATTTAAAGATGAATACATTTTTGTAATTTTTTGCCGTTATCCCTTACCAGGGTATACTTATTTTCTATACTGCCTTAATTATAGATTACCTTACAATATTTGAATGAATATAACATTTTATCCATGAAAAATCTAATTTCGAATTTAACTCTTCTTTAATTTCATTTAAACCAATTGTTATATTTCAATTTATTATCAAGGAAATCTTCTAACAAAGTTATAGCAGATCCTACTTAAACTACTGGTTGTTCTGCAGGATAAATTACCTTTTCTTGAGATTGATCTCTTTCTAAAATCCATAACCTTATGTATCCTGATTTAAAATTGTGCCCTTTTGTGATCCAATTTTTTTCTTCGTTTAAATGACTACAATCTTCTAATAGCCACTCTAATCATTTAAAAAGTACATTTTACTTCTTTTCTAGTAGGTGGGAACTTTGAGCTGCCATTAAAGATGTCGATACATTCATCTACATACTTAATGAAAAAAAGTAGCTGTAGCAATGGAACTCTGTTCCAATTCACGTAAAATAATTATAGTCATTTTGTAATATATTAATAAACACACACATTATACAGTGGTTTTCTAAATAAATTGGAAATTACTTACCTCTAGAAAGAAACGTGTACAAAAACGCGAGTTTGGTTTCAAAAAATGCAAAAAATAATATGCGAAAATAAACATTCCCCCCCCCCCCAAAGAAAATTAATTAAACAACAAAATCAGACTCAAAGAAATAAACGGGGCCCAAATTAAATTAATTTTAATACAATGCACACGTTCATAACAACATTCATATAACATTGTCAATTGTCAGTTCTAATCTATACGTCGACGTCAAGAAACCAGCAACATCACCGACCTCTAATAATGGTGTTAGTTTTATTGGAGAGAGATAAATATATTTAAAGATCAATGTAAAAGAGAAAGAAAGTCATATATGTAATTTAAATGGACCACCAAACAAATTTTTCTATTAAGTTACACGTCTCTGTTGTCTCTGATACTAATGACTGATCTAGCCTGTTTTGAGTTTAACAATACCTGCATGATCTCTCTATGGCACATTTGTTATTCACAAAATTCCCTTTCTGATGTTTCGCTAAAAATCTTTTAATCCTGATCCTATCCTGCATTTGAGTTTTGCCTCGCGGAAAATTGAAGCGATAACAATAAAAACGTTAAATAAAACGTTGGATATACTCTCACACTCACATTGAAACACACTTTTGTACTCTGGCGAGAATTAAATAAATATACATCATACAAAAATGTCAGGTGGTCGTGTTAAACATGCTCGGGTAAGTTTAATCGCATCTGCTGTTGTTGTTTTGTTTTCGACAACATTGGTATAAACTTTAAAGCATTTAATTGTCATGGTTCATTTGTTTTTTTAAATTTTAACAAAACAAAAAAAAAATAAAATATAAATAGAAGCGAAATGCATTTCAGTTAATTACAAAATTTTTAGGAGTCTATTAATTTAATTTGCACAACGTAGTACAGGTTCAAGAGGTAAAAATTTTATTTATACCTCATCCTTCAATGCTTATTTGTAGTTAAAATAAAAGTTTTATTACATGTGACTGGCCTAATAAAAGTTTTCGTTTAGATTTAATCATGCTTCCATGGTTTTTACTCTAATAAACCTTTTCTTTTAACAGATAAGTCAGACTTTATTTATTCATAGCCGTATTTTAATTGATTTGGAATTTGGTATTAGTATATAATATTATAATTTTACAGTTATATAAAAATGGCTAGTGTATTAAAAATTATTGCAAGCACAAGTACGCGTAAACGACATAGTGGCCATTAAGCATTATCTATAGACGAAAAAAATATCGTACTTAATGTATTTAGTAATTTTTGAAAATACTTTGTTTCACTTTCTGTGGATGAAATAGTCACTAATTGTGCGACCTATTCTGGAGTTTAAGAAGATACAGTTATTAGATAAACGCCCTCCAGGAAGAAACAAGATCTTTACTATGGTAAAGAATATAATAAGGCAAATGCTACATTTTTCTTTCGAAATGAAATTCCTACACTCAAAAAATTACACTTCAAAATAGAAAATGTATCATATTTTCATCTGCAAAAAATATTACCTACATAAAATAAATTTTTGTAACAAAATAATAATATGTGACAAAAACAGCTTTTCAACAGAAAATAATAATTAATAATAATAATAATAATAATAATAATAATAATAATAATAATAATAATAATAATAATAATAATAATAATAATAATAATAATAATAATAATATAATAATAATAATAATAATAATAATAATAATAATAATAATAATAATAATAATAATAATAATAATAATAATAATAATAATAATAATAATAATAATAATAATAATAATAATAATAATAATAATAATAATAATAATAATAATAATAATAATAATAATAATAATAATAATAATAATAATAATAATAATAATAATAATAATAATAATAATAATAATAATAATAATAATAATAATAATAATAATAATAATAATAATAATAATAATAATAATAATAATAATAATAATAATAATAATAATAATAATAATAATAATAAAAATAATAATATACCCCGCAACAATATAGAAAACAACAACGAAGCGGACCACGATATAAATTCTGAAAGCTGAAGACCTAAATGTCACCAAGAATCGTCGATTAAAATGGAGCAGAGAGATGAACCAAGAAATAGTTAAAACATTTCTGCTAATTAACGACTGTAGAGATGATCCGCTTCCAGGATGGAGACAAAAATTACACAAGGAAATTAATAAGCTGTACCCAAACTTAGAACTATCTGAACAAAATACTGCCGATAGACTGCGTGCTATATACTCTAGAAAACTGTTATCAGTATTAGATATAGATAAACTGCGCCGTGAAGCTGGCAACCAAATATATAACCAGCAAATTAAAGAAAGTGTTCAAACCAATATGCAAGAAGAATTACCGGAAACAGAACATCAAGAGCAAATTCACAAAATAAACCAAAAATTTGAAGAAAATTTTGAGCTCTTCGAAAACACAAATCCCGAAATCGACCATGCCTACCACAATTGATTAAAAATAAATAAATATTGCACTAAACTGTAAATTATTAAACGAGAATAATTTACAAAGAATTAATACAGGCATCTACACAGCAGCGATTTCAGTCATAGAACTCAACGAACAAATTCCTTACATACCAAAATTCAAATCAAACCAAAAAATGACTCCAGAAATACCGTGGAGGAAGCGACTGAAAAAAAACATAGATAAACTTAGAAGCCAAGTTGATACCATAACAGAATATTTACAAGGTAATAGAAATCACAAACTCTTATTCAAAATATATTGGACAAATCTAACATAGAGAAAAACAAAGATACCAGGGAAACCGAATTAATAAAGCTTCGAGATGAACTGCGACAAAAGTTAAAAATAAAAGGAACTAGAAGATATAACACCACCACTAAGAGAAAGGAACAAAACCGAAATTTCCAGAGAAATCAAAAATTATTTTACCGCACACTAGAACAAAAATAGAAAATAAGGAAGACACGTCAGTAAACAACGAAGCATTTCGGGAGTATTGGAGCAATATATGGTCAACTTCAGCCAACCACAACCAAAACACAAGGTGGTTAAAACAGGTGGAAAAAGAAATGGAACACTTACCTGAAATGGCCAGACTATACATAAGGGAAACTGATATCAAGGCATCGCTGAAAAACCTTTCAAACTGGAAAAGCCCTGGTCCGGATCAAATCCACAATTTTTGGCTCAAAGCATTTCTTTGCTTACCACCGATATTAACAAAATGTTATCAACGTATACTGGAAGATCCCACACAAGTGCCTACTTATCTTACAGAAGGCAACACCTATCTTATACACAAGAAGGGAGACAGAACAGACCCAAAAAACTATCGACCCATTACATGTCTATCCGTAATGTATAACTTGTCAACATCGGTGATATATTCCAAGATCTACGAACATTGCGATTCCCATTCCATAATAGCCCCAGAGCAAAAAGGATGTAAAGAACAAATTCTTCTTGACTCCATTGTAACCAATCAAGCAAGGGTTAAAAAACGCAATCTAAGTGTATGCTATATCGACTATGCAAAAGCATTTGACTCCGTGCCCCACGATTGGCTTGAAAAAGTCCTGGAAATCTATAAAATTGACCCTAGCATCAGATTGCTACTAAGTTTCTTGATGAAACAGTGGAGGACCAACTTAAATGTAAACGGTGAGAAAGTAGGACAGGTCCAAATGAACAGAGGGATTCGCTTAGCCCATTATGGTTTATCTTAGCACTACCAATATCATTCCTACTGCGTAACACCAACTATGGCTACCGTCCATCGATACAAAGCAACATCAAGCTAAGCCATTTGATGTTCGTCGATGATATAAAACTTTATGCTGAAAATAAACAGCACTTAAATATATTGATCCAAACAACCAAAAAGTTTAGCGATGATATCAAAATGACATTTGGATTAGAGAAAATTTTCAGTCTCTGGTTCAACCCAAGGTTATTTGCGCTGTCAATGTAACAAGGGTTGCTCGAATAAAAAGTGTAAATGTCTTGCGTCTGGATATACGTGTAACAGCAAGTGCCACAACAGTGCACCTTGCTCCAATAAATAATAATTTTCTTTGTTTTGTGATTGCAATGTTTTAAAGTTTTTTAATAATATTTTGTCAGACCAAACCAAAAATAAGTTTTTTTTACGTCATTTTTATTTCTTTACTTAGTTTTTAGTAGTAATAGCAATGTTATACCTATAAATAAACTTTATTTTTTTCAAAAATTATTTTATTATTCTAAACTAAATTAATTAAAGAGGATTGGTTAGTTTACATACTAACCAACGAGCTGGTTATTATGTATTACTACGAATATTAAATTCACACTTTATCCAAATACCATGGATAGTTTATAAACTAGCCAAAAATACCGGTTAATTTGTGTACTTTTCTTGTAGTTTGTAGTTTGACGATAAATATTGTATAGTTTGTAAACTAGCTGGTTAGTATACAAACGAACCAATATGCATAGCTATTTTATTAGAAATATGATTTTCCATCAAAATAGCAGGACATTTGGATAGTTTGCATACTATACAGCTAGTCTATAAACTAGCCAAGTAAACACTTTAACCGTAACATATACATCCATGAAACAAAATAAATATAACATAACGTAAATTGTTGTTCGTCTAATTTATTGTTAATAAATTTTGGTTGGGCCGAATATATCTTTGCTTAAAAATATTTGCAGTAAATTGATAATATTATAAATTCTACTTGGATCGCACCGTAATATGCCGAAACTGGTAAGTAATTAACAAAATAGCAATCAGTTTCCATTTGATGAGTGTATTTAATTAAAACGTTGCCCCATTGATATGCACGGTCTGTAAATTATAAATGATTAGCAGTTAATGAAAATTCGGAAGTGTTCAAAGGTAAATACAGTAAAACGATGCTTAATAATTAAATTTGGTTGGTGTACAAAAAAAAAGTTTAATCATTTTAATAAGGTTTTTCATTATATTTTCAATAAATAGGACTTAAAATTTTGACGTATTATAGCTAATTCGTCACAAATAAATATTAATCTCATTCCACTAAAATATTTTTCAAAACCATCAGTAATTTATTTGTGATAAACATTTGTATATTTCCAAACAAATTATTGTCACTATCAACAAATCAACCAATCCTTTGACTCTTTCAATATGGATCATAATCCATGCTAGCAGTCAATGAAGACACACTATTTTAAAAATTTCAATTGTAATACAAAAGTTTTCAAACTTTGAAAGAACAGTCGACTGGTTTAAATAACATTAAATTTAAATTTGCATCCATTTCCAAGGTCCGGAATTAGTTATTTTATGGCGATATGGCATTTTTGTTTATAATTTTGAGAAAAAAATTACAAAAGTGCTTACAAATTGGATGTTTTCAACATTGTATCAGGTTTGAAACTTTTTTGAAAGTCCGCAACATGGTTAGTTTTTTGAAAAATAGCGTTTTTGTTAATAGCAAAGTGCTGCAAACATAAATCAAACATAACTTGGTGTCCCCTACCTAATATAACCAACCTTCTATATAAACTAGGAAGGTGTCAATATTTCACAACGTTATATCTTTCAAGCGTCTTTCACCAAATATACATTTAGGAACAAGATATTGAAAATACCGCATTTAGTACAGAGCAGGTGTTACGTGAAATTAATATAAATTAATTTTTCAAATTTATTTTTAACAACTTCTCCATAACCCCTCGTAACACAAGTTAAACGACCACCGCTCGCTTCCTTCTCGTGATTTGTAAAGTACAATTTGCGCACGGTCCATAGTGTTTCTTTGAACAATCACGTTGAGATAAAACCAAGTCGTGTGGATTCAACCAGCCTTTTGGTTTATCGAGTTCAATGTGGTAGTTTGTGCCGATAAATAGCTACTATAAGTAGATTTTCGTAGTTATCTTGTCTTTTATCTGTGTTTATTGTGTGTTAACGTTGGGATAATTGTCCGGTAATGTTTCTCCCAACTTATATTTTAACATTTTGCTGGAATTCGTTGGAAAACCGAAAGAATCGGCCATTTGCTTTTTTTTATTATCATCATGCTGACGAGTGCCGGTTATTATTACTATTTTATTTTATATAGATTATAGCTACCCTACCTAATAATATTTTTAGGCTTTCTTTGACACTTTGATATATAAGTGGGGAGGCAACTAAATAATTGAATTACAAGTCAGTCTGGAAATACAGTTTAAATGAAAATCAATGGCTCCTAACTTGTTTTGGCCTTATTAATAATTTATATTTTGTTCAGATGGTGTAACTTTAATATTTGTCCTGATATTTTATATTCTGTTCAGACGATGTAACTTTAATATTTGTTCCGTTAGATTTCCAAACTGGCCTGTAGTTGTAGTATTACTGTTACTGAGGTTCTTTTTATTTCTAAACCTGTAGTGGCTCCAAGAAGTCCGAGTTATGTAGTTGCTCCTAGAAGATTTAAGCTACAAGAAACTCTAAGCTTTAAAGTCCAAGCTTTAAGCTCCAAGAAACTCCAAGCTCCAAGTTCGAGTTATCTAGTTTCTCCAAGAAGCTCAGAGTTACGTAGTTTCTCCCAGTTTCAAGTTCCAAGTGTGAGCTCCAAGCTCCAAGTATAAGTTCCAAAGGCAGATTGTCCACGACATACGACAGGGAAGTACCGTATTAGAATGCCACATGGTCGAGACAATTAAACATTTTATCTATCAGTCAATTTTATTTATTCATTTATTTAAATTTAATCATCTACTATTAATTTATTATGTAAAAATTTATTTTTTTACTGTTTTTTTATTAAATGTAATTAATTTTCTTAATTTCTTTTATTTGCCAGAACTCATACAGATAACTTTAAGTACCAGAAACTAATTCAATTGAACAGGATATATCAAATCAGATAAGTTTTCCTAGTTACTCAAAAACTTGGTGGCGCTCAACATTTGTTTGTCGTTATCATATTATAGTATCTTTCATTTTATCGTTAAGTAGACTTTGGCCTGCAAAGCGGTCAAGCTACTCTGATTTTATTTGTTGTTGTCAATTTATGAATCTACGCAGTATCAGCAATTTGAGCCAAATCACCTCCCTTAAATACAATTGACATCGTAGAAATCAAAAAAGAAGATGACACAGGGACACTATAAATATCTTAGGATGCCTTTTGGGTAAAATACGCCCCTGCTACATTTCAGCGTGCGTCCAAAACAAAAAAATATTTAACATATTTAGACAAAATAGTAGTATTTTCAACCTGTTTACAAGAACATTTAGATAGACTTAGATGCGTTTTTTAAAGACTGCGATTTAAACTTTAAAATCCAGTTAGATAAATCGGAATTCTTGCGAAAAGAAGTGGCATACTTGAGCCACATCTTAATACCTTAAGTACGCTTAAATCCGGATAATATAATAGCCATCAAAAATTTTCCTATACCAAAAACCACCAAACAAATAAAAGTATTTCTGAGACTATTGGGTTATTACCGTAGATTTATGAAAACCTTTTCAAAAATTACGAAAACACTTACCAATTGTTTTAAAAAAGGGCGCAAAAATTATATATATCTTTCTTTGAATATTGTAAAAACCTGTTGATGAATTAACCTATTTCACAATATCCGGATTTCTTTAAGCCATTTAATTTAACTACTGAGTTAGTTTAGGCGCGGTTCTATCTCAGGGGCCAATCGGAAAAGACCTTCCAGTTGCGTATGCGTCGCGAATATTAAATTATTCCATAATCGAGAGGGAAATTTTGGCAATAGTATGGGCCACGAAATAATTTCGCCCATACTCATTTGAAATTTTTTTTACTATTATCACGGACCACAAACCACTATAATGGTTATTTTCGTTAAAAGATCCTAACTCCAAATTGTTACGCTGGAGAGTAAAACTAGGTGAATATGACTATACTATATAAAAAGAGTAAACTAAATATGAATAAGGACGCTCTTTCCAGAGTAGAGATTCATACTAAAGAATTTCTTGACGACATGCACAAAATAATTTCAAACAGATCACAAGCAAATTCTAGACTTGACGAGATTATTCAAGATTTGAGAAATCTTGAACCTCTTTATTCGAACTTTGACCAGGCATCCTTACAAGTACACCCTAAAACTGATACTCTAAATGATTTAGAACCGCAAGATAAAGACGACAACGACACTGTGCACTCAAATTCTGACGAAAACCCAATCGTAGAAATTCCAATTGCAGAATGTACTGTTAATCACGGAATAAATAAAAATTTTGAAAATTTGGTACTACATTCTCCAGCTATACCTAAAATTACAGTTCTTTTTAAAAATCGAAAACGAAACCTTGTACAAATTATTGCTTTCACCAGAATAAAACTCTAAAGTTCTATAAAATTGCTAGAAACCAACGTTACTTTCTTTTTCTGGTTTAATCAATACATTTTTTATTCGAAACTTTGCTTCAATCTCAATTTTTTTAAATAATACTAAAATAGGTATATAAATTATTGTCTTCAGAAACTCGAAATTAAAAAAAGTTCGATTGTTTTCTTAATTAAATTCAGTTTAAATCCAGCAATACATTGTAAGAATAAAAAAGTGTGATCGAGTGTTATTAAAATTTTATTAAAGAGTAAAATAAATATATTACCTATATAAAAATAATCAAAACACAAACATATTATACTTTAATATTATATTTGTTTCGATGATTGCGAAAAGTGGCACGTTAATTTTTTGTCCTTGTAGTTGGATGAAGAGGAGGGATGAACAAGTTGTAAATTGTTCAGGCGATGGAAGCTGTTATTCTACCGACGAATTAGCCCGAGAAGGCTCAGATAAGGCCATGACAGGCCCTGAACCCTTTTGTGGAGTCGCTAAGGCATTGTGCAAGGCATCCATTAAACAATGGATGCAAAAAGAGTCTCAGGAATGGTGGAACAACTATTCAAGACTGAGACAGGCCAAACAGTTCATTAAGGAACCATCGGCCAAGTTCACGAAAGACCTACTGGATCAAAAACGTCAAATCGTTAGGATAACAGTAGGCCTTCTTACTGGACACTGTCGCCTCAAAAGGCACATGAGTGTCATAAATCCAGCAGAAGAAGCAACTTTGTGCAGGTTCTGTGAAGAAGAAGAGGAAACATCATTCCACGTCCTGTGCCAATGTGAAGGCTTGGCTGGAATGAGGTTTCTAACATTGGGCGAAGAAAAGCCAATTGCATGCAACTACATGCGGGAGCCACTGTCAAAGCTACTAAGTCTAATAAAAAAGACCAGGCTAGACGACATACTCTAAAACAAACGGAGTCCCACAATAGATCTGGAAAGGTCGCGGTGGACAAGGACAAATAACGTCCAACTCCTAATCTAATCTATTCTACCTAGGACATTCGAAGTATTTATACAGGGTGATTCACCACTTACGGTACGGAATTTGGTGGCTAAACTAACAATTTTGAAAAAAAATTCTTTTGATACAAATCAAGACCTACATTTTAAAATATTCAAAATATCGCAGAAAAAATATGAAGATTTTTTTTATGAAATATCCTAAATTTTTTGCATTTACAGACTCTAAAACCAGATTTTTTATATTCACCACTTGTGATCTAAATTTATTATTATGACTACTACAAATAGTAATAATGTTTAATCATAAATGCAATAAAATATTGGGTTTCCCATAAATAAATATAATTTTGATATGCCACACTTTTTAGGCATCATGTCTATTTCAGAACAATTTTAAAATTTAGCTCTTATTGGCTTATAAGTAGCCATAGAAAAACATAAATTCAAGAAGTTAGTATTCTTAATTTAAGCACAGTATTTTTTAATTTTACAATTTAAGAAAACCTCATACTTTGTTACCTTCTTTTTGACTTCTACGATGTAAATTGTACTTAAAAGGTGATTTAGCTTAAATTGCTGGTACTACGTGGATTCATAAATTGACCAGGATAAATAAAATCAGAGTAGCTTGACCTGTTCGAGGACCAAAGTCTACTTTACGATAAAATGAAAGATAATATAATACGATAACGACAAAAATGATGAGCGCCACCAAGTTTTAAGTAACTTGGAAAACTTATCTGATTTTATATGCCCTGTTTAATTGAGTTAGTCTCTGGTACTTAAAGTTGTCTGTTATGAGTTCTGGAAAATAAAAGAAAGTGAGAAAATTTAATACATTTTATAAAAAAGTAAAAACAATTAAATTTTATAATAAATTAATAATAAATAATTAAATTTGAAAGATCGAATAAAATAAACTGTTTTAAAAAATTAATTAAATGAAGTTAAATAGATATTTAATATAATAGATATTTAATTGTCTCGACCATGTGGCATTCTCTAGCGGTACTTCCTTGTCGTATGTCGAGACTTGGAGGTATGTCCAGACTTGGTTCTACATGGAGCTGCTTCGGAGCTATTTGGAGCTATTTCTACTTTACTTACAAACTTGGAGCTTGTTTGGAGAAGCTACAAAACCTGGAGCTTGGAACTCACACTTGAAACTCGGAACTTGGAGAAACTACCTAACTCGGAGTTTCTTGAAGAAACTACGTAACTCGCACTTCTTGGAGCCACTACAGGTTTAGAAATAAAAAGAACCTCAGTAACAGGAATATTACATCTACATGTCAGTTTGGAAATCTAATGCACTTATGCATAAAAGGGACAAATATTAAAGTTACATCGTCTGAACAAAATATAAACTATTTATAAGGCTAAATAACTTAAGAGCTATAGATTTCCGATTTGGTACTACATTCTCCAGCTATACCTAAAATTACAGTTCTTTTTAAAAATCGAAAACGAAACCTTGTACAAATTTCTGAGTATAATTTCGAAAATGACTGGAATATTAGCCAGCTAAAATTTTTAAAATAGTAGTCAAACCTGACGAACATAATTTTCATTTATTTATAGTAAAAGAAGTGTCATCCAAAATTAAACTATATGGATGTTTAATACATATCACATCCGTATTAAAGAGCTGCTGCGATTTATCTCATAAAAACTTTCTTATTGTATTTCAGAACATTCTGACTAGGTACTTATTTCCAGCAACCAAATTTAACCTGAATCAATTTCTTATGAGATTAATGCGTAGTTCTTTGTCTATTCTAGAAACTACTTTTTGCGCAAACGACCTTACCCTAAATATCCTATTTTATCCAACTTGATCCGACTCCAATTTGACAGATTGAAATCAACAAAACACCACTTACCGTGTTCCCGTTAAATTCATCATGTCTTACTATTATCATTCACCTGCCATCTCTGAAAATAAGGACGAGCTTTCCAGACGTGTCCCTTCGTCCTGCGTGCCCCTTTCGTTAATAATGGGCCCGTTTAATCACTGTAACTTGCCCTAATCTGTCCGGTGGCATGTAAATGCCCGACTAAAGCCACTAGAATGCGCGACGTGGCAGGAATTCTGAATTTTCTTCTAATTGTTCGACAAATTAAAAGTGTCTGTACCTGGAATACGGATTTTTAAATGGATGACAGTACAAGGTAGATTCGCTTTTGTGCTAAATATTTCCTGAAAGAGAAATGTTACACAATGCTTAATTTTCAAGTACATAATAAATTATTCTTAAATGAGTAAAACCAAATTTGGTAGATTTTCACAAAACTTTTATTTTAAAAAAATAAAAATTAAAAAATTAAAAACACTACACATGACATGTTTCGAAGTACAACTTCTTTTTCAAATGTGACTAATTTACAATTCGGTGTCCAAAATATATATGAGAAGTAATTTAACCAAACAAAGTAATTAAGAAAATACATCAATAACATAACAAAGTTATGTTATTGTTTATGTGTCGAGTGAGAAGGGAGACATACAATGGTATAATGTTTTTCCCTTGCAAGGTCGATAACGTCGATATTGCGGGTGTGGCTGTAATGACCATCAAAGATTAACAGGTTAACTTGAGTAGGTTTAGTGTTTAGTGATGAACCCACTGGGTGAAAATATGAGACTGTACCCAACCGAATAAATGTGTATCTTCTACGGACCTAAGAGGAGCTCTCTTTATGAGCTGAATGTTCAATTTTTGTTTTCCTTGGCTAAATAACCAAGAAAGGTAAAAAGTTTCAAGACGCACTCATACAAAAGATAACTGTAGTTAAAAACCCTCTCCGTGCTAATGTTAATGAAGTAACTTGACGTTTACCTTTGAGCCCTATAACTGACGATACTTTAGTTGGAAAAATTGGTAAGCGTGCTTTGTATATATTTTTAATGTTGCTTCGGGAATAAGGCAAATGATAGCTTGGCTTTCTTCTTGACAATCTTGGATGTCGCTTTAAAAACAATTTAATCCAGCCGTTGTCTGCTATTCTCGATGTAGAAAACGGGTGTTTGATTTTATTCCTTATGGCCAACTGATAATCCATGTGCCTCAGATCTATCATTGTGAGCTCATGAACTTTGGACTTCATTTTTAAAATGTAATCAACCTTCTCTAGCTCTGATCCTAAAACGCATTATCTTTCAAGCTTGGTTGCTGCAGCCTTATCTAGTGGAACTGTGTTAATTTCATTCAGACGAAAGAGCGTTGTTGGGGGAACCATACTGGTTTTGGATGCCTTGAAATATATTATTGTTTTCTCTCTCATTATCTTGGTGGCCCTGGCCATTTAATCTTGCTTGTATTGCTTTTTGTTATTATTGCAAGACTGACGTTCCGTTTTGTGTGGCATTCTAAAAAACATAAAGTCTGTTAGACATATATTAGAAAACTTAGGGCAAATACGGACTACTACTTTAGTTTATATACAGTGGCATCATAATGAATATTTGAACAAAAATATGCAAATAAAAAAATTAGGCTTGCATATTAACTTACGTGTTAAAATTATCAGCAAGTGAAACTCATATCTACATACGAGGTAAAGCGAAATCATACAAAAACGGCGTGCAGCAGATCTCCTTCAATAAAGGTCGCAAACATTCACTTGTTTAGCTATTTCTAGACAAAGAGTGGCATTTGGTTTAACCAAAATCCATATTACAAACATATTCCATATTTGTACCTTTTTCTCTACTGTTTAATTGGCAGAACATCAAAATTATTAGTACATAACAGATTGGTCATCTACAAGTGTCTTAAGACCTGTATGGACAATGGGATTATGCTAAACCAACTAATGTGAATCTTATTTAGAGCTTTCAAAAAAAGGGTACTCCAAAATATTGTGTATTATACCCAAAAATACGAAGCTAGGCATATATACATATGAACATCGAGCAGCGTCAAATCCTCGACTAAATAGAAATAATATTGAAGACGACAAAAGATTTAGAATCGTTATGTGAGTTAATTTTGAAAGTGTATTGACAGTTAGTCAGTTAGTCTCTGAGAGACGCTAATGAGTGATTTCTCAACTCAATATTAATATTATTAATATTATACTAATATTTTATAATTGCTATTGGATATGTAATATATAGAACACCCGCTATATTATCATCTTACGATTAGATTATTGAACTATAAAGAATTAGATAACAGAACACATTAATTAACGCTTGTTTTAGCTCTGGGTCCCATTGTTTTCTCCCTTTTGACGCAAGCTGCAAAGAACTTCTTCCAATTTTATCGCCGTTGTAATTCCTTTTCAGCCCTTATGAGCCGCTAATAAGTGAAACATTAAAAACAGTGCACTTCGACACCTTTTAAGAAAGCTATAAAGGCTCGGATAATGCTTGTTCCGTACAAAAGGCAATGCTTATATTATTATACCTATTAAAATACCTAATAGGTATTTTTTGATAGTTATTTAAAAAGTTAAGGATTGGATATTTATCAGATTTCTTGACAAATCTAGGTAAAATGGATTTTATTAGATATTAGCTAGAAATAGAAGTACAATCAAGCCCTGCCCGTTCATAGGAGCATATTATGCGCACGTGTATTCCCAGAAAAATGTAAATAAGTTTACAACCAATGAAAAGAGAAGAATGGACTTTACTTATAATAATAATAATAATAATAATAATAATAATAATAATAATAATAATACTCTCCCTAATTCACCCCCTTACGAGTGAATTTTAACCCCAAAAGCTGAGCTTGTCCGGGGAAAGGGACGGCTATTATTATTATTTGCCGTGGCGCTCCGGGGCGACTTAAAGATGATTGATGGTGCCATTTGACTTACAGGTGAGGAAAACCCGGAAAACCTCACCCACCATCATCGAGACGGTAATGTATGGCGAATTTTTTTAATCTGCATGTCATATCAACAGAAATTGAATTTCTATTAATACGCCACACATCAAATCCTAAACCGAACCATGCAATTTAATTAAAAATCCACATGGTCTGGTCTGGGATTCGAAACCCAGCAGTCTCAGACTCATAAACTTGCCTATAAATGAATATAAGCGCGATAGACCGCTACACCACCGTGCCCGATAAGCAATAATATCCGTTCCATTTCGTTGGTTGAAAACTCATTTACAACTTTATTACAACATTTTTTTGGGGGTGCTTCCCATGAACAAGCCGCGCCTAGAAATCGTATAATTAATTTCAAATATCATCAATTATACTCGTACATTCCAAACTATTAGGTATTGGTAGGGATTGCAACCAAGAACGTAAAATCCAATTTTTAATTAATCGCAGGAACTTTACAAAACATAACAGTTATTTCATAAACTGTGAGCTAATCGTTTGATAACCTGTTCGACCACAATTTGTTTACATTGTTGGAGGTATTTGTGGATTTAAGAAGAAACCTAAACGTTGTCTGGCTAGAACTACTATCTAAAATGTCCGTTAAGAATCACGACAGTCAATGTTGTGACAGCATCACGGTAAGGGCACACGTCCGGAAAACGTCATGATGTGGGTTCGATTCCCGCCAATGACAGGTTTTTTCAAATCTACAAATATTTGTTTTCACATTTGGGGTTCAAAGATGGTCTTAGTAATTCGTAAGGGGACTTTTCAGATTTGTTTCCGAATTTTAAAATTTATTTAAAAACTTATTTTCAGATATTTCTGACCTTTAGGATTTCGATTTGCGATCTACGAAAATTCAAAATTTTCACAATTTGTTTGTTATAATAAATTTTTTAAAGTTACTTTTATTTGATACCTCAGGAGTTCCTCAAGCGTGTAATATTGTCCATCCACTTTTCTTATATGTTATTAGTGATATCACTGCCACTATGGCGTGTTTTAATGAATTTGTTCCAACCCACGCGTCCTCACTGTATATTAAATTTTAATCGGAATATAATTTGGCGTTACTGTTCAAGATCAGGAAAAAAATGACCAAGAATCGTTTCTCAAAACAAAACAAAGAATAAAATAAAAAGAAAAGCAATTTTTCGTTCATATAACGAATGATAAATCCACTTTGTGATTCGAGATGAGCATAAAAAGTCTACAAATTTGATTTATCTCTCCATATCTCTGGCTTCAGCGGCCGGCGACTAACTTAAAGGGAGATAAATGGGACAAACAAACCAACGAAATGGTCGAAGCTTCGGCAACAACGTCGCAAAACGCATAACCATGTAAATGAAATGTTTGATTCTTCTTTTTATAGCGCGCGTGCCGGTATAGTCATTATCATAAGTCAGTCATAATGAAAAAGGATCCACTTTTAAAAATGTTACCATTTTTTTATATAGAGCATTTAATATAAAAACCGATGCACGTCAGAGATGACGTCAGTGACAGTCATTGGTACCACACCAACTAATAAAATTAGTTAAATTTTATTTTGCAAATAAATGAATAAATTTAGACGCATGGAGTTCATTTTTATAAAATTGCATATTAAAAATGTATTTTTTATTATATCACAGTAGTAAATGTACTGTAGGCAGATTATTAACGGAATACTTTCTAGTGAATTTCATAATAAAAGTTGGCATCAAATTTGATAGCTTTCAATTTTAATACATTGTTGTCAATTGTTATTTGTTTTGAATTATTTTGCATCGATCGATTTCTTTTCAACAAATTATTTGTATTTTAGATTAAATTATTAACAAACTGTTCTTTTCAGAACAAATTTATTAGGAATTTAATAGTGGTGTTCATTTATTGTGTATTTTTTCATTGAAAAATGCCAAAACAATTAAATAGTCGCTGCAAGGACTTCTCTAATAAATTATTTTGGGAAAGAACGTCATAATAATGGGCCTTTGTTACCTTTAACAGCTTTAAGAGAAGTGAGTTGATTAATAATGTATCGCCGTCAAATTAATATAATTATTTTGTTTCAGCGTGTCGCAGAAACACTTAATCTCAATTTTTCTACTGTTAGTTCTATTTTTCAAGCTGTAAAGAACTGTGAAGTTCTAAAGTCACCACCAAAATAGCGCCCTATGCAAAAGAAAGTTACCAACACAAGAATTCTGAATACCAGTGCTATTCGAGATGTTATTTATAGCATGTCTAGTAAGTGTATATGTATATAAATTATTATTAAACAATTACAAATTAATGTATGATTTCAGAGGAGCATGTAAGTTTAGATTCTTTGTTGGTGAAACTTAATGAGAAGGAGTTGTTCAATGGATGTCGCACATCATTGCATACCTTTTTATTAGAAATAGGTTTCATATGGCAGAAAGATAAACCAAGGCGAGGTCTTATAGATATTGCCGTGAAACGGCAGAATTTTTAAGAAAATGTACCAAAGAAAAGGAAGTAAATTTGTACCAGTTTGCTTTTATTGATAACACTTGGATTTTCCAAAATGGCACCATAAACCGTTATTGGCAAGACAGCAATAAAAGAAGTGTAAAAAGTACAAAAGTTGATGGTAAAAGGTTAATAAAAAAAAAATAATAAATATATACATGTTAACTGTATATTGATATTTTTTATAGATATATAATTCTTCATGCTGGAAACGTAAATGGATTTATTGATGGTGCCGAGGCCATATCTGCTTCAAAAAGCAATGATTAGGATTATCACCGTGAAATGAATAATGAAAATTTTTTAAAATGGTTTGAAGAACAATTGCTTCGAAGACTGCATGAACCATCTTTAATTGTAATGGACAATGCTTCATACCATAGCACATTGGCACACAGGTTCAAATTCAAGAGTGGTTGACGAATCAGAACATACCTTATTTAGTCACCATGTTTAAGACTGAACTTTTGAACCTTGTTAGACGGTGAGTAATGGAAATCTACTTTTTCTGTATTTTTTAAAAGATTTTATTTTTTTAGTAATAAACCACCAAAAATATATATAGCTGATATGCTGGCTGAACAGTATGGACATAAGGTGTTACGTCTTCCTCCTTACCATTGTATTTTTAATCCAATAGAACTGATTTATGGTATTTCAAAACAATATTATAATAGGCACATTGGTCGGGATGGAAAGACACAAAGAGATTGTATAGACATGTGGTCTGAAGCACTCCGAACCATTACCCCACAAATGTGGGCAAACAGTGTAAGACACACTGAATAAGAAATTTTTAAATGGTGTGAAAGAAAGCATATACTGGACCGATTGGAAATTGCTATTATTATAACACCAAATAGAGATGATTCTGATTTTAGTTCTGATTATTCTGACTGATTTTAGCTTAAATATTATTTAAGTTTTAAAATGTCATATGTTGTTAATTTTATTGCCTAACTGTTTTAATTATTGTTACTTCTTTTAAATATGGATGTTTATACACTAACTAAACATAATTATTTTTATTGTGAATTAAATCAAGCCTAAATGAAATTTGTTTGTTTTTTCATCCTTAACCTAACCTTTTTTTGTCATTTTAAACTTCTTGTGCAAAATTTATTACTATTAAATTCAGTGTTTTTCTAAAACTTCAATTTAAACATTATCAATAACCTTCATTGGCTTTTATATAGAATTCATTATACATTTAAAATTAATTACATAACATAACCAAAAAAACATAACCTCATAGTTTTAAAAATTCTTACATTCTTAGACTATTTTGAAGATTGGGCAACAATGCAAGGCTATGACTTCACAACTGATTGATGACGTGTATCGGTTTTTATATTGAATGCTCTATATACTCGATATAAAATCCAATGCACGTCATCGGTGACGTCGATAACAGGCATTGACACCACACATACGTTTTAAATTAATGAAATTTAATTTGATAATTGAACGAATAATTTTTGACGCATATAATAAGGGAAGGCAAAAGGAAACCTTGAATAGTCGTCGACAATAGTCAATACATAACGATTGCGATTTTCTGACGGAAGTGGTCCCTTGAAGTCAAAATTAAGCCTTTCAAACGGAGACGTAGCTTTAATTAGAGTTCCCTGATTTTTATGGAATCTTGGCTTTATTTCTGCGCAGACAGGACAGGATGAAGTCATTTTCTTTATATTCTCCAAAGAATAAGGAAAATGTTTACAACGGATCCAATGATAAAATCTAGTGATCTCAGGATGACATAGAGATTTATGTAAAGAATATAAAGTTTTTGCAGAAGTTAAAGGTAAAATGGCTGCAGATACCCTCGAATGAACATCTGCTGCCGTGTTTTCTGCTCCAGGCTTATACAATAGGTCATATTTATAATATGACAGCTCTAAACGCCAACGCATTATTTTTTCATTTTGAATTTTAGAGCTAGTTTTATTATCAAACATAAAGGCAACAGACCTCTGATCTGTGACAAGTCGAAAATAACGTCGAATCAAAAAGTGTCTCCATTTTCGCAAAGCTTCGACTATTTCATACGATTATTTTTCAACAGAAGAATGTCGTTGTTCTGCCTTGGATAGGGTTCTAGAGAACATGCAACAGGCTTTTCTGATTGTGTTAATTGAGCAGCAATAGCGAAATCGGATGCATCAGTCTCTACAGTAAATATGTCACTATCGTCAATGGAAGTGACAACCGAGCATAATATGTCATTCTTTAATTGTTTGAAGGCTGCGACTTTAGTTTCAGAAAGTGGAAATTATTTAACTTGGATAAGCGGATGTATTTTTTCTGAAAATTTGTGTATAAAATTGGAATAATGAGCAAATATACTTTGAACTCGTTTAAGAGCAGCTGCATTCCTTGGCAATGGCAATTGGATAATAGGTTGAAGTTGATCAGAATCTGGTTTTATTGTTTTTCTTTCGATAGTATAGCCAAGAATATTTATTGTAGTCATACCAAATTTGCACTTTTCTTTATTAATCGTTAAATTGTATTTGTCAGCAACATATAAAAATATTTGAAGATTTCTTTCGTGATGCTCCTTAGTTTTACCACAGATAGTTACATCATCAAGATAAGCAAATGTATCCTCCAATCTTTCATTTTCAATAATATTTGTTTCTTTGGAAACAAGCAACACCATTAGTCACACCAAACGGTATTCTAGTGAACTGATACAAGTTCCCGCATGCTTCAAATGCAGTATAGATTCGTTCCTGTTCTAAGATTGGTATTTGATGATAAGCACTGAGAAGATCTACAGAGCTAAAATATTCATATTGTGAGATTTTATTTACCATATCTTCAATACGTGGCAGAGGATAAGCGTCTAAGAGTGTAAATCTGTTGAGTGTTTGTGAATAGTCTATAACCATTCGTTTCTTATGATATTCGTTATAAGTTATAACCACTTGTGCTCTCCATAGTGAATTATTTGGTTCAATAATTTCTTCTTTTAAAAGACGTTGTACTTCATCTTCAATAAATTTCGAATCAGCTGGAGAATATCTTCCGAGATTTTATAGCAATTGGTTTGCAATCGGATGTTAAATGTGCAAATAATGGATACGTATCCACATTTGCTATAGCTAAATTACATACGGAAATGGGTAACCTGTTTTCCCCAAACAAAATTTCAACGCCTGAGTGTTGTCTAAGAATATCGTGACCAATAATTACATCGGCACAAAGTTCTTCCAAAATAAATAGTCGGATACTTATAAATAAACTTCAATATTTTCAGTTGCACAACATAAAATCCACGAATAGTGGAGCTCAAAGATGATGATGCCATTGTTATATTTACATTATTTAAAAAAAGTTTGATATTTTTTTCAGTTACAAACTTACTGGAAATATAACTATCTGAACTTCCGGTATCTATCAGTGCTTCAGCAACATGTTCATTAACTTCTATTTTTAATAATGCTTTTGATAAACAACTAACTGAGGAGGGAGATATAGTTCAAGTATAGCAGCAGAAGTTTTATTAATAAAACTTGATTGTTTTTTATTTCTAGACTTGCATACTTGTGTAAAATTACCCTTTTTACCACATGAATAACATAAGGAGTTTCTTGCTGGGCATTTTTCTCGAGGATGTTTATTTTTACCACAGTAATAGCATTTAAAAACTGTAATAGCATAGTAGAATCATCTTCCGAATGAATGTTAGTATCATTAGAAAACGAATGGGGTTTGTTTTCAGAATTATTACTTGACTGTGCAGCATTTGCATAAGAATTGTAGGGAGTAAGGTAAGACTCTAAATGGTGTTGGGCCATTTCTGAAGACCTAGCAGAATCGAATGCTTGTTCTAAATTAATGGAAGTATGTTCAAGAAGTCGCTGTCTGATATGCGAAGAAACGAGACCTGCTATAAAAGAATATCTGATTAAATCGTCTCTATTTTGTTCTGCGGTTACAGATTTAAAATTACAATCTTTGCTCATTTGCCTAAGAATTTGTAAATATTGATCAATAGATTCACCTACTTGTTGTTTTCTTGTAGATAAGGAATGTCTTGCAAATATTTCGTTTTGTGGTTTGACATATAGATTTATTAAAATCGTAATAGCATCATCATATGACGTACATTCATTAATGTGTTCAAATATTGCAGGAGTTACATAATTTATCAGTAAGTTCAGTTTGTCTTCATTAGATTCAACTTTAGAAGCTTTTAGGAAGTTAACAAAACTTCGATACCACTGAGTCCAACGATAACCAGAATTGCTGGAGGTAAAATCGATATCTAAGCGTTCGGGCTTCAAGAGATTATCCATTTTATTCAGCTTATTAAATTGTAATAAAGAAAACCTCAGAATTATAGGCTTTAATAAGCTGAAAATACAACCATATAACTGACAATAGTAATGACAATTATATCAAAGTATATTAATATACTTTGATTATATAACGAAAATAACATAACAGTGTTGTAGTGGACAGTACAAAAGTGTAGATAATATTTATATAACATGTATGTTTGGCCGTATATACCTATCAGACCCAAGATGCCATAGATAATAGTAAAATAAGAAGAAAAAACATATTGACGTCTTACCTACGTCAATATTGAAACATTTTAAAATATTTATTAGGTAATGGTTTTTGTACAATAATTATTTTAACTGGAAACACAATAAATGCAAGTAAAAGTTTATCAAAATGGTATCCCGCTGTCGAAGATTAATTCGAGAAAAAGAACGAATATTTGCCGAAACAGACACATCCGGAGAGCAAGATTTCTTAGGAATGCTAAGAGAGAAAGCAGCCTCACCTATAACCTGGAACGAGTCAATACCGGGAATAAAAATCCAAGACCTTCAACCCAAACGATTCAATGATGCCATGGACTGTATCATCAGTGACGGCATACCCGTGGATATAATTTATAAAAGTACGAATATTTTAGATGATCCTGAATCGATGGAAGCTTTTCAAGAGAAAATGTTGTTTCTCATGAAAGACAGGACGTCTATAATAGCTGTTAACGATGAGAACGAAATTGTAGGGGTTCTGGTAATGAAAGCCGTAAGAAAATATGACTATTCTAAAATGTTCAGTAAGCTACAGATCAGAAGAGGTAAAACTTTTCTTATCGTCATGAGATTCATCAACAACATCTACAAGGAAGTCGATATATTTCAACAGTTTCAATGCGAAATATATTTGAGGTTTTACTTCATATGCGTAAAACAGACTTACCGAAAACGCAAAATTGGTAATCTATTGATGTGGACCGGCTTAGATGTAGCGCGTCATTTGAAGATCAACGTTATGATGGGCCTCTTTCCAGCCGCAAAGCTTCAAAGTACGGCTCATATGATGGGAATGGACGTGTTACGTCATTATTTCTTCAGTTCGTGGCACGATAAAACTGAAAGCTTAGTTTTTAGAGGAATCGGGGGAGGTAATTATTCTTGTGCACTAATGGCTGGTTACGTAAAAGACATTAAAGCCGACGATGAAAGAAAATAAATGCATATAATTAAACTATTAAAAATAATTGAATTTTAATATGGATTTTATTGTTAGTAGGATATTGATTATTACGATTACAGTCATTATAAATATAATTTAGCATTAAATGTTTTTTGTAAGCAATGAAGCGTTTAGGTCAAGGGATACCTGTGAAAAATTAGAATGAAGCTATAACTTGGTATGTTGATTCAATTCGATGTTGCTATGATTCCTTTTCATTTGCTTCCAGACTCTCCGGTTTACATTTTTTTAGTGGTGATAGTTTCGTCGTATTTCTAATAAAACTTTATAAAAGTCTACTCTACTAATTATTTGGATTGTGACGATCTTCCGGAAGATGGTCGAGTTTTCGGCTACTGGCTGTTAAGAAGTATACAGGGCTGGCCACGAGTCGTAATTCAACATTAAGGAAGAAATGTGATTTGGTTTTAGAAAATTCGGAAAATTTATTTAATTCCAACCTACGAGTGTAGGGATTGATTTCCTGAACATTTTTTAATGTGGACGATGCATGTGGATATTGTTGGTGTGCTAAAGCTACATTTGGTTTAAGTACTTTTTTATTCTTCGCCATTTATTAGGATTGTACACTGTTTTGTCGTTTTGCCGATTGGTAAAGCCAAACCGAGAGAAAGCAATTCACCTGTTTCTTGTGGAAAACTTTTTTGTTTAGCAGTTAGGCTTCGTTTTCTCTAACTTTATTCTTAACTTAACTTTATTCCTTTTAGTTTTTAAATCAGTGAGGTCGAGGAAGCAAAGGTAATTAGTTCGGCCACGTGATGCTTGTTTTTTATGAATGAAATTCAGTTAGTTAAGAGCCGGTTTTGATTTAAATATTAAACTGGGTGGGTAAATTCTTTGATATGTAGTTTTTATATTTTTTATAAACTGGGGAGGGATACTTTACCCTGAGCCTGCTTGGTTATTTGTATTTCTCGTGTTTATATTGTTTTAGTATGCAGTTTTAGTGTGCAGTTTTAGTGTGCAGTTTTAGCACACAGACTGACACTATCAAACGTGGACTCAACAGTTGATTTTGGTTTTCTACCTCCAAGGGTTTTGCTACTACCCCCACAGACACTAAAAGCGTGATCTGAAGTCTCATCTAGTCACCTCGGGTTGGGGATTGTTTATGAGTATTGGAGGGAGCAGCAGAGATGCAGCTGGAACGTTCACTGAAGTTCAACGGAGAACAGCGTCTCGAGGAAAGAGGTTTTATTTAATTTAATTAATTTTGCTCATACCCTCTTATGGCTTCAATGGTATAATAGATATTTTAGTTCTTTTAAATACTATTTTATAAAGGGATTTGTTTTATTTCATAAAAGATAATATATTACATAGTAGTGGGATTTTATTAATTTTTATTAGCTAATAGGTTATGGTAAATTGTACGACTGAAATCAAGTGATATATTAATCGGATTTTATAAACTTCTTTACGATACACAGTGCAGATAGCACTTACAGACTAAGCCCTGTTACCAGCGCCCATGACCCTATTATAAAAAGTTTTACTCACTATTGCGACAGGGGATTGCCTACACAAAGATTTGATTTTTGTCCTAGGGGACATAAGTTACATTTATTTTTATACTATAACAGACTAAATATATTCCTATATATATTTTTTTATTTTGTGCAAAGTACATATTTATTGCGTATATAAAATATAACGTTACGTAATTTTGGGAAAATTGTAATTACCCATATCATAGTCCAAGATCAAGTAAGGTCGACCTTCACCCATCTATTCAATGGATAAAAATTTTTTTTTTATTAAATAAAATATATTTTTAAATATACCGCATATAATGCATCACAAACGGAATCACTATTAATAACAAAGCTAACAACTCAAAGAATTATTACAAAACTAAAAATCAAAGATGAAGCCATAGAAACTGAAACACTATGAAATACCTAGGTTTCCATCTAGATAGAGGATTAACGTTCCAAAATCACATAAAAGATAGAATAGCCAAATCCACAGGGGCAATCAAAACCCTTTACCCCCTATTAAATCGCGTCACTAGGCAAAACAAACAACTTCTATATAACCAAATCATTCGTCCTACTCTCACTTATGGATATCCAGTCTTTTGTTCAATGGCAAATAGCCGTTTTATGAAACTTCAAAGATCACAAAACAGGTGTCTCAGGCTAATTCTGGGGTGGGACCGCAGAGCTAGAATTACAGACATGCACGGAGCGACATCCATGCCTACTATTAAAGACTTCACCTTGGCAACAGCCGAGAAATTCTATAAAAACTGTCTTCATTCAGACGTAAAGGAAGACATATTAAATGTTCAGCTGCCAAATTATACGTACTCTGGTCGGACGGACGACTGAGTGGTGGAGGGGATTCCTGGGTCAGAGTCGAGTCGAGTTCTGACATATACTCCACAGACTACCGAAACCAACACACACACATACAAGGACAACCCTGTTTTTTCGTGCTTTTTCAGGGAAGCAAACGCACAACTAAGACAAAACAAAACTAAATACACAGATCAATTATTGTCACTAGACAAAATAAGCCATACTTGCGGCATAATATTCATGGAGATAAGGAGGTCGTAGCCATATAATCGCAAAGATAGACAATTCATTCATCTCGTGACTGAACAGGACAACGATGGGCATCGTGCCCAATGGAAGAATGTACGACGACGCGTTATTTGAATGACATGTAGATATTTTTACTAAAAATGAATAAAGACGTATTTAATAATAATAATTAAAGTATTACAGTTAAATACCACCAAAAATATGCATTTAAAAAAAAAGTTTCAGACAAAAGTTTAATAGGTTTTTGGGGGAAACATTTTGGCTAAATTAATTTTTTTATAGCTGGCCATAATATGGCCATATTGAGGTGGACTTGGTTTTTTTAAATGGGAATCCCATTTTTTTACATATTCTAAAAGTACATAAAAAAATTAGAATCTTTTGATGGAAATATTTTTTTTATTGCACTCTTACTTTCTGAGTAACAGCTACTTAAAAATTTTGGTAGGCGAAAAAAAAGTTGGCTATATTATGGTAAGCTATAAAAATCGATTTAAACCAAAACTATAAAATTTTCGTCTGAAATGTTTTTTTATAAAAGGCAGTTTTTAGCTATAACACTTTAATTTGAACACCCGGTATATACTCAACGTCGGCTTTTGACATATACCACCCAATAAAATAAAAATCACTTATCACAAGAAAACTAGCGGCAAATAAATCAAAACGAATTAGAGCCGATTCCACCGTTGTGTTAACCGGAGATTAAAAAGACATTGTTAATGTAAAAATGTCATTTTAAACTTCGTTTAACACAACGGTGGAATCGGTCCTTAGTAGCATAAAGTGTACTATAGTGTACTATAGTAGAAAACTAATGTACACGTTACAAATAGTTCACTAACTGTAGGTCGTCTAAAAACAAATAATTGAACTGTTTACTAACCACACGTGACTAATTTCAAAAATCTTGTGTTACTTACAGTTCATCAAATTTCTAGAGGTGTTCGACGCCCAGACAGAGAACGCGCTACGTGTGACTAAGATAGCTATTGTACAGTCTGCTAAACAAGTTATTTTAAATAGTTTTTAATATTTTTAGGTAATTAAATTTGAAAAGTGTGGAATAGTTTAGGGATTAAATTAGTCTGATTGGACTTTCTTAGAACGTTTTTAAAAGCAGCTAAAGATAGTATGTAGAATTGAAAATAATTATTATGCCATAAAAGGTGTTTTGGAATTCCTTCAACCTTTTGAAATTGAGTCAGAAAATATAAATTTTATAGGATAGCGGAAAATACCTATAATTTTTTTGTAGGCCTTTGTAAATCGTGGAAATAGTTTATATTTTATTTCTACCTTATTAAGGAAAATGGTACCTATTATTAATAACGGTTGTTTCTGAAACATTACTAAAATTTTCGAAATTTTGTTTTTCTACAAAATAATAAACTATACTATTTAGAAAAAATTTATTTCTCTTATAATTTTATAAAAAATAACAGGGGACTATTTACATTTCTTGATCTATTAAACAAAACGATAAATTATCTCGACGAATGACACCATGTTCTAGTACGGAAGCTAGCTTTACATTTTTGTTGGTGGTTTCATGGGTTTTATATCAATTTTTTGTAATTGTAGTTTACACGTACATATACCTCTTAACACTTGTTTGCTTTATTAAAAAAGTGTGTTGTTGTGATTTACGTCGAAATAAGTCAAAAACAACTTGAAACCCCATATAAAATCAAAAAGGAGAAACGGAAAAAAATTGAGCCTGTAAATGAACACAACTCAGAAACAAAAATAGCTATCTAATAATAAAAAAATAAAATTTGATTCTTGTGCAGCTTCATCTATATCATTAAATGTTTTTGGTTTTTTAATGGTTTTTCTTGGTGATGAAAATTCCGATATCTCACGGTTATCGATTCTTTTTTTCTCTCCAGAAATGCGGACGACAGTGTTTTTAGATACTCCTGTGGCTGCAGCAACACGATCATTTACATTTTTAAATGGTATTGAAGGTGAATTAAAGTTTCCTTCTCTTCTCATAAACTCTATAACATTGGCTATTATTTCGCGAGATTGACTGTTAATCACGCGGCCTCTTAATTTGCTATTAAACTCCATACTTAGGTTCTATTAAACTGTAATGAGCAAAAAACACAAACGAAAATAAAAAAAATGTTTTAGCGAAATTTACATCTGACATTTACGTCTGAATGAAATAGTGAAATACTTGATGCGCAGAGTGTACTTTCATTGCGTAAATCCGTCGGGATGCCTGTCAGTAGTGCTTTCTCTGTCTAGCCGTCGAAAGCCTCTAAAAATTTGATGAACTGTACTATCAGTAAACATTTTACCTTTTCCATATAGTATATATACCACTTTTTATTTGCGGCAAGTAAAAGTTCGCTAACAGTAAGTGAATTTTTTTTCCGTGTACTGTATTTAAATAGGTATCTCCAATGATATTGTCACTCCTCCATACCTTTGTATTTAATTTTTTCAATCTTTTTGATGTGTTGTTGTTTTTAACCTAAAAATAGTTCTGTTAATTTTCTTGGTAAAATTATATTAGTCTTAGATCCTTTCTGTTCTAATTCTGGGTCAATTTTAGTGAAGACTGTGTTTAATTCATCTACAATAGGTATACAACCTACAGTTTTATTTTACATGAATATTTGCAATATGTTTACAGCATTTTCGTTTAGATGTTTATTGTCCATAAGTTATGTACATTTAAAATTAATTGTTTTTAGTAACAAAGACAAAGGAAAAACCTTATAATTTTAAAACTTCCTGCATTTCTCTAGTATTCTGACTTCATAATTGATCTATAACGTTCATCGTTATTTGTATTAAAAGTACTTATACATACGGTCTCGTTTTTGCCTGTTTCTAAAAAATCTGATTTATTATATCATATTCTTAAGTTAAGCGCAATAATTATACCCTATACAGCAGCTTTCATGAAATGAAATTACCTACATCCTCACAACATTACGCGTACATACACATCCCCGACATCTGGCTTATCGAATATCCTATATTAGGCTCCTGATAATCGGAATCGGACATACACCGCATGCACGTACGTAACGTGTGCCAGTTAGTACGTCAGACATATTCGCAGATTTGCAGGTAGGTGGCGCCGCTACAAATCGCGTATGCTCGGCTGGTTACATAAATTGCAGCCGGAGCTTAACGCATTTCGCCTGATTTACTGCCTAAAATGCATATCCTGATGGTGGAGCATTTTTACACGTCTCCTAATCTTCCCACGGAAATGCGATTTAGATCCCTGATTCGGTAATTGCCGGAAATGAAATATTGGCGAATCTACGCGCCGACCGGTTATGTTAACGTACTCGGATGTCTATTTATAGATTGATTCGATGCGTTCCGTGTCACTGAGTTGACTCATTTTTATTATTGCTATTTAATACGTTCTCTGGAAATGCAAATATTTTCGGAGGCGTTTATGCGATTATCAATAGTGGCCATATCAAATTTTAAAATGTAATTCTATATTTATGACGAGCCTTCGAGAAAAACCATAATTGTAGTTAGCTGTTAAATTAAAATGCTTCTTCCACAGAATCACATTTTAAAATTGAAATTGTAACCAAACGTATAAATTAACATATAAATCAGTCAATGCAATGTATATGTTGAAATACTTCAACATTACGCCTAGAGACATCTCTGGCTTTTTCTTGATTGTTGTAAAACCGACATGATGATTACGTTACCCTTTCTCACCGTTATGTAGCTTACCTTCAAAAACCAATAGAGAATCATTAACCAAACTCTTAGGAACGAGGATGATGACGCAAACCCACGTCCAAAGAGTAACTTCTTGAACCGGTTTTTCTCGTTTTTCGAGCCTTTTACAGTACTGATATTATCATTCTAAGTAGGGTCGCCTGGAGATAATGTATGCGTTACTATGGAGATGGCATCTTTAATGCACTACTTCCTGGTTATTGCTAAAGAGCTGACTAGGTATGGGTAATCGGCTTCTCTAGGACGCATATCTACTGTAATTATTTCATGAGACATACCTGATTCTCGATTTATAGAACGAGCCTTGCTTCTACAGGTTCCTTGAAATGCCCGATTCTTTCATATTTGAAGCATCTCCTGCTTTAATTTTGCTGTTTTGTTTTATATTTTGCAGGATGGACTTTTCACCTCCCTGGAGTCAACTTTCTCTTACTTTCGTGCGAGAAGATCTGGATATAAGTTTTGTTGCTTCAAATTCCTGGTTTGCAATTAGTTTTTCTCTCAGCGTCTTGTAGTGTTGTATTCGAAGAGCTTGCTGCATTTAAACATATTTTAATCCATCAATGAATGCCTGTATGCCGATTTGTTCTTGGAAATATTTAGGCGCCTGAAAATAGGCCAGATAAATTAATCTTTTTATAGCGGCCACGAATTCCTGTAAATTTTCATTATGTTTATTACTACAGACCTTTAGCTGGCTTTGGAATACCTGCTTTAAATGTTGCTGGCCTAACCTTGTCTACAAGGCTTAGACGAGAGACAAACAACTGGGTTCCCTCAGAGAAGTAACCTTAAAAGGGTTGCTGCCTGTCCTCAGCCGCCATCTCTTTCTCGGACCAGCCATTGGCTCTAGCTGCAGCTTCAAATTGAAGTCAATAGGTTTCAAATGTTTTCTGACCATCAAACATGGCTGGTTTGAGTGTCTTGCTGGTATTGTTTTGTGAAACTGGGTTCGAATGTGGCTTGGTTTGATTATAGATGAAAACGAGGTAGTGTTTTTAGCTTTAATATGGCTTAACGAAGCTTGGCTACAAACTCTACTTTCTAACTCCAATATATTAGTTCTTATTTGCGTTTCCCACACCACTCTAGCTTTTTGTTGTTGTTGTCGCTCTAAATTAGCTTTTAAATTCTCTTGTTGTTGCTCTAAAATAGCTTTTAAATTATCTTGTTGGTGTGCTAGGAGATCTACTACACTTTTCATCTAAAGTTTTATTGAATGTGTAGTAAGCCATTCATAATTTGCACCTCTGATTTTTTACGCATCTCCTCCTATTTATCTTCCTCCTTCCTACCCCTTTCCTTTTCCTCCTCTTCCTCCTTACTACGCCTTTCTTTTTCCTCCTCTTCGTTCTTCCTATGTCTTTCCTATTTCTCTTCTTCCTCCTTTCTGTGCCTTTTTCTCTCCTCTTCCATCTTCAAAAACCATGCCGGGAGGCCTGAAGTATTCATGTCTGTTTCATACACAGTGGATAATATATCATTTACCATGAATATAATAATAAGGTTATTTTTATTTTCGATCCCACTGCTGGTTTTTGGTAACTCGATTTATTTTAACTTTACTCTGATAATAAAAACGTAAAACCAGAATCTCTGTGTAAAACGTCTATCATAAAACTACCACTCTGACGTCAGGATCATCAATTTATATAGCTCGCTTAAACCTTTTTGAACCGTCCAGGTTTATTGACTCAGACTGACATTTCTAGACATTTCTAGATTATTTTCTTTCCTTTTATTTGAACTTTTACTCATGATGACCGCAGCACACTGGTGAGTGGTGAAATTTCAGTTTTTCTATTGTTCGTACGTTCCCTATAACCAACACAGAATATTACAAATAAAACAGCTATGTGATTACTTTTCTAACAAGCATTAACAGATATGTTTTAGTGAATAAGTTATTGTATCCATGTGATGTACAAAATTATATTTATGTCAGCAATAAACATATTAGTATTAACAAATGAAGTTGAATTTAAACCATATTTTCTAATAGATAATTTTACATCAAAAGAATAAGTTCCTTCAAAGCCTACCAGAAATAGAAGTTTGTGTAACAAGAGTGGATATGATGGCCATACCTATTTCTTATAATAAATTACTGATTTGTAAAAGAGAAAAAAAATACAATTAATTAAAGAGTACTTACTCAAAAGAGAGATTTATTTTTAAAAATATACCAAACAATAGTCAAACCAAAACACTTACTCTACTCTGCTTTAAAAGTAAGACGTGCAATCTTAAAGAAAGTAATTCGTGGTGCCATGTATATTGAAATAGCAAACACATCGAAAACTACAATTATATAGGCCATTACTAGCCGTTTTGATGTGACAATATTGATGAATTAAGATATTGAATTTTGTAAACATAAAATAAAAAAGTAGAAATGTACAGTTTTTTACAAAAAAAAAAGTATATTAGTCAAAGCATTTGTAACGGAAATTATTTTATTTTGTATTATTAAAATTTGTTCCAAAAAGAAGGCGATTTGTATGGCTCAGCCCGTTGTCTTCGGTCTTGGCGCTCACCTTCCCAGAAATCGGCGGCTGGAGACACGGAGGATCGACTTTCGAACAGGGAATATCCACGAGGGATCTTGTTAGGGCTCCCGAGGGATCGTTACCGTCGAGTGTTATACCCCCGCTCCTTTTCCCATCCCTACAGGAGTGCTGGTCAGTGGCGAAGATTCGGGAGACATACTTATTTTACAATATAACACACAGGTCACAAGAATTTTGATAAAGCATTATACACTTTGTATTCCTAAAGACATAATTGGTATTTTAAAGAACATGTAATCTCATTTATTGTTACTTTTATGAGATAAGATTTTTAGTTAATATCTGAGTTAAAATTAAGTTGTTACCTGTATCCCTTTATATAAAATTATGTAGGTGCCACTGTTCGAAAACTAAGGACAATAATATCGTAGGGCTTAGTAAGGATTGTGAGATATCGGGAGGTTTGCTCGCAATGATAACTAGTAGAAGATGTATGGGTATGGGATTCTATTGTTGGTAACGGTTTATGTGTAATCTATAGAATTTTAGATCTAGGTCGGCCGATAAGAAACCAATAGGTTAGGTATGATAATTTTGGGTTGCGCATTAATAGACAAAACCCATGGTGGAAAAATAAAGGTGAAGCGGTTAGCTATTCGAAATTCGGTCAGTCTTGCGCGTACCGTCATTTTCGAAGCAGAATTTTATTATGCCGATGTCTTCAATGTTAAAAGGCGACTTTCTGAGTTATTTTAATATCTACCTGATAGTACTTAGAACTTTATTGATATATTTATGTTAAAATTTAATATTATTTCTATATATAAAGAGGTCGTTTTAGTAATTATTGGTATGTATTATTCAATTAATTGATAGTTTAATTGATATAACGTTAGGTTGTCACACTTTTGCTGTATATTAAAGAAAAAAATTGTTTCTTATTATTTCTATATTATTGGTACATTAAAATCTACTATTTTAGGGAATTTAGTTACTAGTAAACTGCCAGGTTGTGTAGTAGGATGGAGCGAATTTAGAATATTTTTATAAATTTTGAAATGTAACGCGCTAGTATGGAATACTTGCCTTTGGGGGTGTATATAATGGCACAAAAATCTTAAATTTTTACCTTAATATTTAGAGGTGCCTCTGGACTCTTTGATTCTTTAAATTTTTTTAATTAATAATTGTTTTTGTATTTTCCAAATGTTGTAATGAGCTAGTCTAAAAATGTTGCATTCGAAAGCTTATTACGGGTAGCCTGATAAAGGGGTTCAAATTATCGAACTCCCCTAATCAGGTTGACTAGTAACCTCAGGGTCGGGTTCCTGTAAATAGAGAGAAGAAAATGATTGATAGAATGTAAACGGGCCTTTATTATGTCATAACCTCGTGTTGTCAAAATTGAAATGATAACCAACAAATTACAGGTATACAAAATATGGACTTTTATTAGGAACAAAAGAAAATTATTATGTACAAGGCGTTCCCACAACTATTCTTACCTTTAACTTACATACCCTTATAATATATAACCCTCCAAGTGGGTGATAAAAGTGCGGTTACGTAGAGTACTCTTCGTATTACAAAAGAAAACCCGGTAGCTGGATATTATAATTAATAATTATATATACAAAGGAAATTGAGTATTTAATCAGGTATTTAACTCTGTTTGTTGTAGGCTGAGTCTCAAACAACCTCATCTCGTTAGTAGATCCGAAATATGGAGTTTGAAAAAGGAACCGTCTTACTTGTGATTAAGTGAACTCAATGAAGGACGATGTCCAGTTAGGTAGCTTCCTCTTGACGTCGGTAGGTAGACCGCTATGAAAATTACTTCGTATTCGGTTTTCTAATTAATTGTCTGTACTCTGTTGCTAGCACGCCAACGGTGAAGTGGAGAAGCCCTATTCTATATGGAGAGGTGGAGAGAACTTGCCCACAGTCCCCAGAAGTACTCCTCTAATAAAAGCGTTACTCAGAATTGTAAATCGGAGCGAGCGAAGGAAGGAACGCAGTAATGAAAGGAGCGAACCAAGGAGGTCTGAAAAACATTGACGATTGTAACGACTATGTATACAGAAGGCTGTTGGGAATATAGGTAAGTGAACTAATAACTCATTTTGAAAAACTCACCCTTGATGGTATGTGACCTTTTAGTTATTAAGTTATTAAATTAAATTCACACTCTTAGCCGATACTATATCCACCACTAGGTGTATGAATCACAAAGATCACTAACAATATATCGGACTAAAGGAATCTCTGGTTTTTGCACAAGAATGAATCCTAGAAAATCCTAGTTGAAATCTTGGCACATGCCACAATCAGAATCCAAGCAAATACTGGGCCACGAAGGAAGTTCCACAAAATGGCCAACAAAAGTCAATGTCTTAGCAAGAAGGCCCTGACTACAAAAGGGTAATAGGATAATTTCTGGTAAGACTGTGGTCATTATTTATAAATTTAGAAGAATCTGACAACTGAAGGAGTTAAAATTAACATGTAAACAATAACAATAAAAATAAAGCGTTTTAGTAATTAAATGAGCTAGAGTTATTGTTCAAAGTAGCGAAATATATTTACTTACATTATAAATTATTTATTAAGGTATTAATTATTATTGAATATACTCCAGGTGAGATTATACTCTATTACAAAATATTATTTTATATTTTACTACTACTACTATGATAAAAATGGATATTTTATGAATTTATTTAATGGACCCATTTTATTGATTTGTATACATTTATATACCGCACACTCTTAAATCGAAAGGTAACTAAAGAGATTAGCATAGGTTATAGTAGAATAGGTAAGTAATAGATTAGTTTAGTAATTAGAGTAGCTTAGGGTAAGTTAGAATTAAATAGAAGTAGAATAGTGTACATAGTTAAGCGTAGGATAGTTTAGAATAGTGTAGTTTAGTCTAGTTTAGTTTATAGTAGCTTAGAAATAGATAGGCTAGCAAATAGAATAAGTTAAAATAGTGTAAATTAGGGTATTTTAGACTGGAATAGATTTAGGTATAATAAAACCCGTAACAAGCTTAAAAGATTCTACAAAAATCTTAAATATCTATGATGATATTCAGAGGTGTTTCTGTGGTCCAAAAATTTAGATTTTAATGGAATTTTTAAGCAGCACTTCTCTTGTCTTCAGTTTTGTATCAAACAAAAGACTACTCAGAACTTATCACTTGAAGGTAGCTGCTTATCTCCCTTCAACTTGCTCCACCCGTATTGTAACTCTTCATTATTACTCTCTTTTACTTAATGATATAATAATAATAATAATAATAATAATAATTCTTAGTTGCCTCAATTAAAATTACAATATAGATTTAGAAAAGATACAAGTATATAAAAAATGAGATAAGTAAATAAGTGAACAGCCATAATATATTCATGGCAAATAGAGTATACATCCACAAAAGTAGGCTTGTGCGTGAATGCAGTAGTTCATTTATCATGTATAGATGTATACAAATTTAAAAGTATACATTTATGAAAAGAAATATTTAAGATTCGCATAAGATAATTTTAAACAATTTAACTATAGAATATAATATAATATAAAGGGACAATAAAAAAAACAGTATTAGTAAAATCAATTAGAATAATAATAAACATTAAATTATTAAGTTTTTTTTAAATCACGATAAGATTGGCAGACTATAACATGTTTTATTTCGCGGCGAAATAAAGTTTTCAATAGCAGTCTGTAAAGATATGCTCCAATTTTTTATTTTCTTTTTAAATAAACTTACGGAGCTATTTTTTTTTAATCAGATGGTAATTGATTATACAACATTGGAGACAGGTATGTAAAACTTTTTTTTTTCCTATAGCTTTTTTCATTTTGGCTATTACAGTAGCGCTTTCCCTATATTTAGTTGGATAGCTATGTTGGATTGGCTTTCAAGTGACTTTATGTTGCTTTAGTAAAATCACTTTTACGTATAATTGATAGATGTTTAGAACTCCAATTCCTTGGTAGGGCTCAATCGTAGGGTAGGTTCTGGGTTTGTGAAATAAAACTTTTTAGATACTTTTTATATACTTTTTTAAATTTATTGCAGGTATTCGTTAAGAGTTTGTCCAGTCGATCCCAAAGCATAGGTTAGAATTTTGAGGTAGTTAATTTTAGGTTGTTAGAAATACTTTTAGGTTTATATAGTACAAATCTTAGTATTTTTATTAAATGTTTAAATGGTGGTAAGTCAGTGCTATATGAAGTAAACGGCAGAAAGAAGGTTTTTTTATAATTTATTGTAAGTAGTCTACTCTCAAAAAAATTAACTATTTTAACAAAATCAAATTCAATATTATTTTTGACAGACCAATTGTCATTTTTATAGAAGACAGCGGTGTCATCATCACGCACGCACTCATGCACACACATATAAATTATCGCGAAAATAGTCAAAACGGATTCAGAGGACCCCAAAACGTAAAAATCTGAAACCATAATTCTTATATTTTTCTTCTTTATACAGACAGAAAATTAAAAAGTAAAGAATGTTTATTTCATTCTCCCAGATAGAAGCTAGGTACATTGGTTGGGGATGGTAAAAAAATACCAAAATAAATCAACCTGCTTGTTGATCGCATCCTTTTTGTCGCGAAACTATAACCATTTAACATCGAAACGAATCCAACTTATGTGCGACGGTTTAAGCAAAAAACAAATCCAGAACCGTCTGCTAGTAGTTAAAGCTGAGAGCCCGATGAAATATGTTTGGTGGGATGGCGACCGCATTCGGCGTTCTGACTAAAAACACCACCGACCGACGTATAACTCCATGATGAAATTTAATTTGTCCCGCCATCAGCACGCCACCAGCACGGGTACAGAATTGTTGTGGGACTGTTATTGCTTGTTCCGACAAATGAATTATCAGAATGACGGACAGGGCCGACTTTAATATAGATTTTTGCTGGGGAAATGTTTAACGAAGATCTTCAAGTATAAGCGGTGTCGTTAAAGAACAAAAACTAGGTAAGATAGATGAAAATAGTATAAAATGGTGAAGATACTAAATTGCTGAAATAGAGAAATCGGGGGGCAATAACAAACCAAAAAAAAGTAAGTAAATAAAAAATGAACAAAATAGTACCACAGATGAACTATCTCGAAAAGAAAAGAAAACCGAAGTAATAAAAATGTAAACAAGGAAACCATAAAATAATTAACAGAAACGAGAAACCTTATTTGCTTTTTTAGGTTGGTTCCTATTCACGCTTTATGTAAATTCATATTTTTTAAATTATTTCGTTACCAAAATAACACTCTGTGAATAATTATTATCATTTAATAATGATTAAACATTGGTTTAATTTTAATAAACAATGGAAAAAATGTAAAGGTAACCTCAAGAAGATTTTTCACAAGTAAAACTATCTTCATGAGAGTCTTTTCTGGTAACAGATTCTCAGTAGTACTCCATATCTGGGCATTTTGAACGTTATATTTTAAAATTTAAGTCACTAAAATACCAAATTAATTCTCGTTGACACATTAAATTTGGACGAATAACTCTATGACATGTGACGTCCTCAACTCTGATTGGTCGGTGTGGATAATTTCGAAGTCGGATTATGCGCAATGTCTTATGTTCTATCTACAGTATGTATAATCTAAAGTAAGAGTCATTCCCTAATCCCAATTGCTAAGAACGTCACGGAATAAAAAGTGAGTTGACAGAAAATACTCTTCTTGGGTTCGTACATTAATTTTTTAAAAAATCTAATAATTTATTATCATATAATGATTTCCATAAAATTTTAAATAAATTACATTTTATTTGAATTGTAAACAGAAATATTAGAGTACAGCCTCCGAGCCTAACTCGGACCACACTTTGTTTATACCCTGAAATATTTTAAAATTTTAGCATGCTTGGTGCGAGCTCAGTTATAAATCATTTGAAAGAGAGTTCAAAAGACATTTACCGTAAGATAGTTGAGTAAAAGTTGCTATCGTTACCTTAAAAATACTCTTAAGTATCCCTTGCTGGGGATTTCAACTTAACATACATGCTTTTGGTTGTGTTTAATGCTTGTTCCTACAAGTGGTTTTCTAACCACCTTATCTGCTTTTAAAGATAGAGAGCATAATGCTGCAATTAATTTAATAAAATTACATGATAATTGCAGCAAAAATATTCTAAAATCTTATCATAAGCCTTTAATATCAGTTTATGTTCAGTCTCATTCCTCTGATGACTTTTGTTTGTAAAAATTATATCTATAAACAGTACCACTACATCTCACTCTAGATCCCTAATAACACCGATCTGCCAGAAACATCCCATTTAGGTTCCATGTATGTTTCTATGTTTCTGACATAAATGGTACGTCCCTACGATGTCTCTAAAGAAACGTTTCTGCAATGATTTTTTAAGAACGTTTTAGGAACATCGTAATTATATTTTAGGTATTCTATTTTCGTTTTAATTATTTTAAAATATCAATAAATTATAAAATTACTGCAATTACCAGAAATCTACAATCATATCAAACTCCAATATTAAATTTGAACATTTTGAATATTTTTATTTCACAAGACAACTGCTACAGGTCCAATTTATCTTTATTAGTTCCTTCAAAAAAGAGTGTAAAGCAAATACGATAAAGATGAATATACCCTTCCTTCTGGCTTAGCAGAAGAGTTCGGTTAATCCTCCGCGAGCTTAAAAAAAATACACTATTGAAAGAAGTCCTCGTGATGGAATCTATTTTTTTGCATTGAAAGTGTAGCACTGAGCTACAGTACTTATGCAAATATCGTTCCATTTATACAAAGACCGTACCCGAACCCAAAATGTTTGAAATAAACCAACTATACCACAATATTTCTCTTTATAATTGAAATAAAAAGTAATTCTTTTAAAATTTTATGGAAATTTTAACATGAATTTTCCTTGCTGTTTTGTAGCTTATCTTTTAAATAATCAAGCTACCGATATTATAAAAACTCTAACACTAGAATATAGTTTATAAATAAAAACATAGCCACTAAATAAAAATAAAATATTAGATTTTTTAAAAAACTAATGTACGAACCGCAGCAGAATATTTTCTGTCGCCTTGATTTTTTATTCTGTGACATCACATCCCGTCCTTAGTTACCGTACGAGGCCACCATATTGTCTACGAACCGTGGGCTTAGGGTGAGATTACAGAACGTCTGCAACTTTGCAGATCTGCAAATATGGCGGTAACTTTGAAAATCTGCAAATATGACTGACTTACACATGCAAGTATCAAGTTTTCGTATTCCAAATTTGGGTTTAGTGTTGGGTTTAGTGTTGGGGGTAATAAACCACAATAAATATTGCGAATTTGCAGATATTTTTTAGAATACTTGCATTTGTAAGTCCGCCATATTTGCAGATACGCAAAGTTGCAGACGTTCTGTAATCTCACCCTTAGTTGACATCTCCCGTTCTGTTCCAGAGATGTGATTCGCTGTACGAAAGGACGTGTTTGATATTAATTGAAGTTTTTCGTGTTCAGAACATAGATATGGGGTGGGGGAGATAGGAAAATGGCTGCCCGGGTAGCAAACGAAAACATTACCGATAGCGTCAGTGTCAATAAGGATCTGCGCCTGTGCATTAGTTAGAATAATGTGACATTTGACATTAAATTATCATGTGATTGTCGTTTTTTCAGCAATTTTTATGCGATTTTTCTGCACCTGTATAGTATCCTGGATTTTTTAATAATAGGTAGTTTTCTTTAAATGAAATGGTATAAATTCTTTGTATTTGTTAGTTTCCTGAAAATGTTATTTATTTTTTATAATTTGTACACCTAATACTATTATTAAAATAATTACTTGCAATATGTGTTTTATTTCAAAGATTTTCATATATTAGATAATTTTCTTTGAATTAATATTTTTTACACCTGTTACCAACTACTAATAAAGTGCAATATTTGTTAAATATGTTTGTATTCTGTTGCAGCTTGCAAGATTTTCAAATAAAAGAAATAGTTCAAATAAAGTAACTAGTTTTTTTTTCTTCATTGGTCCCTGGCCTAAACTTAAATTTGTCTTTATATCCAAGAATAAGTTTTGGTAGCTATAATAATTTAATAAATATTTCACAAGATGTCTATAATATTAGACTCGTTGGTTTTTGTTATCTGTAAGGTTAATTTTTGTAAGTAGACTCTAATATAATATACTGGAAAATGATCATGTCAGTAAGCATGCTTTTATGAACACACTCGGATTTGTCAAGACAACGTGACAGTTTTTTTGGTTAGGTTGCTTTTAGACAGTTAAAAAAACCAAGAGTTCTTTTGATTATAGAAGAAGAAAAATATGAATTTATGTTCCCATCGAGTCTTTCAATGTAGGGTTTTTTAGATTTTTCCTCAAATATAGTTTGTGAATGTCCAGGTTTATAGATTTTAGAAAATTTAAGTTATTTCGGAGATAAATTTCCATCTTGTAGTTATAACCCATTTCACACCTACTTAAGGGGTTTTTGTTTATATTAAATTGTAAACATAATTACTTAATTACTTTCAATAGATTTTGAGTCACTACTTCGTTACTTTATTTAGGGAGGTCATCGGCATTTGAGATTTGTAACTGGTTTCTTTAAGGACAGTTGCTGTTGGACTGCAGCATTTTATTAACCTTAGAAGGTTACAAGCTGAGCCATTTACGATAATAGTTGGTGAGTCAATGTAATTTTTTTATTTCGCTAGGTATCTAAGAGTTTCTAGTTTCAATATGGTAATATATACTTTGGGGAACTTAAGTTATTTTTGTATTGAAATATTTTGTTTATGTTTTAAGGGTTCACCCGTGGGGACATAGTAAACCATTTTACCGGAATACCGGTCCATATATTCATGGTCCACTGATCTATTAGCTACTTGACCACCTATTATTTTACTGGTTTTACACAGATTTACTTTATCTGGATGGTGGTTATGTTATGTTGGGAATGGGGTGTTAATACACTGCGACCTAAAAGATCTTTCGTGCCCCCTTCTGTCGTTAATGCACCAAGGAAATGTTTCAATGCCTATAACGACCCTTCCAATTCTAATTTCTCAAGGAAGTGTAGGATTTGAAGTGGCTTCAAGTCAAGTAAATCTTCCTCTTCGGTTTGATATCCTTCTAGATATAATGCCCTTGGATTCTGGAGTGCTACACATTTAGTTAGAATGTGAATGAAAGTTTCGTCCTCCTTCTCACAGAATCTGCACTCCCTATTCTTTACTACTCTCAGTTTACTAAGGTGTCCGGTAAGGATCTCAGTTACAATACGTAGCCTGTTCTTGCTCAGGTAGATGCAGGCTTTCGATCTTTTCTGGTTATATTCACCCAGAAGTATCTCAACCCCAAGAGATTGTACCAATTGTCGGTATTTCTACTGCCCAATTCTTTTTAATCTTTCCTAATGTTATGTTACTGCTGATACCGCAAAACAGCTCAGGTCCTACAAAGGGTGCTTGAGCCCCTTTCCTTGTACGACTATCTGCAATCCCATTACCCTGTACCCCGTTATGTTCCAGGGCCCAAGTAAGGGTAACTCTATCTCGCCTACCTCATTTAATTGTTCTAGGCATCTCCAGACCATTTTTGAGCTGATTACGTAAGAGCTCAGCGCTTTGATGGCTGCTTGGCTATCGAATAAACGAGGGGCTGAGCAAACTTATACGTTTTTAAAGCCAATAGATAGTTACACGTATTTGATTATTTTTACATCGTCAAACATTGTTAATAGACTTCAGTCATTTGCTATGTTATTATTTTCTCAATTTTTTAAATGTAATACCTTGTATGTTATACCACCAATTAATTAATTTCTTTAATTTTATTTTTTTGTATTCCTGATAACAAAATACATTTTTGTTACGTAGGAGAACAGAAAACCATTCATTATTTTTGAAATATGGGTTAACAAAAATGTTAGGCGTTTGTTTTTTGGTTTTTAATTTTCATAAAGTTTTATCTGTAATTTTCTAGAAGTCTTTAACTCTGTAACCTAGAGCTGCTGATGAAGAACACAACCCAATTATATTAGAAATATGTTAATTTTTATAATGAAACCATTAAAATTTTAAGAAAAAATGCATTTGTGTATAGGCAATGCCAAATAAAATAAAAAAAGAAGAAATTTATTTGGACGTATAACATACAGGGTATTTCATTTGAAAAAACTAAAAACATCGTTATCTCGTATTAAGGCATACCCTGTATATAAAATAACAAATGAATTAAAATAAAAAACAATTTAGGAATTTTATTTATTAAAATTATTTAATGGTCCTAAAACAACCAAATCTGTTATCCAGATTGTTTAGTCTAAAAAAGTATATGTAAGGTTCACCACTCATTTATAAACTATCCTGTATATTTAAGAATAATTGTGAAATATCGTCCTACAACTTTGTATTAAAAATTGCTTCCTCTTTCCAATAATAAAACAGCATAAAACAGCTATCAATCATATGCGCACTGATGAGATACACCTGTTGCTATTATTAAATAAGTATATTTATAAGGAATTTTATTCTTGAATAATATACAGGGTATTACATTTGAAAAAATTGACTAAATTAAACTTTAAATTAGCCAAAGTTAAACATGATTCAAGACACTTCGTATAAAATAAACCAGTTCTATCTTCACTATTTGTTAGCTTGGTATTTTATAAGTCTGTACTTAAAATAATTTTAAAATCATTGCTAATCCACCCAAATTATGATCATTTAATTTCGAGTCTGTATCATTCTGAAATTTCATAAAATAATTAATTTCTTGGCAACCCCGTATTATTTTTTAAAAATATTTTATCGTTGAATACAGTATTATTTGACCATTATTAAACTAAAATAAATTATAGAATGTTCCATTTAAAAATTATACATTTTTATTTGTCAAGCAAAAGCGTATCATTCTGTAGATACAAAAATATTATTAAAAATATGCACGAAAAAAAAATTGTAGAACAAATTTCTACAATTATAGATTTTTTCTCTACAATAAATAGGGACAGAGACAATTTGTAGTAAAAATTTCCAAATATTTGTGGAGAATGTATTGTAGAGTTATTATCTACAATATTTAGTAAAAATATCCAAATGCATCATAAGAATTGTTCTACAAATTGTTATAATTTTTGCTATTCATTGTATGAATTTATATTAAAAATGTATTGCGTTTTATGAAAATAAATACGAAAATTTTACACAATAAATAGTAAAAATTCATACAAATTGTAGTAATTTTTAATAAAATTTGTAGTAGTATTCCATAATTATTATAATTATAACCTAGAAAAAAATGTTCCTTAATAAAATATTCAATTTATTGTTTTAATATAAAAGATACAAAGTCTTAATTACATTATGTAATAAATAACAGTAATAATAGCGCCCTCAGTCTCAGTTGGCTTTTCTGCACCTGAAAAATATGAAATAAAAATTAATACCAATTGAACTGTTCATACCCTTAAAACAGGGATATTTATCACCTTTATACTGATTTGGATATTAAATGACTAAGTCAGATAACTAGCAAAAATGAGAAAGTAAGTATGTCACAATCAAGACAAAAAAACATCATTGAACTTGGCACAAAATTCGATCGTTGGGCACAACATTCGATCGTTGGCCACAACTATTTTTTTTTAAATAATTTACTAAGGTTATTTAAATTAGTTATCTAAAAGTAAATTATTCAGAAACAATAATAAATGTACTTACCACCAATAGAATTTATTATTAAAATTTTCTCAAACGCATCGGTGCTAATAATGTGTTATAGGTACTCGTATATGTACCATGCTTTGTTATGTGAACATGGCGAACGGCTACTGCTGTCTGCCATTTATGATCGACGTCAGAAAACGTTGGCCAATAGCAGAATTCTGTTTTGTTCACATGACTTAGAATTTCTACAATATTATAGAATATTTTTGAACAAAATTGAAATTTTTTCATAAGAAGGGATGTAAAGTATTACTATTTTTTGTAGAGAAAATTACTATTTTTTGTAGAGATAATTATTAATATTTGTACAAATTTTTATAGAAGTTAGTAGTAGTAATTACGATAGTTGTAATAAATTTCTACTTCTACAAAAAATAGTAAAATATACTAAACATTGTGGACTTCTTTTCTATTGTTGTAGCATTTTATTCGACAATTCAATTGCTACAATAATGAATAGTTTTTAACTATAAATTGTAGTAAAATTTTCTACAAAATGTTAAGTATTTTTCTACAAGTCTACTACTACAACATTGTAGTAAAATTTTCTAGTCACATTTTTTTCCGTGTGCCTTTTTAAAAACCATATAATTTACAATTTTTTGTGTATCTGTAACACCAATTGATTTATCGAGCAATTACGCACTAATGGTACACCCTGTATACTGACACAACTATTTTCCTGGCATAAAGTGTTCTAACACAAATTTCAACAATTTTCAATGGGAATTCTTAACTGGTATAACTCCAATTGTGCCACTCTTTATCATGATCATTTGAATGAATTTTCAAAATTTATGATCGTACTGACATAAGAATGTGCCAATAAGGTTTACTTACCTCAACGAAAAGCACATTTAACAATAATTAATATGTTCCACGTTTTTCACCAACATATATTGTACAAAATGGAGGAAAATTTACACGTGACAGAAGCCATCACAGGAAATCTAAGCGAACTATCTTTGGGCCAGTTTAGTTAAAGTTATAAACTAAAATTTTCTAATTTAGAATAATTGATTAACTCAAAAACATTCTTTTTATGAGATGTGCCACTAAAGAGTTCAATCCCCGAGCTTTTTCCTTCTTACCTATAATTTAAACATTCGAAAAATACAAAAAAAATAACCGATAACGCCATAAAAAAGTTTTGGCGAAATTAAACTCCTTCGCCATAATTCAGAATAATGACGTCTCCTTTTTTTTACCTGTACGTTTTCTGAAGAAAATTGGTGGATGAATTTGTACATTCGCCTAAAAACAACAAATTTTCTTAGTTCGGACCTGAATGGGACTAAAATGTACATACCAGCCACAGGCTCAAAATGGCTTAGAATAAACATCTAAGCCGTGACAGAAAAAAAATTACAAGTTTTATTAACTGGGGCGTTGAAGGTCGTCCTTATTGAATTGCTCAGAATTTTTTGATTTACTAGCTACCACCGTGGATGTTATTTTTCTTTCGGCCTGGAATTAACAGTAATTCTAAAAAGATGAGATGGAAAATATTAAATATGCATTATTCCTTCCATTAGCAGTTTTTTATATTACGAAAAATAAAGTGTTTTGCAGAGATTTCTACGGCGCCCTAAAACATTTAATACTACTTAAAATGGTTTATTACCATACCCTTCTTAAAATGTGACACTAATAATAAGAAAGTAAATAAACACATCTAAAGGCCTCTAACACATATTATATTTTGTTAATACATTTATACCTTACAAAAAAAATACGAAAAACTGTAATGGATACTACAATTTTAATGAATTATTTCTATTCAATAGAAAATTACTGGTTTCAATTAGTTTAGAAAATTACATTTTGTTTTTAAATATGAAGGATCTTATTAATAGTTATTTATGCGATCAGTTACAAAATGCTCTATTTTATGTAACGAGAGAATATTTGCGAGACGAGCAGATCGAGTTACACGAAACGGCATTTCATAACGTGTTCAATACAAGATTTTTTTCTAATTTTGACTATTATAAAATTGTGTTTGGTAAATAACGACTAACCACTATTTTTTTTGTACTTCCAATCAAAGATTTTATAAAAATAATAGATAAAACAATTGTAAAGAAAATATGTGCCCCTTTATATAATTTGATTTGATGAATACAAATACCTATTTTAAATTTTTAAAAAATTATTATAATAATAATAAACCGTCTTTATTATTTTCAAATACAGTAAACAATAATAAATTACAATAATCATATACTTTGTCGTAAAATGTGCAAATGAAAATAAAGAGCGAAATTTATTTTTTCATCAATACAAATATTCTTCGATCATTCAAGGTGAGAAGACGTGTTCGTTTCACTGCGCAAATAAATCTATACATATTTCTATCGATAAAAACTAAATAATGTTAAAAAAAACATCTAGTGAATTTAATAAAATAGTACTATATTGTAGTAAATAAACTGTTTAGGTGAGTCTCATTGAAATAAAATCTACCAAAAAAACAAAAAAACACAAAAAGTACCAAACCTTATCAGATGACAAAAAGTTTAGGTGAAATAAAATGAACATCAATACTTTCTACTCAGCAATCATACAAATAGAATATTTACTGGCGTACCCACATTTAGTTTATAAAATAAGAAAATAATTTAATAAGAAAAATGGCAATAAAATGCTCACAGTGTGAGATTATTCATCAGCCTACAAAAGAATAAAAATATTCATGCTCTACATGTGATGTATGCAGAAGATTATACTGCAACCTATGTTCTGAATTATCAACCACAGAAATTAGGTGTATACCATTACGCACTAGAATTCTGAAATTTCATTGTGCAAAATATAGGAATGAAGTGATTGATTTTCTAAAGAAGACTAATGAAGATAAGGATAAAATAATACGAAGTAAAGATGAAATAAAAAATAGTAAAAATAAAATAATAAAAATGCTTCAAGAGAAAATTAAAGAATTTGAAGAAAAATAGATAAATATTGTACCTACCATTTCTTATGCTGATATGGTGAAGTTACAAAAAGAAGACAATGAACAAAAACCTAAGCCTCCAAAAATTATTAATAAACCGAAAATACTACAGAGTGGAAACAAAACAAAAACAGATTTAGGAACAAATATTAACCTAACTGACCTTAAAGTTGGAGTAAAACAATTAAAGATGGGAAAGAGTGGTTCCGTTATACTTTCCTGTCAAACAATAAAAGAATTTGAAATTCTGGAAAAAGCTGTTCAAGATAAATTAAAAGATTCATATGATGTAGATCTGATAAAAAGCTCTCCGACTATATATGTTGTATTTTCTTGTGGTCAGAAGTCACTTTTGAATCGTAAGTAATACTAATCATAGTTATAAGGTTAGTATCTGCAACATACTATGTGGATGGTTCTTATAAATAAACAATTACTTAGATAGTTGGCATCGTATATAAACTTTAAGTGCTTTAACTGGATTTAACCTTATCGGTTTTGCACAAAAAATACTATCAACATTGTTTCAATTTTTAATAGTTCGGGAGGCTAATGTTAAATTTTCAATGACGTCTCCACGAATTCAAATAAATTGGTCAAAATAATTTAAAAAAATGAGCAACTCAGGTGATGAACATAGCAAATGTAAACTGTCTAAAAATGAAGGCCTGGTTGGATGTGAAGGCGCTTGTAATAAATAGTTTCATTACTCTTGCGTAGGATTTTCTAACGTTGAGTTTTCCTTGTTCACAAAGAGTAAGAACCTCTTTTTTCTCTGTGATACTTGTAGAAGAAAGTGTGCAATTACAGAAAATACTAGTGTAAAAGAACATGCTAATAATTTATCGTCCCTACAACAGAATATTTCAAATATAAAAGACCTTATTGAAAATGGTGTTAAATCTAAAGCTGCTGAAATTCAATCTTGGATGGATACGTTTAAAACTGATCTGTTGTCACTCATTAAAATTGAAATTATTTCCGTTAGGTCTAATCAAATGACACCATGTAATAATTCCGTTATTCACTCCTCGGATGCCCCGTCTTACTCTGTAGCAGTCCAGCAACAACCCTCTCTGTTTATTAAACCGAAGACTAAACAAACCACTGTTGATACAAAGAATGATTTGTTAGCTAATATAAATCCCATAAATTCTAGTATTGCAATCACTAAAGTTAAAAATACACGTGATGGGGGTCTTATAATTAGCTGTGAAAATTCAGGTGAAAGAACAAAACTTAAAGATCTTGCTACAGTGAAACTTGCTACTAATTACAACATAAAAGAAATTCCCATTCTTAATCCTCATTTCAAGATAGTTGGTATGTCTGGGAATTTAAATGAAACTGAAATAATACCAATTTACAGATTGTTAACCAACATAATAAGGAATTTGAAAATGATAATGAAATGGCGAATTACTGCACTATCTACTTTTCGACTACTGGCACTAATATGTTCACAAATATCCCTGAATGTAATGTGAATTTTCCTGTGTCACTGAAAAATCAATGTTTCTGAAACCGATATGCGAAAACGATATTATAAAACACATAACTAGTTTGAAAAACTAATAATGCCCCGGGATTTGATTGTATAACAGTGAAATATCTAAAACTACTACATCCGTATTTACCGAAACCTTTAATGCATATAATTAATTGTATTTTTAATACAGGAATCGTACCTAAACAATTTAAAACTTCAATTATAACACCTATTTATAAAGCTGGTAATCAAAAATTAATAACTAACTATAGGCCTATTAGTTTAGTAAGTAATGTGGCCAAAATATTTGAGAAATATGTGAAAGATAAACTGACAGAAAAACTAATGACTTACTTCCCAAGCACCAATATAGCTTTACTGAGGGTCTTAACTCAGGAAATGCTATGCATGAATTGATTTCATATGTTACTGATGAAATGAATACTGGTAACAAGTGTATAGCTTTATTTCTAGATCTAGCAAAAGCATTTGACACGGTGCCATCTCAGAAGCTCTTAAGTGTTCTTAAACATAATGGAGTGAGGGGCATCGTGTTGAAGGTTTTTGAAAATTATTCGACACACATACAACATAAGGTAAAGGTCAGAGACAATGTGAGTGACCCTGAAAATATAGAAATCGGAGTGCCTCAAGGGATTGTTCTGGGACCTATACTATTTAATTAAGAACTTAACTCAGATTGATATTTAAGGTAAAGTTGTATCATATGCTGATAATACAGTGCTAGTCTTCAGTGATAAAGATTGGGAAGCCGTCAAGACACGTGCTATAGCTGGAATGGAACATGTCAAAAACTGGCTGGATGTCTTTAAATTGTCTTTGAATGTTAACAAAACAAACAACTATATTGCTTTTTCAAAGATAGTGGCTGATCGACCTCAACTTAGAAGCTTAACATGTTAAAATTTAGACATACAGAAAACAGAAACATCCAAATATTTTAGGTATAATTATAGACCAGCACTTAAAATGGGACTGCCATAAAATATATATAGCAAAAAAACTCTGATTTATAAATTGTATCTTCTAAAACAATTTCTCAACCAGGATCTACTAATAACATGATACTACAGTCTAGTAGAATCTATACTACGGTATGGAATCTTAGTATTCAAAACAAAATCTTGAAGTTAATTTATAAAAGAGATAGATTATGTCCCACCATAACTTTATGTAATGAAAAAATAGCAATGTTAGATGTTTATATATTCACGCAGTGTGTTGTTATACAGTGTGTCTACTTAAGTTGGAATCATATGGAAAAAAAAATATTATTGATTTTAGGAAAAATGTTATTCGTAATAAAAAGTCCTGCATAACCCAAAACTTAAAATATAGTCATCAGATATCAAATTTTTCAAGCCGTATACGAGGTTTGTCAAAAAATATGAATTTTGCGTAGAGTAAAGTACATTTATTTTTGACAAAATCAAAAATTTTCATTAAAAAAAGTAGATTAGGATTGAAAATTAAATTCAAATATGCAATTACATCGATCTATCCGAAAAAACAGATTTTCTTTTCTATATAATATTGATTGTAAATATCTGAAAACGTTATAAATCACGTTAGCTTTTGAAACATTCTCTCTCTTCTCTACTATAAACATGATACGCTTTCCTTTTCTTGATGTTTGTGAAGAATTTAGCAATTTTCTTAATGAAAATTTTCGATTTTGTCAAAAATAAATGCACTTTACTCTTGAGCAAAATTTATATTTTTTGACAAACCTCGTATACGGCTTGAAAACTTTGATATCTGATGACTGCATTTTAAGTTTTGGGTCATGCAGGACTTTTTATTAAGAACAACTTTTTTTCCTAAAATCAATAATAACATTTTTTTCCATATGGTTCCAACTTAAGTATACAAAAAAATTAATTTTTAAAAAACCCTTTAGACATAACACTAGAACTGCATCGAACATGTGCATTAAAGTACCAGAACCAAATAGTGAGTTTTTTAAAAACAGTTTAAATTATCTAGAGACAAAGTTCTATAACGCTCTACCTCTTCATATAAAATTATTAAACATATATAAAAAATTCTGTAAAGTTAGCAAAATATACATTTTCCAAAATAATGCAAAGTTTATCAGAATATTTCAAGAATAACGGACTTAATACATGGATTTTTTTAAATAGTTTTTTTTTCTGTTTCTTGCATAAATTGTTCAATTTTAATTTAAAAAAAAATGTTTTTTTTTTATTTCCTCTGTAATTCATTAAATATAATTAAAATAAAATTTTAATTTTTGTCAGCACATACAGGTGTTCTCACCTAGGTGCTTGTTATTACATAATTGGTTTCCATTATTGTAATTTATTGTAACTCATTGTAACTTATAACTATTAAACTTAACAACTATGTACGTTTTCGCTCACTTAAAAGATTACAGCAATATCATTTCCATCACTTATAACTTACATGGGCACATTGGCATTTATTATTTAGAAAATCGTAATTAATTTTTCTCAACTCAATCACTACTTGTAGAGTGGTTCTCTTGTTATAGCTTATTAGTTTTCAAGAGAGTGAGTTATATTGTCTGGTGTTGCATACTATTTTGTGCAGATTTAGAATAGAAAATAGGAACCAAAACAGAATTATTACTAGGTTGTAAGTTTAATAACAAACTATTTTTATAAAGCCAACTTTTATCCCATCGATATAAATTTTCAAATTTAAATTAAAACCAAAAATGGTTTTGTTTTCGCAACTGGTAACAATGAATTTTTCGTTACAAGTTATATAATGTTTAACTTTATATAAATGGTTGTTTAATCTTGAACATCAAGAAATTAAAAGAACATTCTCCATATGAAATAATTTAATTCTTGCTTTGTATAAAAATATTATTTTAAAATATCAAAATTAGATCCTTCAAGTTAGCACGTACAAAACTGCTAACTTGCAGTAATTTATTTAATTTTGTTGACCTTGTTATGATTTAGCTGATTGTGTTTATGATCTGTTATTTAATAAATAATGGTTTATTTTAGAAATCAAGGGATTCAATCCTAAAAAATTGCAGTATTAACCCGAATTAACAAAAAACCCTAAAGGTCGTTTATACATGGTTCTTCGAGCAAAAGTTTGAAAAAAAAAATGTTGACACCTATGGAGACAGCAAACCAACTGACAAGGGATCAACAAAACCTGGAAAAAAACTGGTCCAAACATTAACCTTTGCCAAAAACAGATGAAAATATAGCTAAGCGACTTAAAGAAGGAGGCCGTATGGAATGAAATAAGAGAATTACTTTCCGATGAGACTTATTGCTACACGCTATTGCACCGTCTAAAAGAACAAGCATTGTAGCTGAAACGTTTCAAGATCAGCTCAACGTCCAACTTAAAACGTTCCAAAAGAGGTTTTTTGGGCAAGATTCTAACATTAGTCTTTGGAGTTTACGATGAAGATATTGAAACGCTACAAAAGAATCAAGAAGAACTTATAAAAACCTTAAATCATCAAACTTAAATAATGATTTCGACGTTATCGTACATCAATAAGACGTAAGTCAGAATTAAAAACCAACTAGAGCGCTTTAGAGAAAAGGTGAATCAAGGACTAGATTCCATAAATTAAATGAGGCAATGGTATAAGACTACTGACATGAACAAACTAAATATCAACATTCTAAGTACATATCAAGTAGCTACTAAGTTCTTAGATGAATTAATTGAGTATCACTTACGACTACTATATGTACAGAATCATGGAGGTTTACTTTACAACCTGATCTCACCTGCCCACGTCCGAGAAGCCAATAAAGAGATGCCAATAAAAAGCTGCAGGACATTTAAAATTATCATTATTTCCAACTGTTAAAATGGAGATAGAATATAAAAAACAAGCCATGAAAGTCTACAGCTTTTTCATTTATCATAGATAAACAGAATATGATCTTGTTCGAGTAACACCAATTCCGCTTCCAAGAGCGAATGAATCATTCTGCATATTTGATATACTTTCTCAAAACACCAGTATATATGTTTCCCATCTGTGGTAAAGAATATTGAATCAAGTCCAAACTGTGTCATTGACGAGATTAACGAAAAACTAAAAAGAACATATTGCGGCGTTAAGCAACTTGCAGTAGAATCCATAGTGTGGCAACAATTACACATGCCCAACACATAGTTATTTCCAAAGCAACAAAAGTGGCCGTAATTTGCAACGGAATCAGAGTTGACATTCTACTCAACATCACCTGAGTGATCCATCTCTCAGAAGATTGCATGATTAAGACCAAATAAAACATTATACAGATAAAAAAAAACAGTAACCGAAGATGTAAAATCTTCAATGTCCGTTCTCAATGTCACTGGAATTAGTTCTATCAGTTTGACTGGAAGTGGAAGTATTTCGAAAGAGCTGGTCATCACAATTACTAGCAATTTATCTGAAGTATCAGAGGAAAACGATTTGCAAGATGAATTGCACGAGAAGATATGGAAAAAGTTAAGCAGTATTTCTGAGACAAGGAGGAAAAAGAAGACTTAGACACATGAGATAGTTGAGTTGCAGCATCTGGAACTAAACGACAACGGAAGCCTCATCAAACCATCTGAAAGCCGCTAGTATGTTCAATCTTGAACATCAAGAAACTAAAAGAACATGCTGTATATAAAATAATTTTATTCCTTCATTGTATAAAAATATTATTTTAAAATATCAAAATTAGATCTTTAAAGTTAACACGTACAAAACTGCTAACTTGCAGTAATTTATTTTATTTTGTTGACCTTGTTATGATTTAAGTGATTGTGTTTATGATCTGTTATTTAATAAATAATAGTTGATTTTAGAAATAGAGCGTTTCAAAACTAAAAAGTTGTAGTATTAACCCGAATTAACAAAAAACCCTAAAGGTCGATTATACACTTATGGAATTTACAAAATTATTTTTTTATGGTTCCAAATGTAGCTATGTGATCGTGGACGCATCTGGAACTAATCAAAATATTATTTTAACAGATACATACTTTGTAAATGACTAATTTTAGCGCCAAATTTAAATGTATCGGTATGGCTGGTTTTTGAACTGACAAAAACTTTCAGTTTTATAGATAGCTCAAAAATCAGATTTTTGAAGTTAGCCACATTTGGAACCAATCCATAATAATTTATATTGAGTTCATAAATAATATTATAACGACACTTTCCAATAAAATAAACTAGATATAATAGCCCTGTATTTATTTAGTGATGTAAACTTTTTTTCAAAGTGTGTTTCTGACTATTTGGACACATTCGAGCCCAAAACATTCATCAGCCGCGTGGCGTATGCAGTGTGGCAGTGGCTCGGTCCCCGTACGACGGCATAAGTTGTCTGATAACGCTTATCGCCATTGTTACAAATCAATGACGGGTTGGCATTATCTTACAGTGTGCAGGTGACTGCGTTTGCGTTAACGTTACGTTAGCGTTACAGTTTGCGTCTCCCGTCTAGAGAACGGATACGATGGTTTATCAGCTGTAAATAATACCCGAAATATGGAAAAAAATCGGCTTTTTATAGTCAGCTTGATTTTTCACTCTCATCGAGAAGATTACGGAAAATGAGGAGTGTTGAGTTTTAATGCATTAAAAAGTGTGGAAAGATGTCGAGTGATAAACTTACTGCAGAGTTCGTTTAACATTATTTTTTGTCGTTATATTTGTTACAAAGATACGATTATTTAGTCGGTTTCAGGACCTTAAAATATCAGTAATTATGTGATGTCGATGGAATGTTTCGAAACATTACAAAAACCATTATAGTCAAACACTAATTCGGAAGCCATCTATTTAGGAATTAAACACTGCCGGTTACTATTTACTTTCATCCCTGTGCGAAAGTATCATTAGATAATTTTTTGCTCATCGATATGTGATGAATACTAATTTTTAAATTAAATTTTCATAATAAAAGTTTTGACAAATGTGACACAAACATTCAGTTTCAATTTTAAGGTTAAAATATAATGTCTAAAGTACCAACCCAAAATATTTTAATTTCATAGCCAACTCCAATTACGATGGCTCGTTACTTTACCCAATTAAAGTCTTCGAGCATATATATTTCATAGAGTCCGTATTCAACAGCGTTTGTTTGAATTAGGAGGGAAAATGTATTTTATAAACTTGCATTATTTAAGTAGGTATCTAGAATAGTAAATTATTATTATGATTATTATTATTTGTGTTGGACACATCAGATTTTTTTAATTCAAATATCAGAAAGTGTATAAAGGAAAAATAAAGATTGAAATAATAGGCAATAAAAAAAAAATAAAAAGCTTACATTTAAAAATCAAAATATAAATAAATAGGTATATTATATAAATATTTATGATGGCTTATAACACACGTGTACGAGAATTACAATGCAAGAATTTTTTCCAATAATTTATTAATTAAAAAATATTGTTCGTAAACAATGTCCAATATACTACTTAACGATATACTACAAATAGAAATTAAGCTAATAACTAATTATTTATGTGACACTGGCTTCAGGATTTTATTTTAATTCATTTTTAAAAAACATACACCATTTGGTCACCAAGAATAACCGACCAGACGTTGACTTTTTGACGACGTTGGCTGGTAGTCACAATACTTCTGTGCTGATTTTCCCGAGACCAGTATCGCAGACTTCGTAATTCAAACGACGACTCGTCAGAGAAAATAATGTTTTTATCCACATTTTCATCTTGATTTGCCTTTTTCATTAGTCTTTCACAAAATTCCATCCTGCGAATCTGATCTCCAGGAAATAATTCATGAGTTTTACTGGATCTAAACCACTTAAACCCATACTTTTGAGACACAATTGTGTGTGCAATCTCCAATTCCTAAACAATGGATGTGGTGCTTCGTGTATCATTCACCTCAATAGAACTACAGATGTCTACATCAGGCCTTTCTCTTATTGGCTCGTTTTTCTGGGCTAACATTTTGAACACTCTTGTAAACAGCCAGATTGTTGATAATATTGTAAATTGTCTGCCTGGTAGGGACAGGCCTACCTTCAAAAGAAAAAACTTTTTCTTGTGTTAAATAAATAATAGGCATTTTAAGAACTTACTATTTTTGTAAACTTAACACTTTCTTTCGTTGTTAGAAGTCTGATACCGATATCGTTTTATCTCATCCTATTTACTTCACCTGTGAAGACGCCACACCTTTCAGTACAGATGGGTTATCGTAGTGGCCACATGTTGGCTTTTAACGCATTGCTATTCCAAATAAAAAATATTAAGTACTGTATAACCAAAACACTGAAGTAGTTAGTTTAATCACAACGTTGACATGCGCTCTCTTAAGATGATTAAATATTAACTAACTCAGCGATCTGCAATCGATGAGCAGTAAGAACTACAAAATGTTCCAAAGTGACTGTTTTTTGGAAAACTTCTGGTGGTTAACCTATTTACTGATTTTTAAATAAAATTGTCTTTGTTAAAAGACTTCTTTCTTTTGAATCTTTTAGCTTAAAAGTTTCGCGATGAATCCTTAATATAAAATAGTGTTTTAAAATGATTGAAACATAAAACATCACTATTTAAAATGTTTTCTGGAGTAAGTTTCAATATGTCACACCAAATACGTTTTTCGGCAGGATTAGCTGGAAACCTACAAAACACAAAACTTATTGATTTAACACCTTCAACATTATTATGAAAATCTGATGTATCCAACACATAACTTTCCTATCTAGTTATTATAGACTTTTTTCGGTTGTTTTGTACAACCTATTGTAGCACCTCTATAAATGTTTAGAGGATAAACTAAATATATACATTTTCCACATACATCTAACTCGAAACATTTTTCTATAGATATTCATTGCAAACGAAAATACTAAAAAATTTAAATTTAGCACTTTTCCTCCAATTCTTCCATTACGGTCCATTTTAGAAAGACAATGTAAAAACAAAAATTATAGAAATCGATATCGCAAACAACTTTTAGTTTAACAATTTTCTTAAAAATCAGAATTTTGCACATTTTGTCAAATTTCTTGAATACGGACCTTTTCAGAAAATTTTGACACAAAGCAAAAATTGTAGAAAATATTATTAGAAGTAACTTTTATTTTAAAAATTTTCTTCTCCAAAGATAAATAACAGATATCCCATCCAGCGAACATCTCTTCTACTATAGCTTCTTCCACCAAGGTTTGTTCATTCGCACTGAGGATGGTCTCAGGGAACCCCTTAAGTAGAATCGCGACTTGCTCCGACTTCACGACAGTTGCATAACTATCAGAAGCGGAAGTATCGGCCACTTTCCTTTTCTTTTATTTCCTTTGCGGTGGTGTGGTGTTATTCTCGTTCTGCTTTCTTTTCAGATCCTTAGGATTGGTTTTACTTCCCTCTCCCTGGGCTTTGTGCTCCACAGCTTTCTTTTTCGCTTCCTCCGGTGTCATGCCCTGAACGAGGTAACGAAGATACCACCAAACCCCTGCCCCACTGAGTCCATGCCTCAGTGGGTCGTCCCTTCCACCAGGTTGTCCCAGTGGAGGTAGGGCAGGTAGCTTCCGTTTGGATTCTTTCTTGAGGGGAGCTTCTCTCGCCAAAGAGTGGTGAGAGAGGGATGGAGAAGATGGAGCGATGTGCTCCTCTTCTCTTCTCCCTTCACCTCTTTCTTTTGTTCTCCCACTTCTCTCTTGTAAGGTTGTCTCACTTAAGAGGATGAGGGAGATTGATCGCTTCGGATGGCAGGCTCCGTTTGATCAGATTTAGTGGCGGTGTAGTCCCGCCGGGGTTTGCTTGATTTAGTTTTCTTGCCCATGTAAATCCCACAAACAGCTAGGGAAATAAAAGTCGACCGACGCAGAGCCCCGCATGCGCCGGCAAGGCTGGATACAAGAGGGTTTTGCCAGGTGCTCTCAGAGGAACGTTCGAAACCACTTTCCCAGCGGCCATTCAGCCTTCAGCTCGTTGCCTTACACCTCCATATGTTCCAACTCTGCCCAAAATATAATCAGTTCATTGGACGCCGGAGTAAAGCTTAAGTTTAAAATTTGGTGTTTTTTTGTGTTTCGGTTCATGAGTTATGGTGGATACAGACACACAGACACACAGACACACAGACACACAGACACACAGACACACAGACACACAGACACACAGACACACAGACACACAGACACACAGACACACAGACACACAGACACACAGACACACAGACACACGCACACACACACACACACACACACACACACACACACACACACACACACACACACACACACACACACACACACACACACACACACACACACACACACACCACACACACACACACACACACACACACACACACACACACATACACACACATACACACACACACATACACACACACACACACACACACACACACACACACACACACACAATTATGATTATTTTTTTTTTATTTTTCAGTAGTCGAAAATCTAAAACGATATTCCTCATACATAATACAATTTGTTTAAATTTATTTTATTAAATTTACCAGTTACTTGTGAAATGACCTTGATGATGCCTTTACCACTTACACAAACTCTCACCATTGTTAAAATATGTATCACTAAAGTAATAAAATACAAAAAATCACTTCTAAACTACAAAAATAAGCTAGAAATTAATGAAAATCAATAACCAAATGACAGTTCTGATAATTTCGAACGATTTATGACATGCTAAACAAAACGGGACAGACCAATGACAATGTTAAAGTAAGTATTTAAAAAATAATGAAAATATTCAGGCCCATTAAAAAAAATAAAAGCATTTTTTATGTCTTAGTTATATTTCTTTTATTTTTTTTAATTTAAGAATGTCTAACTGACACCGTCTTTCACAAGAAAATTTTTAATAAATATTTGAATTGATTATACCCGTATATTTACGTTTCTCTCTGTATTAAAAATTCTGCAATGCTATGTTAAAAGCTGGCAGTAACGTAGCTAACATAGATTTTCCACTGAGTAGGCTATTGCCAGTAATAATTCCGGGAAGTCACTCAGAAATAAATCAAAATGTCGCTACGAGTTATTAACTGAAGAAATGTTCCCGCACACATACACACATACCATACACACACATAGTAGACAGAGAGATCTCGCAATATACAATCCAAAAGAAATATATGACACGTTGACAGATAAATCCAGCGCCGCATACAAATATAAAACATTTATTCACTTTATTCCGCCTCACTTTCCCCTTCGAAAGCGGCTTATTGTGAATAAAGTAAAAGGCGTAGGAAATCAGTGAAGGAGATGAGGAATAAACAGAAGTTTTATCCCTATTATTTATCCTGCCAAAATTATAAATTCGCAAGAGAGCTTTTTAATTTTTAGTCATCTTTAAAATTAATAAAGAGACGATGTGTATCTGTAACATATCTGCACTAGGTTCATTGTGCATACTCCTAGCTCGTTAGCCAGCCTAGAGATTTGATGTAGTTGATAACGACGACAAAATATGATTTTCTTATATTGGGCAGTGTTGGTAAGGATTCGCCGAACACAAATCTCCTAATAAATAAAAGCGTAGGGCAATCGTAGACAATATGATGCTTGGTAGTCGTATTTTATTGTTGCTTTCGTACTCAGCAAAGACCCGTCAAAATGTCTGCTGTTAAGCGCAGATTCTATTTAGTCATTTTTCGATATTTGTTTGATGTGAAGCTCCCTGGCAATTCAGCAGCTTCTTGTTTCATGCCGTCGTTCCTTGAATTTCACAAGGGAATGTTTTTAATTAGGTTTGTTACTGCCGATGTTTTCAGTCCAATAGATGGACCAGGTGAAAAAAGATTTGGTTGGATAGTATATCAGCAAGACGGTTACCTTTCGATATAGCTTGACCTTTAATACATCTTAAGGTGATCCCATTGTTGATTTAAACCTATTTCGTCTAAAGCTTTGTAGCATTGTAGTACTAACCGTGAGTAAATTTGTGGACTATCTAGGGTGAATGGTTTTTGTCTGCTATCTGTATAGATCAGCATGCTCCTTCCTTTCTTTCTGGTAATTTCGTTTGATGCTATAAGCTTAGTAAGAATGACTATGGACCTTATTACTTCGGTTTGTTATCTTTTTTGCTTGGTTTTTCATATTTTTTATTATTCTAATTGGTTAATATCTTGATAAAAATCTTTAAAAGAACAAAATCCAACAAAAGTAATTAATTGTATTGCATTAAATTAATTTTGAACATAGTGTAGTTTTTAGACGAAAAGTCTGTTTCCAAGCTAGTTTAATGTTAGAATATAACGTAGGGTTGTTTAAATAGGACATAAATATTAATTATTATTTTATCCCTATATCCCTTTCTTTTGAAAATTTAAATTTACAAAGATTTTTTTAAATTTTTGATCATCTTTAATAAATTTTGTTTTTGATTCATATAATTTTTGCTTGGTTTTTATAATTTTAAATACTCATAATTGGTTCAAATCTTGATTCAAATCTTAAAAAAAAATTTGCTCCAACAACAAATTATTAGTAGTTGAAAATGATGAATAAACTAAAGGTTTGTTTAGAAAATTTGCCGGTTAATTTGCCGAATCAAATGCTAGAGATATCGGGGGGTGACAATAAACCCAAAAAATTTAAAAAACTAAAAAATCTGCTCTGAACTTCTATACCACAGCTTGTGTATCTGGCGTTGTAGTATTTAGATTCGATCTCAACTAAGTTAATCAGAATCTTTTTAATTCTTCAATTGTTTAATAGTCACTTGAGGTATCGTCAAAGATTAATCACATAATGTGCATTAAAATCCTTGTTTAGTCCAGGTGTTAAGGTAACAAGTAACAAAAATGCTGCTATCGCAACATAGTTGAAAATAATGAATAAACTGTGGTTCTGCCATGATTCAAAAATGAATTTTTTAAATTATATTTTGGATCATTTTATATTTGTAAATCTTCAAATGAGAAACCTGATAATAGTACTTTCTTTGCAGTTATATCCTCCATCTTATTGCCCTGGATTCCTACATGAAATCAAAGAGTTGCAAGTATTATAGATATTTTAAACTATCGGATGTTAATATATAGAGATTTTGTATGGATTAAATAAAAGCTAAGGAATATCTACAAATACATGTATATCTTCTTCAGTTATAAAGTTTAATGTTTGAATAAACCCATAATATTTACCAATGTAGACCCTACACATATAGATGAATAAAGAATGAAGAAGTTTTAATAGTAGTAAATATAGTGGTTACAGAAGAGCTAACATTTGTCTCATTTTTTGAAGCGTCTATAAAGCGGACTTTGCATTATTTTATTTAGGTCAATATTAGTAGTAGATTAAGATTTTATGAAATTGGCTGTACGGATTTAAAAAACGATGGATATTACATATTTGAAAATGCAGGATTATAAGGAGATGCTGATACTCTAAACGAATAAAAGATTTTGTCTCCTTAGTCCTAGTCCCAGTCAAGTGCCTCATAGTATAAGCTTTCTACAAGACTAAACCTAAATGCACAAAGACTGAGACCAAATCCAGTATTATGAATTGAGTTAAGAGATCTTAAAAGAGACATATAGACAATGCTTCAATAATAATTAATTCGAAAACTAATGAAGATTCTATATACCGTAAGAAGAATAGTTTTATTAGTATAATAATTGGCATTATTATTTGAAAATATAAAGGATTTACCAAAAATTCTAAAAAAGTATTTTAATGTTTTATATTAAAAATCTGATGTGTCCAACACATGACTTTCCTATCTAGTTATTATAGGCTTTTTCCGGTGATTTTGTACAACCTATTGCGGCACCTCTATAAATGTTTAGAGGATGAACTAAATATATAAATTTTCCACATACATCTAACTTGAAAATTTTTTCTATATTAATTGAAAACGAAAATACTAAAAAATTTAAATTTAGCACTTTTCCTTAAATTTTTGTAAAAGCAAAAATTATAGAGATCGATATCGCAAACAACTTTTAATTTAACAATTTTCTTAAAAATCAGAATTTTGCACATTTTGTCAAATTTCTCGAATACGGACCATTTCAAGAAAATTTGACATAAAACAAAAGTTATAGATAACAATATTAAAAGTAACTTTTATTTGAACAATTTTCTTCTCCAAACATAAATAACAGATATATATTCCATAAAATATAAGAACGGCCTCCCATAAAGTACCCGCCCAGATGTTCCGACTTTGTTCAAAATCTAATCATTTTACGTCAGGCCGAATTAAAACTTAAGTTTAAAATTCAATGTTTTCTTCAAAATTCGAAATTTACACATTTTATTAAATATCTCGAATACGGTTCATTTTAAAGAAATTAAGTAGGGAATAAAAATTATAGAGAATTATATTACAAACAACTTTTATTTAAACAATTTTTATAAAAAAATAGTTTTTTAAATTTTGTCAAATTTCTCGAATACACGGACAATTTTAGGAAAATTTTTTATAAAACAAAAAATATTTATAATAATATTGTAAGTAACTTTTATTTGAAAAATTTTCTTCTCCAAACGTAAATAACAGATATATTCCATAAAATATAAAAATTACCACCTATAAAGTACCCCCTAGATGTTCCGATTCTGCCTAAAATCTAATCAGTTCATTGGACGCCAGAATGAAGCTTAAGTTTAAAATTTGGTGTTTTTCTTTGTATCGGTTCATGAGTTATGGTGGATACAGACACACACACACACACACCACACACACCACACACCACACACCACATACCACACACCACACACACCACACACACCACACACACCACACACACCACACACACACACACCACACACCACACACCACACACACCACACACACCACACACACCACACACACCACACACACCACACACCACACACCACACACCACACACCACACACCACACACCACACACCACACACCACACACCACACACCACACACCACACACCACACACCACACACCACACACCACACACCACACACCACACACCACACACCACACACCACACACCACACACCACACACCACACACCACACACCACACACCACACACCACACACCACACACCACACACCACACACCACACACCACACACCACACACCACACACCACACACCACACACCACACACCACACACCACACACCACACACCACACACCACACACCACACACCACACACCACACACCACACACCACACACCACACACCACACACCACACACCACACACCACACACCACACACCACACACCACACACCACACACCACACACCACACACCACACACCACACACCACACACCACACACCACACACCACACACCACACACCACACACCACACACCACACACCACACACCACACACCACACACCACACACCACACACCACACACCACACACCACACACCACACACCACACACCACACACCACACACCACACACCACACACCACACACCACACACCACACACCACACACCACACACCACACACCACACACCACACACCACACACCACACACCACACACCACACACCAC
>OV651819.1:49689313-49849313 GCA_927349885.1 Psylliodes chrysocephalus
AAAATTCTGAATTGATAATTAATCGGGCATGCGCTAAAAGTATGAATTAGTAATTCTGAATCTGTTCAGGATTGTTACCGTAAATCAAACTATTGAAATAAATTATTTTTAGCCGCTTTTGAGCTTTACTCATTTTATGTCATCTATTTAACTTTTTTTGGTGTCTTTTATATATGAAAGGCATATGTAACGTATGGAGGGTTGGTTATTTCACGACATTTTAGCCTCATTAGGGCCCATTGTGCATCCTTTTAAGATGATATGCACCAAGTTCCGTGAGCCAGCCTACATATTTAATGTAGGAGACAGCGTCGCCAAGAGGTACTTCTTTCATATCGGTTGGTGTTAGCCGATATTCGCTTAATACAAATCTTTTAATAAATCGTAGAGAGATATGCTCGATGGTCTCATCTTATTGTTTACACTCCATGCAGAGTGTCTATTCTGAGAGCCCCATAATATGGAGATGCTTCGATACTTGGGCAATGACCAGTCGTAGTCAAGTATTTGACTATATATAAAAAGGCCTAATCCTGCCTGAAAGATATTGCATTTTTTCTGTATGTTTTAATATTTTATGTAGCTAATTATGTGCTCATATTAAATAAGAAATACATATGTCATTAACGAAAACGCATAGTTTGCGTACGTACCTTACACCACCAAATTTTTTAAATTTATTTTTTTTTTCGAACCGAAATTTGTAGTATGTATGGTAGAGGCCACAGTTGAGATTTCCCATTTAAAGTACACTGTGACGTCAATATTATTTGAAATGGCATTGCTGAGAATAGAAATATTTCTGTCATACAAAATAAATTAATGTAGTTTACAACGAGGTGCGTGTTTCTCTTATATTGGCCGGTATTGGCCGGTATTAGCCGATACTCACCAAACACAAATCTTCCTATAAATGAAAGCATTGAGCAATATGCTCGATGGCCTTATCTTCTTGTTCGCACCTCCTGCAGAGAACATATTCTGACAGCCCTATGATATGGGAATGTTTCCATATTTGGTAATAACCACAGATAAAGTTCTTACTCCAAGACGATAGAATGGTCTGGCAGTTGTAATATTAATTAAATATGTCAAAGAATATTTCCTGTAAAAACAATATATTTTTGATACTTTCAAAAATTCAAATGTAGATGTCGCAATCGTGGTATCCCCCTGCCAGATCATTATTTCCTTATTCGACTGGTACTAAGTTATAAATCTACAAATTTTCAGCGCTGTGTTCAACACGTTACACAAAATGACTATATGTAAGTATGGTCGAAATATCTTATAAAATTTGTTTCCACTATTTGGTATACAACAAATTTTGCTTAAATTATACTTGTTTTAAAATAACTTTTATATAAATTTTTAATGGATTGTATTGTTTCCTAATATGTTAACTTTTAAGGAGGAACTAAAAAATACCTGTACATAATAAAATGTTTTCATAAGTCTTATTCATTTAACAAATTTTAGTTGGAATCCTTTTCAAGTGATATGAAAATTTAGTCCATGAAATTTCATTTATTTAATGGGAAATTAATAAGTATTATGTAGATCATGCTATTATATTTTGCAAACTTTTGTTTGTAAACGCATTTGTTGTTTTTATTTATGTATGCAATATTTTTATCTAAATTATTTGAAAACCTTGACTTATAAATTCACTAGACAATACTAATATGTACATTTTCCATCGTTTTATTTATATTGAATCAAATACATTATTTATGTCTAAACGAGCAAACTCCAACGATCGAAAAAAAAATTATCTACCCAATGATTCGGTTGTTAAAACACAAATAGAAATTCCAGCTTTCGGCGAATTAGTACTAATAATCCATAAAATCGGACTTTCCCAATGACACACAATTAAATCAAGTATTGCATTTATCTAAACATTTGGCACAACAGCGGCCCAGCATCGGCCGGGGCCAAATATCGGCCGAATTTCATCGAACGTTGGCATCGGCAGGCGTCCGCCCGATTTGGAACTAAGCGAATTAGATGCGATGAAGCCGAAATGGATATATAAAGCCCAGCGCCATTAACCAACCCCGGATAAGTTGGTTGAAATTGTGATTCAACAAAATGAAGGATTACTCTAAATTTGTTTTGCTGCTCTTCTTTTGCTTTTAAGTGCATCCAGACGAGATGGAGAAGGTTCGATTACATCCTAGGATTACTGGATTTTTAGTTCCAACTCATTTGTATTTGTAAGTAAACTGTATGATGATCGTAGTATCTTGCACTGCTTTGTGTTCGAGGATTGACGAATTGCTTTGGCTGGTCTGTTCAATAGGATAATTTAAAGTGTAGTTATTTCTTTAATTTTTCCTTAATCAACATTCTAACCATTTTGAAAATAATTTTTTTTGTCATTTTGACATTTTACCTTAATATACTGATTTTAACAGTTCTTAGACTTATTAGCTGTTTTGAGTTTTTACCTTGAAAGATTTGAGATTGTTGTTGTCAATCAAAAATCAAAAATTTATCATTCATTTTATCATTTCATTTTGTAACTAGGTAGTTTTTGATAATGTACTAATTTTAACCCAAAATAATATTTAAATCTTTCAAATGGCTAAGAAAAACACGTTTTGGTCCCTCTAAACTTTTTTCCCTAATAAATTATCTAATGTAATAATTTTTGAATGGACAGTCAATCCACTCGAGTTGTACGTTATATTTTTTCTACGAAAATTTAAAATTTAAAATATTATTTTAGGATATGGAGATGAAATAACTAATTTAAAAATAATTTATGACTTTTACTAACTTAAAAAATAAAATGAACTTTAAAAATAGTTATTTATGTAACAAGTGTGTAAAGTTACCCTTTTTTGACGAATGTGAATGTTGTCAATCACATGAGTCAAAAAAGGGACTTTACACACGAGTGGCATACAATATTTTTTCTACTACCGTACACATAATCCACTAATATTAGAAATATAAAAGTTACTTTTTTTCACTAGTAAAAAAAAGTACTTTACTTTACGCACTAGTGAAAAAAAGTAAAATGTGCCAAAAATTGTACACAGCAACAAAAATAAATTTATTGGAACTTTACAAATTTATAATTCTTACAGAACAAAATGACTAACAAATGAAGAAATATTTAAAAAAATAGGTTTTTAACTCTTATGAATATTAATATTGAATGTGCAATTATTGCAATTACCAAAACTTAAGGTTTTGGCCTTTTCCAGCACAGAGTTTGAAAAATGTTGTGATATTACTTCTGTAACCCTATTTTGAGCTTCGAGTAGTATGGATTTGGCCTTTTCAAGTAAAGAGGTTGAAATATTTTGTGTAACTCTAGTTTCACTGTCGAGTGGTTCCACTAATTCTTCATTAGAGTTGTCAACGGTAAAATTGTAGCTTTCTTTGAAAGTGGATGGCATACTGTCATCCATCAAAATTTTATTAGAAATTTTGTTTTTTTGTGTTATTGTGCTGTTTACGTAGCCTTCTGCAACAGCAGATGATTTCCATCCTCCATGTTTTTTGACCGTTAGAAGGTCTCCTCCAGAATTTGCCAGCATAGTGGCTGAAGACCTCCTAAAGCAGTGTCCTGTAAAAGCTGTTGGATTGGGCAAGTTTAGATACGTTGCTATAACACTTGGCATTTTACCAAAAGTATTTATCCCTACAGGCTGTTTAGAATATTTTCCATTTGCGAATTTTAAAAAAAAAATCTGTTACAATTTATATTTGATGGTCTTAATGAGGTATATTTTTTTATGAAAGATAAATAATCAACTGCAGAATTATTTGGATTTAAAATCGTAAAAATGCGTTCTATTCCATTTTTGGTTTCTGATACTTTGACAATATACACTGTTTGTTTATCTTCCACATCGTTAATTATCATTTTACATAATTCTTCCCGGCGACAAGCTCCCGCAATTCCAATTATAAAAGCTACCTAAAAAATAACATATTGTAATGTTACAAATAATTTATTAAACATTAGGAAATATCTTGACGTTGCGCATGTAAAACTCCAAATAAATGCTATTGTAAAAAATATAAAAGTTTTAGATATAATGTGCTGCCTAACAACCCCCGGTGGCCTGTTAGGACAGCAACTGATTTTGTTAGGCAATACACCATACGAACATACATCTCGTTGCAAAACTTTACAGAATATTTTAATTTTATACTGAGCATTCAAGCATTTACTGAGGCATTTACTTACTTTGATCATTAAAAACTTGAAATCTGGAGCTTTCAACAGAAAATTAATTGGATCTTCTCGTTCAAAAATTTTGGATTTTTTTGGTTTATAACCTTTATTTTTTTTGTTTGAGAAACGCTATTAACTTGTTGAATTTCGAAATATCAACGTTGTTTTTATATTTTAAGGTGCTTTTAAGCATAGAATAAATCGACCATAGGGTAGAAAGCTTTGCAATTCTTCAATTCATCAGAGAAATTTGCTAAAATAACGTTTTCCGAATTTTTTGTCACCTTATTCTTCCTACACCATTCTATAAATACATTGTATTTTTGCTGATAAATATATGCAGATTTTTCTGGCAATAAATTTTCAGTGGCCTTTTGTGCACTACATAAGATATCTGGGGGAGTATTATTAAATTCGCTATCGCTAGATAAATTTGAATTTAAGTAAACAAACATTAAAAAGTAAAATTTTTTACCTTCTCAAACTTGATTGAGTTTAAAAAAATGCTAAATTAGCTTTAGAATCTAATCTTGAACTTAAGTATACATTTGTCGTGTTTTGTTATAAGGTAGGTACTAATTAAAAGTTTAGAGATTGACAGTTCTTCTAATCCACACAGCCACAGCCAACTTACTTTTACCAAAATCGACATCCACTGTATGTTTACTTTTAATTAAATCTATGACATTTAGAGAAAATTATAATTAAAATAAACTATTGATAATTTGTTGGACACTAAATAGATATAAGCAAAAATAATGTATTTGTCTTAGAAGGAGATAGCAAAAAAATATTAATATAAAATAAAACGTTATATTTTGTTGTTATGTACAAATTTTGTCAAATTTTACTTTTTTTAACTAGTGCGTAAAGAGTTTTACTTTACGCACTAGTGAAAAAAAGTACAACTTTACACACTTCGTGGAGTGCGTAAAGTACGTACTTTACGCTCGGTAGTAGAAAAAATAATTTAAATAGTCTCCAATCTCAAAAAAAAAAAAAAAAAACTCGTTCGCAAACAGGACAGAAAATGGTACTTAACTATTATTTATTTGCCTTTTTATATAGAAATGTGATAGAAACCCACCGTTCATTGCCCGGAGTGCCTCATCAGCAAAGTCAGCGCTTTGCACCTTGACGACGATGAACCCGATGTTATAAATACGTTGTCAACGTGAGAATTAATGTTCTTTTTATTTTAATCGAATTACGATAAACATTGTTAAACATAATTATTTAAAATTATTTAAGATCCATTTTTGTATATTTTTAAATAAAGTTTGGCGTTTTTTGAAAACTAAAAGTGTTTTAACTTAACTATATATACCTAGATAATACAGGGTTTCCCAATAAGAACACGCGATCTTTGGCAACAGCGCATTGCAAGGTCGAAAGTCTCACACGCGTTATTTTTGCCAGGAGTATTCAGTTATCCTTAAAATTTAATATGGAGAGGTATACAATTGAACAACGTGTCGAAATCGTCAAAATTTATTACCAAAACCAATGTTCTGTTCGTCAAGTTTATGGTGTCCATGATCGTTTTACTGAGTCCTCAATTCGTTTAAATGCAGAAATTTGAAGAAAGTGGTTCAGTGGTAGATCGACCAACGCCTGTACGCCAACGAAGAGTGAGATTCTTTGAAAATATTGCTGCCGTTCGGGAAAGTGTGCATGAGAATCCGAGACAGTCTATTCCGCGTCGTGCTCAAGAGCTTGGACTTTCGCGGATGTCAACCTGGCGAATTCTGCTTTATGACTTACACCTTCACCCATATAAGGTGCAATTGACTCAGGAATTAAAGCCCAATGATCATAGACTGCGGCGTGAATTCGCTAACTGGGCGCTAGAACACTTGGAGGGTGACCATGATTTGGGGAAAAAAATAATCTTTAGTGACGAGGCGCATTTCTGGTTGAGTGGCTTCGTTAACAAGCAGAACTGCAGAATTTAAAGCGACGAAAACCCGCGGGAGATTCACCAAGTGCCACTACATTCCGCAAAAGTAACCGTATGGTGTGCATTATGGTCCGGCGGAATAATCGGTCCTTATTTTTTCGAAAATAAAGAAGGAGTTGCACTTACTGTCGACGGTGAGCGATATAGAGCTATGATAAGAACATTTTTGTGGCCTATAGTGGGTGGTATGAATCTGAGAAATACGTGGTTCCAACAAGATGGAGCAACCTGCCATACTGCACATGCTATAGTTGCATTATTGCATGAGCAGTTCGAGGGGGTCTGTTATATCGCGAAATGGCGACGTCAACTGACCGCCCAGATCATACGATTTAAACTCCGCTGGATTTTTTTCTCTGGGGTTTCCTTAAATTTCGTGTCTATGCCGATAAACCACGAAGTGTTGACGCCCTTAAAGCCAACATCAGACGCGAAATTGCTGCGATTGAGCCACATATGTGTAATGAGGTTATCGAAAACTGAACTCGCAGAATTCGACTCACCAGGGAAAGCCGCGGCGGACATTTAAGTGACATAATTTTTAAAACAATTTCACCATATATGTTTTAAAATAAATATTAAATTATATTCGTTTTATTGAAACTTTTTATTTTATTACACTTTGAAGTTGGAGCGTTCTTATTCGGAAATCCTTAAGTAGCTAACTGACCAAAATATGAACTGTGATTGGTGGATTTCATATTTGTGCAGTGTTCTTACTAGGTAGAGAGAACACCGCAAAAATATGAAATTAGCCAGTTCATATTTGGTCACCCACCAGAAAACTATTAGTTTTCTAAATTTTAAATGAGTGACAATTCTGTCAAACTAACTGTCAGTATATTTTTAAGTTATTCAGATTTTATATAATTAAAAATGAGCGATTCTTGTGAAAAATCGATAAATTACAGCATTTCACAAGATACTATTTGAATAAAATATTGTCTATTTTTTCTAAGTTTATTTTATAAATTAGTAAGTCATAAGGTATTTTTAAATTAGTTTTTTGTCTTATTGACCTAAATAAAATTTAAATATTTGTAGATTTATGTTAGTGGGTCGTAGAAAAAATATACAGTAAAACTCGAGTAAATTGTCAATTTCCACTCTTGTTGCACAAACTACTATTTTATATCCTAAATTACTTAATATACTGATTTTCGTAGTTTTGAGTTTTTAACTTAAAGAATTTCAGGTTTTTGTGGTCGATCTTCAAATAAAAATCCAAAATATATCGTTAACATTTTAAAAGATATAATTTTTGGTTCATTATACTAAAGATTTTCTAAAAAGTCCATAACATTATTTATATTCATATTGATTTACCTCAAATTATTCTCCTTATTGTGAAATTTAAATCAAAACCGAGGTTAATCATCACCAAAATCCGTACCAACTGTATTTAAACAAGAATATTAATTAAGTATTTGAAAATATTTAATCAAAAGCCCAAAAAGATATTTGCCGAGCCGAATTATAAAATGCTTTTCCCATAAATTTGATTAATTTTAGAAATTTAATTAGAAATGAAATTATGTGGATAAGAATTTATATTAGCTCCCCTTTAATAGACATTTTTGCACGTCTTTGATTCTCTTAATACTCTTTACAAACAAAGAGCGTATACCAAAATGGCTGTGAGACTTTTTCACTGTTTGAATTTTCGGTCAGAGGCGGATTGGCATACTGTGAATTGTGACTTAAGATTATCGTAAGCCCCTAGAATTCTAGGCGCACCTATAAGCCAGAAGTGGGATTCCGTTTTATGATTCGACTTGATATTGATATTAAACTCCATAAAAGCAATTCGATTCAATATCCAATCGTTAAATTAGATTTTGTGATATAAGGTATGACCTATCAATGAGGTTAGATAATAGCGCTTTTTTCTTAAGATTTTAGGACAGAAAAGGTTTTAGTTTCCAGGCATACCTGTCTCTGACAAGGCCTTCTGTGGATAACCTTTTCTGCAAAAGAGACCTTTTATAATTTTAGAAGATTAGGTAATTATTATAAAGAACGCTACAAAATATAAACTAAGATAGGTACTCTTCATTCAGCTGATAATGTTCTCCACAACGATTCTCAGGGAGTTCCAGAAGGATCTCTTCTTTTTTGTAGCTCATCCTTTCTTTAGCCTAATATGAATAAATAATATTTTTATAATTTACCCCATTAAAAGTGATCCCTGCAGCTCTGAAAGAAGGGTTGTTTGTGTCGGAGAGAGACGACAACTATTATTTTCCATTCCGCTCCGAGGCAACTTACAGATGTTATTTGAATTATAGATGAGAATATTCCGGAAAAACCAACCATAAGACTAAAGAAATACAATTAAAAAGCAGACTTTCTAGATGCATTTTGTCCATTATTTTAAATTTTCAATCAAAGGTAGCATCACAAGCTACATACACAGGACTACAATATTAAGACACAAAAGACGTTCTACATGCATTTTGTCCCAAGCAAATTAAATGATAAAAAGACATTGGACTTAATAATATCTGCTATACAAATACTTTGATTTTCTCTTACTATACGGAGAATGGTCGCACTGCTTCTGCTTCGGAATTGTCGGTTTTCTTCTTTTAATCTGACAAGTTAAAACGAATAAAACGACTAAACCGACAATTCCGGAAGCAAAAGCGGATGAATGAAACGCATCTGATATTTTGCTAGCTGCTGTCAGTGTCAGTAAATATAATTTTTGAAGTCACAGTTTATTGCTAAAGAGTCAGTTAGCTCACTCGGACCAGTTGAAAGTTCTAAAATAACATCCACTCCAGAAATACAAATTCAGGATGCGCAGAAGACTGCTGTTTTTATTATAGGCGGTTGTCATATATTGTATTATCCGAGTTGCGCAGTGTATAAACTGGAACATTGAGATCAAAAGTGCCGAAGCAGAGTGAGCGAACTGATTCTTTAGCTATAAAATGTGGTTAAGGCATCAAAATGGCCGCGCCCTATGTTGAGCGTGTCGGACCTCTCTCTTGCACCGTATAGTAATTAAAGTATGTGATTGAGATTCTCATCTTTTAATACAGCACGTGTTAAGACCTCTATTTTCTTTTCACAGAATGCGGTTATGTAATGTCTCTATTTGATTCATTACGTGTTGATTAGAAAGAGACATTACATGAGAATCACATTCTGTTGAACGGAGATAGAAGCTTCTCAACACGTGCCAAATTGAAAGATGAAAATCCCGTTGCAGACATTCCAAACAAATAAAATGCGGTGATAAGGTTTAGTAAGTCTAAAGGGTTGACACATATGATGTAGTCTATATACAATACGTGAAATCAGAAATAATTGATTAAATTTAAATCTTTTATGTCCTGAAAAGGCAATGTAAAGAACGTAATCTGTATTTAGCAAAAAGAAGACAGACGGGTGAAGCAATTAGAATTTTAAAACCAACTGAATCAGCTAGTGTTTCTGAACAAGACCTTACCTAGACAGAGCCTTCCTTTTTTTATTTTTCTTTTTCTTTTTCTTTTTCTTTTTCTTTTCTTTTTCTTTTTCTTTTTCTTTTTCTTTTTCTTTTTCTTTTTCTTTTTCTTTTTCTTTTTCTTTTTCTTTTTCTTTTTCTTTTTCTTTTTCTTTTTCTTTTTCTTTTTCTTTTTCTTTTTCTTTTTCTTTTTCTTTTTCTTTTTCTTTTTCTTTTTCTTTTTCTTTTTCTTTTTCTTTTTCTTTTCTTTTTCTTTTTCTTTTTCTTTTTCTTTTTCTTTTTCTTTTTCTTTTTCTTTTTCTTTTTCTTTTTCTTTTTCTTTTTCTTTTTCTTTTTCTTTTTCTTTTTCTTTTTCTTTTTCTTTTTCTTTTTCTTTTTCTTTTTCTTTTTCTTTTTCTTTTTCTTTTTCTTTTTCTTTTTCTTTTTTCTTTTCTTTTTCTTTTTCTTTTTCTTTTTCTTTTTCTTTTCTTTTTCTTTTTCTTTTTCTTTTTCTTTTTCTTTTTCTTTTTCTTTTTCTTTTTCTTTTTCTTTTTCTTTTTCTTTTTCTTTTTCTTTTTCTTTTTCTTTTTCTTTTTCTTTTTCTTTTTCTTTTTCTTTTTCTTTTTCTTTTTCTTTTTCTTTTTCTTTTTCTTTTTCTTTTTCTTTTTCTTTTTCTTTTTCTTTTTCTTTTTCTTTTTCTTTTTCTTTTTCTTTTTCTTTTTCTTTTTCTTTTTCTTTTTCTTTTTCTTTTTCTTTTTCTTTTTCTTTTTCTTTTTCTTTTTCTTTTTCTTTTTCTTTTTCTTTTTCTTTTTCTTTTTCTTTTTCTTTTTCTTTTTCTTTTTCTTTTTCTTTTTCTTTTCTTTTTCTTTTTCTTTTTCTTTTTCTTTTTCTTTTTCTTTTTCTTTTTCTTTTTCTTTTTCTTTTTCTTTTTCTTTTTCTTTTTCTTTTTCTTTTTCTTTTTCTTTTTCTTTTTCTTTTTCTTTTTCTTTTTCTTTTTCTTTTTCTTTTTCTTTTTCTTTTTCTTTTTCTTTTCTTTTTCTTTTTCTTTTTCTTTTTCTTTTTCTTTTTCTTTTTCTTTTTCTTTTTCTTTTTCTTTTTCTTTTTCTTTTTCTTTTTCTTTTTCTTTTTCTTTTTCTTTTTCTTTTTCTTTTTCTTTTTCTTTTTCTTTTTCTTTTTCTTTTTCTTTTTCTTTTTCTTTTTCTTTTTCTTTTTCTTTTTCTTTTTCTTTTTCTTTTTCTTTTTCTTTTTCTTTTTCTTTTTCTTTTTCTTTTTCTTTTTCTTTTTCTTTTTCTTTTTCTTTTTCTTTTTCTTTTTCTTTTTCTTTTTCTTTTTCTTTTTCTTTTTCTTTTTCTTTTTCTTTTTCTTTTTTCTTTTTCTTTTTCTTTTTCTTTTTCTTTTTTCTTTTTCTTTTTCTTTTTCTTTTTCTTTTTCTTTTTCTTTTTCTTTTTCTTTTTCTTTTTCTTTTTCTTTTTCTTTTTCTTTTTCTTTTTCTTTTTCTTTTTCTTTTTCTTTTTCTTTTTCTTTTTCTTTTTCTTTTTCTTTTTCTTTTTCTTTTTCTTTTTTCTTTTTCTTTTTCTTTTTCTTTTTCTTTTTCTTTTTCTTTTTCTTTTTCTTTTTCTTTTTCTTTTTCTTTTTCTTTTTCTTTTTCTTTTTCTTTTTCTTTTTCTTTTCTTTTTCTTTTTCTTTTTCTTTTTCTTTTTCTTTTTCTTTTTCTTTTTCTTTTTCTTTTTCTTTTTCTTTTTCTTTTTCTTTTTCTTTTTCTTTTTCTTTTTCTTTTTATTTTTCTTTTTCTTTTTCTTTTTTCTTTTTCTTTTTCTTTTTCTTTTTCTTTTTCTTTTTTCTTTTTCTTTTTCTTTTTCTTTTTCTTTTCTTTTTCTTTTTCTTTTTCTTTTTCTTTTTCTTTTTCTTTTTCTTTTTCTTTTTCTTTTTCTTTTTCTTTTTCTTTTTCTTTTTCTTTTTCTTTTTTTAGTGTGGGATTTTCTCTTGGTTTTTTCGTCAAATTTTCTGCTTTTTTTAGGTTTTTATTGATGAGCTCCAAAGTATCTTCTTTGGATATGATCTTAGTAGTGCAGCTGTAGGGTCACTTCTTTAAACGAAATTCTGATGTTCAAAATAGTCCACATCACGATAATTAGTCTGCGTTATCGTCCGATAACGACAAATCGACAAATGGGTTGACTTTAGGAGTTAACATTAGTGCAAGATCATGCGTTCACGTAAATGTGACCGTAAGATGCATTGGGGCATTGGGACATGGGAGAATTGGTATCACTGGACGACGTCACAGGTGAAAACATGAACCGTTTTAAAGCGATCAACCGGTAATTTGCTGTATTTACCGTTTTTATTAAAGCGATGTTTGTTATCCTTGGTTACTTTCTATAACGTCATATTTAAGCCCTTTAAAATGTCATTAATTATAACCTCCGAGCAATTACTACTAGAGGGAGTCTTCCCCCCTTCCCCGCGCTAAATTTTGTTAGCAACATCTACTCCCCCCCGAAGGGGGAAATACCTCTTCTGTAATTGGCTTATTTAATCAGCGTTGCCACATGTGACAGCGCCAGTTCTGAGTGTTCTGACACTTTCTGACACATGTCAATTTTTTATTTAATTTTACGGAAAATATATTTATTAATAGCGTTTTAAGAGTTGTAAATGTATATTTTAGATTTATTATCTCTAATAATATGGTGAAAAGATGCTTTATGTGTAAAAGGCACAATGAAAATGCTTCTTCAAGATATCATAAGTAAGTACAGACACAACCTAATTATCAGAGGCGGTGCATTAGGAAATCACCTTTAATTTGCAATTAATCTTTCTTATCGAAAAAGTAAAATTAAGAGCAAGTAAAACCCATCTAAGTTCGTCTTCATCCGTCTCATAATGATTATAGTAAAGGTTAATCACTTATTATTATTATTATTATTATTGTAAAGTGTATTGTTATTTTTTTCTAGGTTTCCTTTTCTTGATATGATAAAAAGAAATACATGGTTCCAAAATTTAGGAATTCAACAAGTGACCACCTGAATAACTTTTTATTAGACCTCAGGGGAGGAAAATATTATAGAAAAATGCAATTTCAGTCAATTTCGACGAGAGAATAATCAATCCTGTCACTACTTCTACACCATATTCATCTGCTACTAAAATACTAAAACAGCAAGCGAAGTAGAGAAACTTAAGTTTCTTTCAAAAATAATGTTTAACGAAAAAGGTAAAGCCATTTTTTTGTTGACACTTTTTTTTAACTATTTTAATAGACTAATTTTGTGTATTATTTAAATTTTCATATTTTGTACTTAATTTATTTTAGGTTTAAACAAAATGAACCTCAAAGATATGCATGGAATATCCCAAAAGAGCTAAGGAAGGTTTTAAAATTCTTAAGAAAAACTATTCAGAGCCAAAAACATAAAATAGTCTTCGTGCCCAAAATATAAAGATATAGGTATGAATATTTGGATATTATGAGTGATTTTTTATTCTATAAATAGAACGTAATTTGCTTCTAAATGACTACCTAATGAACTAACTATATTATGTAGTAACAAACTAAACAGGAATATCACATTATTCTTGTTTTTTTCTTAATTTACCAAAAAAGTCCCAAAAAACATTGAATATTTATTATTGGAGTTTATATCGCTATGCTAAAAAAAATACTAAAACAACTTAAATAATGTGGATTTTAACTATTTTGAGTTATCCAGATCATTATGATCTTAAAAATGTAAGTCTGGTACTACTATAGTCAGGTATAAAAAACATTCATTTATTTGAGCACAGTTGCAATATACATTTTATTTAGTTTTTAAGTTAATATAGTAGGACATCCGTAAATGACTTTCCGTTTGATGTAAGATTCATTATTCTACATTTTTGTTGGTGAAATAGGATATTTTAAGATGTCCTACTGTTTTCTCTAATTATCTAAAAAGTTTAGAACAACACAAAAGACTGGTTTAACAAAAAAGAGATATACCTTTAATTAAACACAATTAGTCAATTCAACTATATGATAATTAAAGAAGAAATTCAGAAACTTCTAAAAATGTGTTTTTACCATAACAAGGACATAATTATTAAAAAAAGTTGGCACATTAACATTGACGATAGGTTTTTATAATATATATTATACAAATCACTACGAACTACACAAAATGATATTATTAATAATTTAGCAATAAAAAAGTTAAGTACAATGATGACATTAAAAGTTGATTTTCTCGAAATTATTTTTTTTAAATTGTCTCAGTATCTACCTACTATTTTTCTAGCACAGTGATATTATATGAATGTGCATTGTGTGATATCTTATATTTTAGGAATAAAATGATATATTTTTTGCAGGTTTCAGTTAACAACGATTCCAAGAACTTTTGAAAATATTATTAAAACGGCCTTTGCAAATATAATTCTCAATTAAGAGCTTCTGATCTAACATTAAATTTGTATTCTCCAAAAGGTTACAGCTACCTAAGAAGAAAGTTTAATAAGACTCTTACCAGACACAAAATATCAAAATGGTACCAACCAATTGATAGTTCTACTGGTTTTCATAAGAAAATTCTCCTCGGAACTACTAAAAGAAAAGTGGCAGAGGCAACCGAAGAAGACAAAAAAGTCTTTTGCAAAACAAAAACAAGAAATTTGTTTAAGAATCTATTTATATATTTTTTATATTCACATATATGTTTTTTTAATTAAAACAAACGTTTATTACCTTATTAAAATATAATGAATTCATGTTGTTTTATTATGTATGCTTGTATGAATGATTACTTTTATTTTCTTTTGAAAATGAATTTCAATGAATTTCGAAGATAAAGCCGAAACGGTGAGTGAGAATAAAAAATTAGACGAAAGTGACGATATTTACTGGAGCTTTCATCTACACGCTCCTTTTTCTAGCCATCTACACCTGAGCCAGCAAGATTCGTATTCCCTCCATCCTTACATTCTCCAGATTTACAGAGAAAACGCCGTCCTCTTTAACATATCCGGACCTTCTTTGACGGGGACTATACCACTGCTTTACATTATCAGCTTTATTTGTTATCCCGAGCAATTTAAATGCATTTGTAATTGCTCATTCTCACCTCTTCTCTTGTAGATTCCTTATTCATTTTTCTTATTTTTAGATACGTTTGCATTGCACAGCTTTAATTCTACAATGCTGTAACGCTACAATATGGATCCATTTTTGTGGTTTATACTATTTTAATTTTATTCGTAAGTGATCAACCTATTATAATAAATGTTATTGTATTACAGGCCTGAAGATGTCCCTGCCATACCGAAACTAGTCGCTTCTGTATTTATTTATAATAAGATTAATTTTAAGATATTTTTCTTTAATTGATTAAATTAGACCTTTACAGTGATTTTGTTTCATTTCCTGCATCAGACACATATAAGACGGTATTCATTTTAAAAAATAGTAAAATTAGCAAATTTTGTAGGTTTTTTTTACAATTAAAATGTTTGGACAATGTCAGTTTTTATAGATAAATGATACGCCACTGAACAAGAAGGATGTTTACCTTCCCCTTTGTGCCCGCTTCCTCACTTCCTCTACAGATGTTGCTAACACAACAATCGCCTACAAACTCATTTCAGGCTCCCTCTAGTAGTAATTCCTCGGAGATTATAACCGGTAAATACCTAAGTCGAGATGTGGGTTAATAATGACAAGTGGAAATGACATGCAATTAGTGTTTTTTGGTTAGATTATAGAATTAGCTCAGTCAAAATTGAAAATGACATTAGCTACGTAAATTAAAAAAAAATTCTTCTGACACCATGTAAAAAACATGTCAAACTGTTCCTTATTAAATTGTAGCATCCAATCTACACAAATATAATTCTTTTTGGTAATATATCAACATCACACAATTTTATTCCGGCCATTTTCATAAAATTAACCTAGAAATTAAATGTCAAAATTTCTTGTCATATTCCTTAAAAACGATTGAACGTTAATGCGTTACAATAACCGGTTATCTTTTCAGGGCTTTATTCACGTGATTTCAAGGTTAACCAAGGGTATAACCATGGTGATTTCTGGTCCATCGCTTTAAAACGGTTATGGTCCATTGAGAACACAGCGGAATTGTTACCTCTGTTTGAGACGACAAATGACGTACTTGACAGGTATAGTAAAAAATATGCAATATGCAACATAATAATGTGATCAGTCATTTGTTGGTCCCATTTTTCAGTGACAGCCAAAATAACACTCTGACATTTTATAAAAGTTGTCAACTCAAACAGTGTCACACATTTTATCATGTTCCCAATGGACAATATGGTCAACTGTGACGTCACCCAGTAATACTAATTCTCCCATGTAATAATGCCCCAAAGGATGTCATTGCATTAGCCGTTCCATGTTTATATTTCGGCATCCTAAAAGTTTACCCCTGAAGTCAACCCATTCGTTGATATTTCGTTATCAGACGATAACGCAGACCCATAACCTTAATATGAAAAAAATTTACTATAGAAGATTCTTATGGAAAAGTTATATGGGAAAATTAAAGGAAGTTTTCTAGAAATTATATAGATTCACTACTGGGCTTACCAATTTAGACTTTTAATAATTATCATAATATCTTCTGTTTCCAGCAGATTTCCAATTTTTTGGTTCTCATAAAGTGTCTGTGTTTGTTTTTATTCGTAATATTTATCTAAAAATATTTTTGCTGCTCTTCTTCTTTATTTCAAATGCACATGACTAGTCTAATCAATACTTTGTTTATTTTTTTGGCTCTTGCACTGCTTCACGATACCATAGAAACAAAAATCAGCATATTTTGAAAACTACCAGCATTAGCAGAACATTAATTGCATTAAGTATGTACAGTTTAAGATGACTACGTTGTGGCTCAGGATTCTAATTTTAGAAGTGAAAACACAACACAAAGAAAATTTATTCTTCCCTTCAATTTAATCCGGTTTACAACTTTTTTTATGTAAACTTTGACTCCTAATAGTTATCTTTCTTTGTATTGTAAGGCATCGTTCCCGTAATAATTAAATAAAAATGAACGTGCAAAATACATAGGCGTATGTATCTGTAACGTGTGGAAGGTGGGTTGCTTTACGGAACTTAGGCCTCACTAGGTCCATTGTGCAACGTCCTAAGTTAATAGGCCCCTGTTTGGTCGTCAACGAGCCTATTAATGTAGTTAACAACGTCACCGAGAGGATCTTTCCTTATATCGGCTGGTGTTAGCCAAATCTCGCCGAATATAAAGATTCTAATAAGTGAAAGCGTAGTCGTAGAGAATATGCTCGATAATTTCATCTACTTGTACACACTTTCTGCAGAAGCACAAGTATTTTTTGGCTCTTAACTTAAAACCTCCGTTGAAACTCTGCAGGAAATGTTGTCAGTGTTATGAATGGGCCAGGTCTAAAAAGTTCTTTTTTTGTTCGTTCTTGACTACTGGATCAGCAAACGGTTACCTTTCGATGTGGCGTGGCCTTTGTTCTATCAGGGTGACCATATCTTTAATGGATACTCCGGCCAAAGCTTCGTGACGTTCTAGTACTATCCCTAAGAATAGCATTGATTATTATTTTTTTTTTTTGTAATAAACTATAATTTATTGTGATTTAAATCTGCTAATGATAGAAATTATTGAGTTTTGTTTTCTATTTAACTTCGATTATTTGTTTTCAATTACTTTAAAACCGAAACTTCAAATAAGTGGTCCACCAAATCACAATTTTAAAATTATTACCAACTATAATTTGGTTTTTCTACTTTTACTTTAGTCCTCACTTTGTTATTTTTAACCAACTTCAAAAAAAAGGAGGTTTTCATTTCGTCGGAATATTTTTTTTTAAATTATACAATTGCAGGTGACATAGTTGAGATCATATTTATTAGTAGATAGAAAGGTTTCACGGAAATCGCGCCGAGAAGTTCAATAACCAAAAGTAATGTTGTTCAATGTTTACATATTTATTATTATTTATTTAATATAATTTGGTTTTCAGAGCAATGGATAAATAAATCTTGTTTAAACGTAATAAAATTAAATAATTATGTATTCGTGTCTGACTTCATTCGGTGTACTTAGCAACATGGGGAAGTGGCAATATTTTCAAAACCAAATAAGTTTTTAATTGTTTATGATGCCGAGTTCTGTCTGTAGATCTTCTAGTAGAGATAATTTCAATACTTTTAAAGATCACTTAAGCAAGCTCCTTAAATACTTATACAAAAAATATAGCAATATTATATTAATGGGTGACTTTAACTTAGATTTTCATGAGAATATGAATAACGCCAAAACTATTTGTCACATTTTTTTATAGTTTGGGTTATATTATAAGAATAATGAACATACTAGATTAGTTTTAAACAGTGAATCATATTTGGATAGCATCGTCTCAAACCTTGATCAAGATATAATAAAAGTAGAAACGTTAGACCAAGATATATTTGATCATAATGGTCACTATATTTTCGTTACTATGCCAGGAGGCAGAGATAACCAAGAGATTGATAGTACCAAACGAATTATTAATAACAAAAGTATGGCTAATTTGTGAACTCTCTGTAACTGATATCCTGGGATGATTTAATTTTTAATGACATAAACGCCTCGGAACTAGGAACGTCTATGTTGAGTTCGTTAAGGCAAAATATTGATTAATGCTTTCCAGAAAAAATAGTTAAAGGAATGAAACAAGAAGTAAAATGAATAAGGATAATTTCCTGACCATAGCAGAATTTTATATAAACCCGAAGATGGAAAAAATGTTTCCGAAACATATGTACTGCTGTGCTAAAATAAAAATGTGACCGAATAAACCTTGGAAATGTTTATTTATATAAAAGAAATAAAATGGTTTAACAGCAAGTTGTATGATATGAGAAAAGGCGTTAGTAATGCTAAAAGTATATTCAAACTTCAACTTTAAAATCTGAATCTGAGTGGTGCGAATATACAGGGTAGCTCTTAAAGATGAAACCAAACCTATAGTGTTTAAACGGTTCAACATACAAATTCCAAAATTTCAAAATTTTAACTAAATATATTCGTGCCTATTTTAACCCAAAAATATTTTTTTTTGCAATTACAAAATTTTAAGCATGGCCACCATCTTGATTTTTTTAAATAGCAACATAGGTCATGTGATATATCATTTGAAAGGGTTTAACACCCTGATTACAAAAATGTATCACACATGGGGTCTAAAAACAACAGAAAGGATATTTTTAATAGGGAGCGTAGGAGGCTGTGCATTTGACACAAGATGTCAAATACATACATTTTTGTAATCAGGGTGTTAAACCCTTTCAAATGGTATATCACATGACCTAAGTTGCTACTTAAAAAATCAAGATGGCTGCCATGCTTAAAATTTTGTAATTATAAAAAAAAATATTTTTGGGCTAAAATATGCGCAAATGTATTTAGTTGAAATTATGAAATTTTGGGTTTTGTATGTTGAACCGTTTAAGCACTATAGGTTTGGTTCCATCTTTAACAGCTACCCTGTATAATTTTTAACAATACTTTTCAAAAGGTTATTAAAGATGAAGAAAACAGCATATGCTGATATCATTACCAATTCAGATAATACAATTAAATCTTTTTAGAAAATTATAAATTCTGAAAGAAAATCAGTCAAACAAAAATTGGTTTGCTCACAAATATATCCAGAGACGTTTATTTAATTCTTTATAACTCTATCTGATACTCTCTTAAAGTCTATAGAAAACTCTAAATATGATTCAACGTTTTTCCTAAACAAATTAACAAAACCGCCTTTCTCTTTCTTTATGAGTGCTATTTTAAAGGCTGATGTATATCAAGCGATATCAAAATTAAGTTATACGATTTGTTTAGACTACTATAACATAAATAGCAGAATTATTAAACAATCTACCGACTTTTTAGTGTCTTCGCTTACTTTATTTTTTAATAAGTTCATGGATGAATGCTGTTAGCCACATCTTTTAAAAATCGCAACAAAAATATAACAAGGACTCGCCTGGCAATTTCAGACCAATTGCAATCTTGCCATCTATTAACAAGGTTTTTGAACTTATCACTAAACAAAAACCTATTTCTTATCTTGAATCGAAATCACTATTAACAGATTGTCAGTTTGGTTATCGGAGAAACAAATCCACCATTCATGCTCTCATCAATCTCTTAGAAGAGGTAGATCAAAACCTAGACGAAGGTGTAAGTATAGTGGCTACTATGTATGATTTAACGAAAGCTTTTGATTGCGTGCCTACAGAGATCTTGTTACAAAAATTAGAATTTTACGGGAATAGAGGGAAAAAACATAAACTTTTTGCTTCGTATTTAAAAAATAGAGTTCAATATGTTGTTTGCGATATTAAACGGTCAGACATTCTACCTTTATCAAATGGGGTGCCTCAGGGTTCGATATTGAGACTCATTTTGTTTAATATATATTGTTATGAAAAGGCTCTTTTTAAAATAATAATAATCTTATATTAAAAATTTGTTATTTTGCCAAAGAGATAAAAAATAATAAAATAACACCCTATATAACAAGTTTCAGTATCAAAAAAGATGCCAAAGTTAAATGACAAATTAATTAAGAAATTTTTATTTGTGTCAGATAGAAATTAAAAAACTTTTTCAGGCAGATTTGTATAAGAAATAGTTCTTCATTAGTTTCCCGTTTGTCTAAATTTTGATTACGATAGAAAGGCTAGATTTTGTCCTATGTGTACATAAAATGTAAGCAAATTTGATAGTATTTTGTATATGGTAGTACAAATCATGTGAATAGTTCTTATTGCACAAATATAGTGCAAAGCTATAGGAATAAATTAGAAATGTGGTCCAGTACCTGGTGTCAAAAGACGCAGAGCATCAATTTCCAGTATGCAATCATTAGAATACACAGTGGACTGAATTCCGATTGTGAGTAAGTACATTTTTAATATTTGTGAAAACGTAACTGCCTAAACTGTAACAGAACGAAGTTGTAAAATAACTTCAAAATTTGTAAAAATAATATATAAAAGTTACTTAATTTATAAGAAAAGTACGGTATTTGTTTTTATGTATTTAGTGTTTAGATTTTTTTTGTATAAGGTGTGAATGTGAGGTAGGTATGAAAGGATAATATATAATAGTTGTTATAAATTAGTAGTTATAGTTAAACCATTTAGAACTGTTTTCAATTTTTCATTGTTCACGTTAAATAAAAATATGTTTGAAAGGTCTCATTTATAAAAAAATCTGTTTAATTTGTTTACTTAAACATACAGGCAGGTCCTATTTACCTTTTTAATAGTGAGTTGGCAAAATTTAAATTTATTAATATACTGAAGGTTACAAACCTTAAACCCTCTAAATAAATTAAATAAAAACAATAAAATCAAATAAAAATTCAATTTTAAATAGTCAACATTAAAAAAAAAACATTAAATATTTTTAATTTTTTTTAAAGTTATTATTTGACTTACATGTACCTACTTGAACCACCCCTGGGAGCAAGACAATCCGCTCTAATAACAACGTATTGAAGAACAATAAGGGCTAGCCAAGGCAAATTTCGAATGAAGTAATTTTTCAAAGCGTAATGTTATTAAAAACAAATTATAACATTACGATATATAAATGATCCACCAGGAGCTACTAAGCAGTTATGCATCCTATTTGTTGACAACACTACGATCCTGTCAAATTTCAATCAGATGGATAGTTCTGACCTGATAAGGGACAGGTTTTTAGCAATTTAATTGCAACTAAATGAAGAAAAAACGAGTCATTTGTTGTTCAGCTCGAAAAAATGGGCCTCAAAATCAGATTCTGTAAAATTATTAGGCATATATTTGGATATAAACTTAAACTGGACGTCTTATGTAAACAATCTCTGTTCCAAATTGGCGACTCAAATTTTTATTATACGACAAATAAAATACTGCATACCTGATCACTTACTGCGGTCTATTTACTATGTTCTGTTTCACAGTAACCTCTTTTATGACGTTTTACTGTGGGGTAACTCAACCAATATACACTAAGTCTTTTCTTTGCAGAGAGCGGTAGTAAGATTAATTAGTAATACTTCTGAAAACACGGCTTATCAATCTGTTTTTAATACATAATGGAAACATTGATTTAAACACGTTAAAAAGTGAAGAGCTTAAATTATATTCTTTTTGAATCTTATTTTTAGTCTCTTCCTTAGTGCGACAATTCTCGTTTTGCTAAAATTATATATAACTTTGTGTTAATCATTTAATTTTGTCATTTTATCATTTATAATTCTCAACTAGCTTTTTAAACATAAAAAAGAAAGTTATTGGCGCCCGAAATGCCCTAAAAATATTCCCCAAAAGTGTCTATTAGAGAAGCCTGAATTCACGACTGAGAAAACTTAAGAAGAGTTTGGCTTAAGCAGGCTTAAGAAATATATATTTTGATTTATTTCTTTAAAACTGTTGATAATTATTTTTAACAGAGTCCCGTTTCAGAAGATAAATAACGACTTTGCCCTCGTGTATAAAAAAATCTAATATTTTTTTAAATATCTGATAAAGAACACTTAACAAATTCAATTGCTAGACAAAAAAAGCCGTCTGAAAACGTTTTCAATTTGGAGCTTTTTTATGAATTTTTCGCAGAAAAAAAACATGGATTTGAAGGTTTGAAGTTGGAACGTTGTTAGAGAAGTGTTGTTAAAAGGGTTTGTAAGTGTTTGTACAAAGCCGTAGAATTCTATTTACAGTGGAATTTAGTTCGTTCGATGTTTCTCCTTGCATCTTCTACTTTCGTACGGCATAGAGGATGATTCGGTTAAAAGAATTACTAATTATTATTATTTTAATTTAACTAGGATTATTATCAGAAATTACACAACTATTAATAAAAGAATTTGTTATTTAAATGCTATTTACAAACATATTTGACTTCTATCTTTTCTTTGATTAAAAAAAAAATATCTACAGCGGACTCACAATTTCTATTTAAAAAGAAATTCATTTTGAAATCAAGTTTGATATATTTTTAAATTAAATGAAAAAAAAAATAGTTTTTAAAATACATTATAAATAATAACCTAATACGGTAAAAACTGAGAGTGATGCAATATGCCTAGAGCTTCAAAATTAGTAGGCTTTAAACCATTACCTTTAAGATAATACCAATATTTTGGTAGTTTTCCCACGCTTGTCTCTCACCCATAGTTTTTAATTTTCCTTGTCATATAACCCTGTATGTATGCGAAGGAACTTAAACACCAACCGAACCAAATAAATGAATCCGGATCGATTGGACTTTGACTACGAATGAGTTTTAGATACTGGATGCGGATAAGCTTCGTCTACATACATATGGGTTTCGTTTTAAAGTATGGAATCCCCAGTGTTTCCGTGCAAACTCGTTAAAAAAAATTATATAGGGATGCATGGTATTTAAAATTTAAATAATGGCGAAACTGTTTTAATGCCAGGCGTGGGCAATGTATTAATTATAAGCATGATCAACAAATTTCAGAGACTTTTTAAAAGAAAAGAATTCCCAAAATATTGTAATGCTTACGATAAAATAAAAAGAAAATTAGGTGGTATTTACCCGATGATGAAGATACTTCTTTGACTTGATTACATATCAAAGCAACAAACTGCTTAAAGAGGTGTAGGTCCCAGATCATTTAGTTCTTGTTGAATAACATACTAAGGAGTTGTTAAATCTGATTCGAATTCGCTGTCGTTTCTTGTTTAAATTCTTTGAACTTCATCATACGTTAATGTTTTTGTATCATCTCCAGGAAGCTCAGAAAGACTGGTGGAGGATGGTGTCGAGTTTCCTGGGACGATTCAATTTTTAGATCGTGAACCAAGAAAAGTAGTAAATAAACTGGGGTTTCACACTGCTAGGTAGAAGGTATATTTTGCTCAAAAGGTAAATTATAATTGCCCAATTAGCGTATTAAAAAATAATCAAAACAAGTTAAGTAACTATAGTTTCTCGCAAATGTACACAGTATCGGCTCCAAACTGAACATGCCTGCCCCCCCCCCCTTGAAGTTGGTAGAACTTCAACAAACCATAGGTAAGATGCAGATATTGGTGACAGCTCATCTAATTATGCCCGTAGAAGTATTTATGGACACCACTTTGACTACTCATCGTGCCCCGGATGAAGTTCCAGTATTCTTCCTATTTGCCAATTCATAATAAAGATCCTACTTTTAAAGTTCCAGAATCGTTAAACCATTTGGATCTTACTTAAAGGTGATAAAGATATTCCTTGGATAACCTAGACCAGAAGTGCTGAGCCATAATTTGTATGTGCTTGTACCGAGACAATAGAGTAGCTGTAATAAGTTTGAGACGAGCTTAATTGATAGTATTAAAGGGTTTTCCAATAATGAAATGTGCTGGAGTATTTCTTCTTTTTTGCAGTACAGGTCTTCTTGCAGAATCTGGATCAGGATATGTCCATTTGTGTCTATTATTCCTATTCATGGCTTTAATATTAACGAGACAAACATAGCAGTCGTCATAATGGTTTTGTGGCTGCCTCCAAATCAGTGGTACACTAAACTTGTGACACTTGCTCATTCCAATTGTCCACTGTCGTAAATGTTTTACACCCGACATGTGGAGCCCAAGGTTTATCCTGGTCTACCAACTGAAAGTCAAAATAGGCACGATAAGCGTTGTTCCCAAAGTCAGAAATTTATTTTCTGTCAAAGTGTATTCGCCACATACATTACAATAAACATCTGGATGGTTAACACAGCTACGTCTCCTTGTGCATGTCATTGTATTGGTTTTATCACTATAAAATGATGAAAAATTTACAGAAAATGATAGCACTTGCAAAAACGTTATAATATACTTAATCGAGAAAAGTAAACGTAGACAGAAGGTACTATGTTTTTGAACTTAATTAGTGGGGATTAAGCAGATATAGGAAAATCGGATCACATAAGGAATAAGTGCATACGAATAAGTAATGTTGGTTAAACAGGCATAGGAAGATTGACTCACGGACAATTCTAGACATATATTTGGTTTGGTAGATTTCAATTTTAAGTAGGAAATTTCTGTTTTAAACCTTAACGAGCTATTTATTTATTTTTGCCTTTTAATTAAACTAAATTCAATTATCCTGTATTTTAAAAACTAGAGCTGATAGAAAAAAATCTGCTGGCATTTTTAGAATCGGCACACTAAATATAATCTAAAATCAGTTCTTGAATTTCCGACAACCATTTTTATTTTATTGACCTATGTAATTAAATCAAATATTTTTAAATATGATTAAAATTTTATTTAATCAATAAAATGTATTTAATTTAGTTATTATCACTTTAGAAAAACAAAAAGGGTATAATAAGTAGACTCGAACCAAGCTAGAAAAATGATTTTGCGTCGAATCCAGAAGTCTACACCATCGCACCACTTCGCGTTTTAGTATACAGAGTGGCCCATCGAAAATGTAGCACAACGCATTATAGGGTGGAAAAAAACTTAGGTGAAATCAAAAAACACCTTAAGTTTGTTTGTCAAGGGAACACCTTTTGTTTTAAAAAGCAAAGTAAAACCTCCAACTTCCTCAGTAGGAGTGTCATCCTCCAAATTTTTATAAAGGGCAAGGTGGTCGAAAGATACCTCCTTAAATGGATCTTGCCATTCCCTATACAACGCTGCTAAGTTTTTGGAAATCGAGCCACTTGTTTTGAAAATTATGGCGCCTTGAAAGTTAAACAATGTGTGACGAAAAATGCAAAAAGCGATTCAGTGCTTACCGTATTAGTCAAGTAAATGCTCTAAGTGCTATCCGCCAACTTGCATACAGTGATACAAGTTACCTTCAAACAGTTGCCATACATTTTGGAGCATTTGCGATGTCACTTCGCGACATGCGTTAATGATTCTTCTTCGCAACTCTTCTAATGTGCTAAGTGAAGTTTTGTAAACTACGCTTTTTATGTGTCCCCACAAGAAAAAATCTAAATAACTTAAGCCGGGTGACTGAGGTGGCCACTCAGTTGAGCCCCTTCGTCCTACCCATCGTCCTGGAAATGTGTCATTTAAATAATTGGGCACATTAACCGATTATTGAGGAAATCAGTTCCTGTTAGTTGTATGCGAGATTGCTCTAAATGGTATTTGTTAGAGCTCGGCCGAACGAACTTCGTAGTAAATCCAAGTATATATCGCCTGTTAAATTTCCAGAAAGGAAAAAAATGGTCTACAATGAAATTTCCAAGAATACCAGCCCATTCATTTAACTTTAAGGAGTGTGTGTGTGTGTGTGTGTGTGTGTGTGTGTGTGTGTGTGTGTGTGTGTGTGTGTGTGTGTGTGTGTGTGTGTGTGTGTGTGTGTGTGTGTGTGTGTGTGTGTGTGTGTGTGTGTGTGTGTGTGTGTGTGTGTGTGTGTGTGTGTGTGTGTGTGTGTGTGTGTGTGTGTGTGTGTGTGTGTGTGTGTGTGTGTGTGTGTGTGTGTGTGTGTGTGTGTGTGTGTGTGTGTGTGTGTGTGTGTGTGTGTGTGTGTGTGTGTGTGTGTGTGTGTGTGTGTGTGTGTGTGTGTGTGTGTGTGTGTGTGTGTGTGTGTGTGTGTGTGTGTGTGTGTGTGTGTGTGTGTGTGTGTGTGTGTGTGTGTGTGTGTGTGTGTGTGTGTGTGTGTGTGTGTGTGTGTGTGTGTGTGTGTGTGTGTGTGTGTGTGTGTGTGTGTGTGTGTGTGTGTGTGTGTGTGTGTGTGTGTGTGTGTGTGTGTGTGTGTGTGTGTGTGTGTGTGTGTGTGTGTGTGTGTGTGTGTGTGTGTGTGTGTGTGTGTGTGTGTGTGTGTGTGTGTGTGTGTGTGTGTGTGTGTGTGTGTGTGTGTGTGTGTGTGTGTGTGTGTGTGTGTGTGTGTGTGTGTGTGTGTGTGTGTGTGTGTGTGTGTGTGTGTGTGTGTGTGTGTGTGTGTGTGTGTGTGTGTGTGTGTGTGTGTGTGTGTGTGTGTGTGTGTGTGTGTGTGTGTGTGTGTGTGTGTGTGTGTGTGTGTGTGTGTGTGTGTGTGTGTGTGTGTGTGTGTGTGTGTGTGTGTGTGTGTGTGTGTGTGTGTGTGTGTGTGTGTGTGTGTGTGTGTGTGTGTGTGTGTGTGTGTGTGTGTGTGTGTGTGTGTGTGTGTGTGTGTGTGTGTGTGTGTGTGTGTGTGTGTGTGTGTGTGTGTGTGTGTGTGTGTGTGTGTGTGTGTGTGTGTGTGTGTGTGTGTGTGTGTGTGTGTGTGTGTGTGTGTGTGTGTGTGTGTGTGTGTGTGTGTGTGTGTGTGTGTGTGTGTGTGTGTGTGTGTGTGTGTGTGTGTGTGTGTGTGTGTGTGTGTGTGTGTGTGTGTGTGTGTGTGTGTGTGTGTGTGTGTGTGTGTGTGTGTGTGTGTGTGTGTGTGTGTGTGTGTGTGTGTGTGTGTGTGTGTGTGTGTGTGTGTGTGTGTGTGTGTGTGTGTGTGTGTGTGTGTGTGTGTGTGTGTGTGTGTGTGTGTGTGTGTGTGTGTGTGTGTGTGTGTGTGTGTGTGTGTGTGTGTGTGTGTGTGTGTGTGTGTGTGTGTGTGTGTGTGTGTGTGTGTGTGTGTGTGTGTGTGTGTGTGTGTGTGTGTGTGTGTGTGTGTGTGTGTGTGTGTGTGTGTGTGTGTGTGTGTGTGTGTGTGTGTGTGTGTGTGTGTGTGTGTGTGTGTGTGTGTGTGTGTGTGTGTGTGTGTGTGTGTGTGTGTGTGTGTGTGTGTGTGTGTGTGTGTGTGTGTGTGTGTGTGTGTGTGTGTGTGTGTGTGTGTGTGTGTGTGTGTGTGTGTGTGTGTGTGTGTGTGTGTGTGTGTGTGTGTGTGTGTGTGTGTGTGTGTGTGTGTGTGTGTGTGTCGTGGAAAATCTTTGGATTTCTGTCAGCCTAGTAAAGGCAATTGTGGCGAGTCACTAAACCATGTAGGAAGAAAGAACACTCATTCAAAAAACACATATTAAATAGGAAATTATCATTGTTCAACGCTCGCTCACTCATAATTTCGCAAAAGTGCAAGCCAATATCAAAGTCGTCTTCTTTTAGATTTTGCATTAAGCAAATGTTTTGAGTATGGAATTTGTACTTTTTTAATACCCGTTGGACACATATGTGAGACACACTTGTCGCATTGGCCAATTATATTGTACTCAGCGAACTTGCCCTAATACTGCTATTTTCGTAGGTTTATTTATCACTGGATTTTCAAGGTTTTTGTTGTGAACCGAACCTGTTCCGCGAAATTGTGCCACCAGAGAGATGTTTATCAGAATGCCGTGGCTAATTTCCACTCTTTCTAAAATTGGGTACACCATAATTGATAAACGTAATATTCACAATGACAATGACACTGAAACACTAACCATAAGACATGTATCTAGCAAATGTTTTAATTTAAACGTGAAGAAAGAAACCCGATAATTTTTTACCAACAAAAAAGCCTAAAGAATCTGCAAAGCGGAAAAAACAGTAAATTCATTTGAAAAAATACCATTATAACAACAAATGTTTTACTGTTTCGAGTTAATGAAGTGTTTTATTAAATAAATAAATAATGTAATTTCAAAAAAAAACGGCAAGGTTTCAAGTTAAATTAAATCGCTTTTTTCACATTATTGTTTAACTTTTTAAAACTCCCTAATTTTCTAATCGAGTAGTTCAATTTTTGAAAACTGAGCAGCATTGTATAGAGAATGACAAGATTCTTTTAATGAAGTATCATTTGACCCCTTCCTCTATAGAAACATTTGTAGGATGACACCACTACTAAGGAAGTTGAAGGTTTTACTATGTTTTTTGCGACAAAAGGTTTCCCCTTGATATGTTTTTGAATTTTGCCAAAAAGTTCTTGATGGGCCACCCTGAATAAGCGTAGAAAGTAAGATATACACAGAGAATAATTAAATCAAATCTTATTTACAAATTTTACAATAATTGTCAGTAAAATTTAAATATCCCATGAAAAAAGAGCTTTCCGTTCCAGACATCTACTTACCAGAGGTGAGGAAAATACATTGTCATTTGAGCTAATTGCTTTATATTTATTGAGCCAAAAATGTTGACATAGTATTGGAAAGATTTAAATACTTTATTGGTTAAGACTTAGAGTTTATGGCTTAAGGTTTAGGGAAATTATAACTGTTTTCACGGAAATACCCAGCTTTATTAAATTTAACTGAATTATCGCATCTTTTTAATATAATGTAGCAGAGCCCATGTCTAAAAGTTTAAAAAAATTCTTCTTTAGTCAGTGATTCCAAACTGCAAAACTTATATTTCTTAGGTATTCGCTTAAGTAGAGACAGCGCTGACAGGTAACTTTCTGTTTTCTCTTTTAAAAAGAGCACTTGTTCAGACTTCTACCTTCCTTTACACGGCCTTAAGTTATATGTTATATTTATATTTTGAATATATGGTTCTATGAGCGGAGTGGAAATTTATCAACCATCGACTATTGGTATGACCTACTTAATCTACTTTAGAAACATTTTCAGTAGATCACCGTTACTAAAGTTAATTATTAATAATAATAATACTTGTAATTACTCTTTGCTTAATAAGACTCTTTTTTTTTGTTTTTTTTTTGGTCTTCGTCTAGCAACGCCATACAGCCAATTACTTAGTACGATAGGAGGTTAAAAGTAAGAGTTAAGTTAAACAGTCTATATATTAAAGTATTGTTACAGTAAAGAAAATTGTTAAACTAAAGTAAATTATTAAAGTAAATTGTTAAAGGTAAGTTAATTAAATCCTAAATGCCCTACTAAACCTATTTAATACAGAAAATACTGGAAGGGATTTATACGTGGACACTCGCTGCACGTCTAGGGGTCTTTCAAGACGACTTATATAGGTAACAAACATAAGGACCGGTGTCTGAAGGAAATAAATAAATAGGAAGAAAATAACAAGGGAATAAGGTAACAATAGCTAGCTAAAATTTAAAACACACGGAAAAAATCGTATGAATATCTGCATGCAGCGATATTTTAAGTTTCCAGAACATGACTAACATTTAATGGTAATTGAAAACCGGATAAGATTTCTTATTAAACAAATAGCTATTAAAGAGTAAAGAGTAATATTTAGGTTTGGATTTAATTCATATTCCTAATTGGATATCTTTGCTTTAAAATTCAAATTTCGTATTTACATTTACTTTAAAATTGAAAACTTTACCCTTTTCCATCGTCGGTCGTCTTGTGTAGAGTCATTAGTCTGCCACCAGCATTTTGCTAACACATCCCTTGACTTAATGATGGGGTCGTTTAGCGAATTTTGTGATACATCTAGTGTGATTAAAATTTTGCTATTTCGCATGAGCGTGAATATCTTAACGACCTTGTTCTGTGCTTGTACTTGTTTTTTCTAGAGACAAACAGGGACTTTCTTCAATCCTAGTTTTAAGGTTTAATTTTTAATATTGGGAAAAAAAGAAAAAATTATCCTGCCTTCCAAAATGGTGTGCGAAGTAACCATTAAATACATTACTTTTAACAGACTTATATTTGGAATGTTTTGCTTAAGAAGCTCTTATAGAACAATAAAAACTATCTTATATTTAATTTTTTTTTTAATTATATTGTGATGTTTGTTTATTTTAAAACAACAGTTTATCTTCTTTTTCATCTGTTTTATTTTCTCCTCAACGGAAGACATTATTTTTTCCTTAACAGAAGACATTTAATTTCTTATAGAAGATATATCAGAGGAGACTTTAATTTCTATAGAAGATATTTCAGCAGACACCTTTTTTTCTAAGGAAGAAATATCAGACGAAACTTTACTTTCTAAAGAAGAAACTTTATCATCCAAGGAGGATATATTGGAAGAAACTTTAGTTTCTAAGCAGGAAATATCACTTTTTCTAGAAGAAACATCAGAAGAAATTTTATTTTCTATGGAAGACATTTTAGTTTCCAAATCGGATGAAATTTCGGTTTTTAAAGAAGACATTTTACTTTCCATATCGGAAGAAATTGAAGAAATAATAGTAGAAGACGCATGATCCGAAGATAGATACGTTTCTGGATCCAATCCTTCACTTTCTAGTGCTTCCTTAAGACGTTCTGCCAGTTTTGCTTTCTTCCCTGTCGTATCCAAATCGCGATCTTCTAACTCCCAACGTAGCTCGGTCACTTTTAAATCACACAGTCTTTTAGCCATTTTTGTTCACTATTTATTTACACTATCCCACTTCTCGACACCAATGTGATTTTCATTTATTTTAAAACAACAGTTTATTTAATAATAATTTATTTATTTTATTACACTACTATTCTAATTTATATATATTTCGAATGTCTTTGAATCGTTTACTATTTATATTCACCACTGTCTATCTACTGATGACTTTTTGTTGATCCTCCACCAATATTTATAGACAAATTGGTGGGTTCCAGAATGTTCCTCCACCAAAACATCTCATATCTGGAACATACCAGAAACATTATCACGTTGACTCAGGAATGTTCGCGAAAGTGCCTCCTCCATAGTCGTCACATATGTTTGGTCTTAAGGGGTTTAATTATGTATGATAATCGGACAAGTTAAGACTCAAAGGCCAAATAAGACAGAGCGGGATTTAGAGGATTAGAGCATGACTGAATAATGAAATGGCTCACATAACAATATTAATATAGAAAAAGAAAATTATAGCCGCACTAAAAAAATTTGGTACCTACAATATAAAAAACTTTGGTAAAAGCTGTAACTTGCATTGGATAATTTAGACTTTTATATTAAAACACTATTTCACTTCGAGATTTTAATACAACATAAATGTTTTTTTTGTGTGGTTGTTGGCATTGGATGGATTCCATTTGCCACAGATGCCTAGTAGAAAGAGAAGCATAAATAGTATAATAGAAAAAAGCCGTCAGACTCGCGCATGATATAATAATATGTAGGAATAATACTATGTAGGAACTTTTTAAACACATTAATAGGATCGAGCAAAAAAGCCAAAAAACACGTTTCTTGTAAGGAAGTCACCTTTAATTTTTAATTTATTTTAATTTTTACTGTTATAGCGGCAACAGAAATACACACTGGAGAACAGTCAAAATGTTTCCGAAACCAAAATAGCAAAATTTTACAGAAAGAAAATTTGGCCTCCAAGAGTGTCTTTTGAACCATGAAAGAAAAAGACTTTACTGCCGACACTTCATATATAATTTGGGTTTATGAAAAACTTTGTAAATGACATGGATAGAGAATATTGTGCTTTCAGTTATTTAAAAGAAAAGTTGCCTAGAATCAGTGACGCTAAAATTAAAGGGAATATTTTTGTGGGTCCCCAGATTAGGAAACTTTTTGGAGGTAACCAATTCGATTCCACACTCGAAGGCAGAAGATGCTTGGAATGTCTTTAAAATAGTCGCAACAAATTTTTTGGGAATTTTAAAAGCAGAAAACTATAAAGAGCTGGTTGTCCAATTTTTTTTGTGTCACCAAAGCCAAGGGTGTTATATGTAATTAAAAATTCATTTCCTGGATTCTCAGTTGGACTACTTTCCGGAAAATTGTGATGCTGTAAGTGACGAGCATAGTGGGAGGTTCCACCAGGATATATTAAACATGGAAAGAATGTATCACGGAAAATGGAACTCTGAGATATTAGCCGACTACTGCTGAACGATAACGAAAAATGGCCCAGAGGCTGCTTTCAAAAGACAGGTTAAGAAGCGCAAAATGAGTGTCTAAACTTTAGATTTAATTATAAAAATGTTCTATTTAATTGCTATTGTTAAACCAGCAATATATTTTCATCTGAGTTTTGTATCTTCATTGCATATGAATTAAAATTTTCTAACAAACAATTAAGATTTTTTTGCAATCCAAAATCTTCAATAAGTATTTTCTAGTTATTAGGGTGTAGTTGAATCCAAAAAATAGGTTCTGTTCAGGAAACATAAAAAAGTTGAAATTTGTTCACCAGTGTCATGAGATACAGCCCGCTGATAGACGGACAACGGAGACTCAGAATGATATAAGGTTCTTATACCGTGGTAACAGGGTCTCGTTAGTAACCCTTTAGGTACGGAACCCTAAAAAGGAAGCGAATCATATTACTAAGTATAAGATTCACTCACTGATTGAATAGTTCAAAATCTATAAAGCACTTCTTGACAAAAAAAAGTAGGCCAATCCGTTAACCATAGATTCCTTGGGTCAGTGTAAGAAACGTCCATTATTATTTTTTGTTTGTTTGGGGTCATCCTGTTTAATATACAGGGTTACAAAATTAATTTAATAAAATACGTTTTCCATTATATTTTCGTTGTCTTATTAAGTAGATAGATTAAAATTGTTACACCGGTGTTGTTTGGGATGACAAATCATAATTTAGACTTTTAATATCACCTACCTCATAGAGGGAGCTAGTTGCAAGGGGTTTATTACACGTATTTTTAACCCCCTAATCTTTTTTGTGCCCGCCAATGGTGGTTACATAATATCAATTTGTATCAGACATTTTCATATTCTACGTTTTTCGTCTCCTTTTTTTCCGCAAAATGCTTAGTTTTGTATATATTTACTAATTTAAAACGTCACATTTGCCATAAAACCTTATATAACAGTTAAGTCCAATTTACAAAAGTCATACATCTTTTATTTTATAAAAAAAACATATACGATAAAACAAACAAAACAACAATACTAATTAATATTAACACGTTAACTTCCAGGACACTCATGTACCGGGTCATGTGGGCCTAGCAACTTTTTTTCTTTACAAAGTGGTTTATTGCTGGTTTATTAGGGGTTTATTAGATTTTTTCATTGTTTAAGTTGACCTATGTACTTGTAAATAAGCAACGATACCCAGGGATATCTAAAACAAAGCAAAAAAATAAAGGCGCAGTGTATCTAAAAATTAAAATTAAAATTATTTTTTAAATTCTTAGAAATATCCTTATATTTTCTTATATTAAAAGGTTCACCGATTTTCAATAATTTCAAAAAAAAAAACATCTGCTCTGTGGTATTGGCAAGCAGATCATGCAAAATTAACATGTTCGCAAAATTTAAAATTAGGTTTTTAGTAATGCATTCTATATGTCCTAATTTGGTAGTATTTGATAAATATACTAATGAATAGTACCCAAAAATTGATCAATTTCTTTTTGAGCATAAATCAAATGCATTTTTTCATCATATTCTTTTAAATGTGTAAACCTAATGATGAGGTTCTATAATACCTGTTCGTAAATTGGCTGTACACACTTCCATTTTTTACACGCATTTCATTTATTAAAGTTCCTTAAAACATTCAATTTTATCAATAAAAAGTCTAGATTGCTTTAAGCTGAAGTTATATTTAAACAAGAGGGTTTAATCAAAACATTACTAATTATATTTATTTTGAATTTGATGAAGTCCATTATAAGTTAATGAAATCCTTAGAACCTTAGTATATTTTTACAGCTACAAATTACTAAAATCTAACTAAAACTAAAATAATCAAGATTAATTAAATTTTACTCACCTATATTTTCTGTGCATTTTCCACAAAAATATCCGTATTGTTTTAGTTCAATGGCAACATCCCAGCTAGCACCGGACGTCGTTTCACGTCATAATCACGTTGAATTTTGGTCAAATACGTCGATGTGATTTTTTGACGCAAAAGTAACGTATTAATGACGTCATTTTCGGACAAATTTGACACGTAAACACAGTTGTTGCGAACAAAATAAACCTATTTATGTCATTATTGAACTTCGAGTTTTTGTTATTCATTATTAAATGAATAGAAGGTAATTTATACAACATCGTTTATTTAGCGGTCATTGTGACACCAAAATAAGACATACTATAACGTTATCGGGACAGTGGTGTAGCGTCCCTTCCCCTACACAAGTCGTTCAGTCGACTTCAGGGGTTGAAATTCACTCGTAAGGGGGTGAATTAGGGAGATTATTATTATTATTATTATTATTATTATTATTATTATTATTATTATTATTATTATTATTATTATTATTATTATTATTATTATTATTATTATTATTATTATTATTATTATTATTATTATTATTATTATTATTATTATTATTATTATTATTATTATTATTATTATTATTATTATTATTATTATTATTATTATTATTATTATTATTATTATTATTATTATTATTATTATTATTATTATTATTATTATTATTATTATTATTATTATTATTATTATTATTATTATTTAGGGACCAGTTTGTCACGTTCCGAAATGAGGCATTAAACTGCGCACGTGTACACGTCGATTCTGTACCCTTATTGTTTTACATTCTATTTATTAATAAAGTGTTTATAATAATTTATGATTTTCGTTTTAAATGTAGGGATTTTTGGAAATTTTCCTTTTTAAATGAAATTTTATATCAACACTGTTTGGAAATTTCATATCATTGGGCAAGGTTAGCGATTCACGCTATTTTCTGTTATTTTGCAACCTATGTTTGCAATATTCTAACTTTTATTGTATGATTCTGTATGTTTTTTGACGGTAAGTAGTTAGGAAGTTTAGTGCGATATTATTGTTTATTTTTAGTATGTTTATAGGAATTCAATACGCCGACAAGAAGCACGGCACCGGAGTATCATTAAACCACACCAAGTGGCCAATATCCTGAAAAAGGAGGTTCTTATAAACAACCAGAATCTTTTAAAGAGAGCTTAAAAAAAAAGAAAATTGGACTTTTTCCTATTCATAGAACATATGTTACCGAGGGTAAGTGATTTTTTATATTGTAAAGGTGCCTGTAGCTAGCCTAATTATTTTGTTTTAATTATTAACGTAGACATTAATATAAACAAAAATTTAAGGATTTTAAAACAAAACCGCTCATAAAGATAATTTAAACATAAACATACCTAAGATTTGACAAATATTTAAAAATATGAAAAAGATAGGTAGTAGGTGCTTTTAAAATTGCTGTACTATCTCACAAATATTAATAAAATATATGAAAAAATAATTTAGAAGTTCGAAAGTTTAAAGTTAGGACAATAGCGTAAACTCACTTTTTATACTCACACCTGTAATAATTGTATTTTCGACATTAATTAAAGCATTAAGTTGATTTTTATTTATCTTTACTATGTTAAAATGTTGATGCCTATGTTATTCTGTATAAAGAGCTACATTGAAATAAATTGATAACTTTTATGTTAAAATTAAATCAGGCTGACTAAACTCACCTTTAGACAACTAAAACACTGGTTTATGTATTATTACTAAAACATTACCATTTATGTACTGTGGTTTTAATTACATCGTTTTATGAAATTATTTTGCATTATATACCTTGATATTATATTTTTGGAATTTTCGTTGGTTACGGAGACCTATTATAGTTATAGTATTTGATCATATATTGTATAAAAGTAATATTTAGAAGATTACATTGGAACAAATTATTGATTTCTTTATTATTTATTCATTTTATGTAGGTGTAAAAACGGCTTTATATTTAGTGATCGCAGCGCGTGAAGCGCGATTTGATAAACTACAAACAAGGAAACAATTCCCGCCTATTATTTAAACCTTCTCCTTTAGTTTTTCTATGGTAATGCCCATAGCTACCTAAGCGACCCAGTCTGAATGTCGCACTATCGTGAATTCGTTGAACACATCATAATAAAATTTAATAATAAATTTAGCTATAAGAAAATAAGTCACAAATCTGCACGTTGACTGTAGGACTATAACTGTATGTACAAATTTAAGATATCTACCAGAACTTTAAAAATAATGTGTAAATGTAAAGAAAATACACCTTTCTTAACATTGTTAATATATTTCCGCATTTGAATACATAAACAAAAGCTAAAAGTTTGCTAAGAAATTATAAACTTACCTGCATAATTATGTCTCATTTTCAAAACTTTTAAAATAAAGCTCTGATTTAACTTTAAGTGTACCAGCGTGTCTCCAATGCAACCGATGTCAGTGTTTCTACTGTTTTAGAATGCTCTAGAGCCTACTTAATTAGGATCTATAAAAATTAATTGCTATTTCAGTAGTTTGTTATTTTTATATTAATTTTTCAACCTTATAAGGGTGTTCTGGCCCACGGTGCACCGTTACAATCACTACTGTAAAATTACAATGAGAGTTGTTGTTTCTTAAGTTCTTTGTGTTCGATCCAATCAAAAGTTTGCATGTCGTAAGTCTCTAACAAGCTGGGACATGAATGTTTGCGTTATATCTCTTTATATATTGTGATGTGAGATCTGTTGTTCATAATGGCTCCAATGTTTCATATCAAAATGAGTAAAAAAACGTTTATTATATATTTATACGTAAAATATATTGTCTTTTTCATTCATACCTGAGTGTGAACCTGATTTTTCAAGTAATGTTGAATATAAATTAAGTCTTCCGAATAATTTTGTTTTAGAAAATTGTAGTTGTAGCATTTAGAAAAATTAAGTAAAAACAGTTATTTGTCTCCAGCTAGGGAATTTAATTTTTTTTTTAGTTAAATATTTTTCTGTTCAGTTTGAACTTTATTTTTTATTTTTTCCCACGTATTATGACTAGCATAAAGAATGGGACACAACGCAATTGAAGATTCGCTGATTATAAATGAGACGATTAAACGAAACATGCTTATATTAAATATTACTGGTTTTCAAAATAGAGAGTATTAGGAAGTTGAAAATTAATAAAATTATTAATGGCTATAAGTTTTTTATTTCTTAGGATAATTTTACTACATTCGGTAAACATTGTTGGGGTCATAAAATACACATACCAGCAAAACAATTAGTAAAATAAACTTTACCAGTGGCGTACGAAGTGGATAAGTAACACTTTCACTCCCAAAATTTATTTGGACTATACTTTTACATTCTTTGATGGTTTTTATATCATTTATATCTGTATCCCAGAAGTAAACTGTACTATATGTTTTACAAAAATCGTATTTTTGGTGATACTTACATAATTTTTTACGGGGAATCAGAAAAAATACTTTTCAAGTCAAATCCAGACAGCCCGACACGTTAGAACAGGAAATTCTCTATTTTCCCGTATTGTTTGCTTAGTCTTCTGTCGATTTTTGTGATGAGAGGGTATGCTAAAAATAAGCTTGCGAAAATGTTTGTCAACTTAGAGGTGGCGGCGGTAGGTCAACCATGGGAAGGTGACGACGACGACTTTTTTTTTCCCCTCCTGAGCTCGTCTGACTATGTGTCTCCGAATAACACTGAATCCTATTGGCTTATTGTGTTTTACCCCATGTTACTTCATAGCACCCACTCTATCACCTTTGTACCTTGTACAAGTTTGTACAGATCCTTGGGTGAGTGGGTTCTATACGTTATTGGATCAACCTGGGGTTGTCCAAAAAGAGCCTGTCTTTTGCGATCTAGAGCTTCGCATTCGCACAGTATGTGTTTGGCCGTTTCTGATTTCTTGTGACATAGTCGGCACATGAGTTCCCCATTGTACATGCAAATTTTGTTCAAGTGTCCCTTTATTCGGGCGTGCCCAGTCATGAACCCTGTTATCACTTTCAACTGGTTCCTATTCATTAAGAGTAGTTCTCCAGTTCTTTTGGGACATGGTCTGCCTATGAAGACTTTTCCATGTGCCTGTTTTGGGGTGCTTCGACTTGGTACTAAACGATAAGTAATTTTAAAATTTTTTATTTTTCAGTAGCTATTTTCGGTAATTATTAAAATTATATCATTTCACAATATTATGTGAGTCCATAAGTAATTTACCATAATATTAATCCAGCAAAAAATACCTGTTAGGTCACAGTATGCTAAATTATTTTCACAAAAGGTCCGTTCATTCAATTAGGTAATAAACATTGCTTTGTTCTGGTTTTTGTCTTATTATAATCATAATTTTCTTTATTGGTAACACCACCATTAAAGCCTTGAATAAACGTTGTTTTTTTTAATCATGACTATCATGATAACTTTTTTTAAAGGAAAATTCCCATTACTCACTTCTTGTATTGTTTGGTGGTTTTTTAAACTGTGTTATAAAAAGAGCTGTTTTGGCAGTATTCTAAGTAGTATTGTCCCTCCTAAGAGGATATTTCATTTATACGTGAGTCCTGTGTCCGATTTTTAAAATAAGTGGCGGATTTAAAATGGCCTAATTTTTTCATTTATGAACTGATTTGTTTTAAGCTTGAAATTTGGGGTGTTTGTAAGGTCGCTGATTATAATTTTTGCTTTAAACCTTGAAAATTTAAAATGGCGAAAACGTTTTACCGAGTTATAATAAAAATAGTTGTGCTTTAAAAGTGATCTAGAAGTACTGATTCAATTTGTAGGGTTTTTTAAAAGTTGGATTTTTTTGTTGCAGGTGGAGACAAAGTAAATCAGAAGCTACCTGCAGAAGAGATTCCTACCGTTGAACATTTTTCTTCCGATAATAGCAACAAGTAATCTGAAAGTAAACAGGAAAGGAACCAAGTTCCGACAACATTGACTGAAAATTTCATTATTGAGAAAGACTTTGATCTGTTAGTCAATTCAGATGATAGCCTAAAAGATCCCATTCATAACAACACAAAAAGTAATGGGAGCAACAACGTCACTAGCGATAATAAAAGCAGTGATAATTTTGAATAAAACCCTGTTTTTAATGATGAAGTAAGTATAATGGAAGAACAAAGTGTTCGTAGACCAAGTAGGAAACGTCAGAGGAATCCTGACAGCTGGAAATGCAACGTAAGGAAACGGAAATACCATTCTGGACAAGAATATATTTTTAAAAATCAAACTTTAATTCAGCCCAAGACCCTGGGTCCTCCATGTAGTGACGCATACATATTTAAATGTTTCCTAAACATAACGTCGGAACAACGTTGAAATATTTTTAAAACATTTTGGTCGCCATCCAAGTCAATTGAAATTAAAAGGCAGTTCGTGGCTTCCAGCGTTCATTTATTCTAAATCAAAAGAAAGCGTCCAAAACCGGAGAAAGGAAAAACCAAAAACAGTGTAATAGAAAATTCACTTTTAGCATTGACGGTGTTCAAACGGAAGTACGAAACATATTTTTTTCTCAATCTCCCAGACTTTCGTTACAACAACTTTTTCAAAAAAGTGGAAGGTGCAATGACGCAAGGAGATCAACGTGGCAAGAAAAATCCACCAAATAAAATATCAGCCCACAAAAAGAAAGCATAAGAGAAGTCACATATCAAAATTTCCCACTGTTCAATCACACTAGAGCAGAGAACGCTCATCTAAAAATATCTGGATAGCAATTTAACAATTTCCAAGATTAACGAAATGTACAGGGAAAAATGTTGAAAAATAATGATCCTGAAAATTAAATCCCTAAAGCTTAACTGTATTTTGAGATATTTAATAATAAATTTAACTACTCTTTTAAATTCACAAGTAATGATACATACGACAAATGTGATGAATTTCTAATAAAGTTAAAGGATTCTCATGGGGAATAAAGGCAAAAAAATCAAGAAAAATATGATCAGCACTTGAAAGAAGCGTCAAAAAGGTACGACCTGAAAAACAAAGATAAAATAAATGCTCAAAGTAGCACAAATAAAATGTGCCCCACGGTAGATCTGGAAAAATGTTTGCCAACGCCTGCCTTGATAAATGCTCAAAGTTTTTATTTTTTAAAACTATGGACCTTTAATTATATAATTAGAGACACGACTAAGAACATTACTGCATGTTGTATGTGGGATAAAAGTGTAGCAGGTAGAGGTGGCAATGAAATCGCCTCATATTTGATGAAATATTTGGTAACCAACATTGAACAATCAACTGAAGAAGTAACAATTTGGTCCGATAATTGTTTGTGTCAGAATCGGAACATTAACGCAATTTTGGCTTACGCCGCTCTTTTAAAACTAATTCCAACTTTGAAGGTGATACATCACAAATACCTGCTAAGAAGGCATACCCAATTTGAAGTTAACGGCGATCATTCGCTTATAGAGAGGACCAATAAAAAGATGCCTAAATTCCAGATTAAGATGCTGTGGGATTGGAAAAATTTGTGAGACTGGCCAGTACAAGATTTACTGTGGTTAACATGGATATAACAGATTTTAAAGATTTCTTGTCGTTAATTAGTGGCACTAACGCACCACTTATTCAAAGAAAAAAATAAGAAAACGGAAAAAAATTTAAAATATCACAGGTGGTTCACCTGCAAGTTCGGTCTGAACAACCAGGCAAAGTTTTCTGCAAGACTTCTTTTGACGAAGAAGATTTTAATGTCCTGGATTTAAATCGAAATACACGGAAGTCTGTGGGATTTCCAGTCGAAATACTAGTTATTGGAAATGCCCCAAAACCTATTGGGAAAAGAAAGTATAAACATCTTCAAAACTTATTAAAGTGGATGCCAAAAATAATATTCCGGATGATAAAGATTAGTATTAGGATAGGTTACTAAGACCAAATTCTTTTTCTTTTATTATACTTTCATTTTATTATTGTAAAGAGTTCTTGAACTTTGTTCTTTGGTAGGTTGACCAAATATTTGTTATATTACTATAGTTGTAGTAGCTTATAATTTGTGTTCATTTAATACGTTTTTTTTTACAATACGATCAGAAAAAATACTGGCTCATGCGCATTTTTAAAAGTAAACTGTAGTCACATCTGCTGAAATTTTTAATACCAACTCCAATTTTTTATAATTTTTTTTAGAGGTTAACTGTACTAAAACCAAAATTATAAAAAAAATATTTTTTTTTTGTTTTCGGCATTTTGTTTCTTATACTAAGATGTTCATTTGTTCCAATTTTTAAGAAATACGAAACAATAATTCAATATTATATGCCACATAAGTTTTTGAAGAGGGCGTTCAAATTTAGAAGGAATGAAGATATTACTTATTTATGCCGTACGTCAATGGCAAAGTTTACTTAACTGATTTTTTGCTGATTGGTGTCTCTTATGACACCAAAAACGTTTGCTCAGTGCAATTATATAAAAAAAATCAAAATTACAAAATTAAAACAAAATGAATATCCACCTTTCATTGTGAATATTTTCTAAAACCAATCACTTTATGAGTACATGATAAGCGTACGATTTATATAAAAAATATGAAACAACATAAAATTATAGTCCAAATAAGTTTTTGGACAGTAACGTTAAATTAAGAGCGGATAAAAGTGTAAATTGTCCTTCCCGGAGGCCACTGACAAAGTTTATTTAGCTGCTTGTGTTACTGATAGGTGTATTTTGTAACACCAAAGATGCTTACCGAATATAATATAATAATAAAGAGAAATAAAAAAATTGATAGCAATTAATAATTTTTGAATTTTTAATTTAAACACCCTGTATTTCAGAAACCAGTAATATTGTATCTAAGCACTTTTCATTTTATTGTTATCTGCAAAACCGATTACCACACCTAATGAGTTAAAAGGAAATATATTATTATTGTACAAGTTAAAAGGAATTAGTATCATTGCGGTACATTGAGGGACTCCAAATGATATAATTTTTTCTCTACTGAGTTCTCCATTGATCGTAACATGTTTCTATTGTTCCTGACATGTTGTTATATTGTATTATTTTGATTTGTTGGAGAAGGCTTAATACATTTTTGAATAGAAAGTGATGATGTATATACTAAAATCTTTGCATAAGACCCCCATGGGCGTTGTTACACAATTCTATAGGGAGGGGCAAAATTTTGAAAAAAGAATGTTTATTTGTTGAAAAGCAGAAAAAATTAAAAATAAAAGAGCAATACAAATTAACAAAAGTTTTTAATAAATAAAATAACCCAACAAACAAAAAACACATATTTTTAAAAAACAAACAGAAGGTGTGATGTAAAAGAAAAATATGAACAAGAAGACAGAGCCATATATAATATAAAAAAAATAAAATATTTATAGAAACACAAAAACAAAAAAACTCACTCAAACACGTCGACGAACACTAGGAAAACGCAAATTTTTAATTTCTTCTTCCTCTACCTAAAATAATCGATAACAGAAAACATGATTTCTTTTTAGTTTTTTGCGATTATTTTTCGATGTACGTTCATCATGCAAAGCGCAGTCAGCCTATTTTCATTCATTATTTGCTCTGTGCGTGACAGCAGCGCCAACTAATTTATGAACTAATGGACGATATTTGCGTATACTGACAATACAATTTTTAATGGAATTAAAAAATATATATGTTGATTTTAATAAACGTATATAGATTTGTGAAACAAGTGAAAAAATTAATTATTATATATTTTTATTAGGTACTTCAGCTAAAAAAAGTAGTATAATCAATATTAAAACATAGGCAGGCAATAATATTTACGAGAAAACGTATGATATGTTACCTAAGCCTAATAAGCTGTCATTGACGAAAAGGTTAAATAATGTGAAAATAAAAACATTACCATTATATAATAACGTAGTATCAAAACGTATTAACAAAAATAATTGGTAAATTTGCGATTGTAATTTATATTTTATTTATTTTTAGTTCGAAAGAACCCATAGAAATTAATAATTAAAATTGGTTTCCTATCAATAAGTCACAATATTGCATTTCAGCCACACACAATAATCAAAGGCAGAAATCTAATCCTTGCTCAACATTTAAGAGTTAAGGGATGTTGAACAACATTGTAAAATAATAATTAATTATTTAAAACCTTTTAATTTTCTGATGTCTACTATTTCCAGTATTACTGTTATTATTACAAAAATAAAGGTTTTTTTCTTCTTATTGTATAGATATCGATTTATTTCTATGATTTAATTTCCATTTTGCTACTGAAAATTTATATAATTTACACTTTTTTATGCTAATATTTTTACAATATACATTACAGCAACTATTATTGCTTATCGCCTTGGACAAATTTCGCTTGTGTTTGATTTTGTAGGTTTTATTGGTTTTTAGTAGCATTGCTGCATTTAGTTGTTGTCAAGTCAACTAGTGTCAAAGTCATAATAAATACATCTTTTAATTAACTTGTCTCATTTACACAGAATATTTAATTTCTGTGCTAATTTCACGTAATAGTACGTCAATGCGCGTGCGCCTATACTTAATTTAGTACTAAAAATTGGTATCGTTGCAAAAGGAAAAAAATATTTTTAGTTCTAAATTTAGTACTAAATTAATAACTTAATTTAGGGCTAAATTTTAGTACTTAATTTAGTATTGTGACGTACAGCCATTATACGTTGTAAAGTCGTAAAAGCCAGGGGGGTAACTGCCCCCCCCCCCCCCAAACGACGCATATGATAAGACCTTTTGGTGGAAGGTTAAGTCAGAAAGTCTCTGCCCATTACACCTTACCATACTAGGACCGTAACCGTATCGACACATACAAACAAATATTCTTTGCATGTTTTGATATGCGACAACGCCCACTAGATCATTCCGTCACCGGCCAACATCGTAACGTGCCATGACAGGACCGTAAAGAATTTCACGGCGAAAATATTTTGCAGGTACCGATACGAACGGTCCATTACAAGCTATGTTGTATGTGAGGAAAAAACGCTCTTGGTTCGCTGCAGTGGGCCCAGTAGTGACCGGAGTGCTTTCTTTCGTGCCTGACACGTTCCTGTTATGGTCATGGTATGGTACGCTGTAGTGGGCAGAGAGCTTTAAAACAAAAGTAAATATTAGGAAATTTAAATATGAAAGCGAAGAAACCCAATTAAGAAAATAAATAAAATACAAAACTAAATATTACTGTTTAATTTAGAAGTCTTTTTCGACAGGTTTGTCATTCTGTTTACCTAAAAGATTATAAAACTTTCGGAGCGTTCATAGTACAAGGGAAGAAGGAAACGTATAAAAAGTTAACGCCAGGCAATTTGCCCGCCTTTGTTGAAACTTTTCTCCAACTTTTTCATTAATATGTAAACGCATTATTTTTGTTTTGAATTTCTTGAAATTTACATGAGGGCTCTTTGCTAATTTTTTTTTACTGCTGTTTAGGGGTAATTTTCTGAAATAACTGGACGGGTGGGAAAAATTATTTTTTTATTTCTTTGCAGATATAACACAATTGAGAGACTTTCTGTTTATAAAAAGAATTTAAGTTAAAGCTTGAAGTCTTTTACATCTTTAGCTGTTTTACAGTTACTTCATGACTAAACACTGCGTATTTAAGACAATATGTACAATTATTTATTTTGGGCATTTAAATTGTTGATTGAAAACGAATACCTTTTTCTCCTATATGTTACTCTGCATTCCCAGCAAGTTGCATACTACTAAGTTAAGTAATTATTATTAAATTTAATATTGTGCAAATTATTCCTCAAAGTCACTATTTGTTTAAAATCGAAGTATATACCGATCATGCGAAAGAAGAGTGTTACAACTCAAAATTTTAAATGTTTGGTATCTTTATAGAAATTATCTCTGACAATGACCTAATTTTATGAAAAAAAAAAAAAAAATTATAACTCTAGTCTTAATTCCACCTGAAAGATGGCGACATGTAATGTAGAAATTTCTGCGAAATTTTACATCTGTGGGTAGGATCCGATTACAATAAGAAGAACACCACTACGTTATAACTATAAGAATCAGGGGACCGAGATGCTTGATCCAGGTATTCCGGAAGTTGATTTATCAAGAAATTCATAGTTGATTGAAAAGTGTGTTGATAAATAATGGTAATTTGACATTGTCACTTTAATATAGTAGGCCGTAATTTGTAATCTTTGACATCTAGGCGATTTTGTTCATTTAAATTTTCGACCGAATTCTGTATCTCGGGAACCACAAAAGTAGGTACCACTATTTTGGTGTCATTTTGCTTCTCTAAGTGACCCTTGCTTATATCTGAGTCCGATAAGGTTTTGGCTTTCTCTATCTCGAAATCGCGGCACGGACAAACAGACATTGGCTCTTTAATATAGTATGATTTTGAATTTCAAATATGTACAGGGTATCCCAAATTGTTTTACCCATGCTACAACTTCTAAACCATGCAAGATAATCGAACCGGACACAAGTCATCCATTATAATTGGCGGTATACTTTGAAAGAAATAAAAATTTGTCAACCCACCCTTAAAAACTACCCCCCTGGAACAACCCCCTCAAAAATTATTAACGACACCCTATTTTTTTTTTACTCATTTTTGTAGTCGCTACTTTTCTCTGTACAACTGTTTTTAAAATTTTAAAATCGCTCCACAAATGAAATTAGATTTTTTTAATTTTCATCAAGTTGCTTGCTGTCAAATTCATGGTAAGTTTTCTAGCGCATTATAAACAATAATATATCAATCTGTCTCTTGTCAAATAGAAGTAGAGCTTAAATACTTGATAAATTAACAGTTTTTACTCGATAAGTTTGCAATAATATAGAGTTTGTCAAGTCCTAACAAATTATTTCAAAACGTCTACTGTGTTTATTTCCAACGAGTACACTGATATGATAATTATTTATGGTGAATATCGCAAGCTAGACAATTATACTATGAACGTTTTCCGAATAAAATAATTCCCTCAGTTAGAAAGTTTTCCAATTTAGAAAGAAGTCTTAGATAAGGATATATTCCTGACGGTAAACATCATGGAGGACACAACAAAATGATCAGAAATGAAGAAAATATTATACACGTTTTGGCTTCCGTTCATATAAATCCACATGTTTCTGTCAGAGATTTTGCACTCGAAATTGGAATAAGCAAAAGTACCATCCAAAGAATATTAACAGACAATACCTATCATCCTTATAAAGTACACTTGGTCCAAGGTTTATACTCTAATGATCTTGAAAGACGCTTAGACCTTCTCGATAGAATGAAGGTGAAACTAAATGACGATGCCACATTCTTAGATAAAATATATATACACCATAATAATAATGGTGTATTAAATCGTCACAGTTTCAATTACTGGTACCCAACAAATCCCACTGGGTAAGAGAAACAGAGTTTCAAAATATTTGAGGCATAAACGAATAATATGGTTTGTTCAATGGTAGGATTATAGGTCTTCATTTTTATGAAAACACTCTAACGGGAATAGAATATCGTAATTTTTTAATCAATACCGTTCTTGATTTGTTGAAAGGTGTTTCTCCTAATCAAAGACGTGATATGTGGTGGCAGCACGATGGTGCACCAGCTCATAATGCACAAATTGTGAGCCAATATTTGGCAAACATTAATGGAAACCGTGTTATATCCACGTATTCTCCATTTATCCAGTGGCCGGCTAGGTCACCTGATTTTTGCCTCTAGATTTTTTTTGAGGTACTATAAAGGACGTAGTATACGAAACAAAACCAAAGGACTTAGAAGATTTAAAAAAATAAAATCAGATATGCTTGTAACAGATTTACACCGACTATGATTCGAGCTACCTGTACTATAATTTTATTGTTAAGGTTTGACAAATGTGTGGAAGTGGTAGGTGGGCAATTTGAGCACTTATTATAAGTATTACTACTTTTGTTTGTTGATATTTATTTTTCGTCTTCTCCTGCTCTTGTTTCAATGTATTTCTTTAATTATGTGTCACCTAATAAAGTATTTTTTCTACGAACTCTTACAAAAATACATCTTTCGCCACAGGATACTTTCAGCGAAAACTTGATTTCCGTCACTAGTGAGAAAAAATCCCATAACGTTTACTTTCGTCTCTAGTGACGAAAGTAAGTTGTTACATATTTTCATATATCAGTCGCCTCGTATAATATTTTTACAGCTTATAATTATTAATAATGAAATAAAAAGATGCTCATTAAATTCTATATGCTTTTTTACCTAAACTTTAATTAATTAAAGATAAAATAAAAATGTATAAAAATAGTGCAAATTAAACCAATCTACATCTAGTTTCCTGGTTTTCATTTGTTTATTTGAAGTTTTATCACTTTTGAGAACTGTCAGTTTCAGTTCGTCCTAAATTTAACACATTTTCATGATGTCTGAGTCAGAAAGCGATTGTACTCCCCCAGAAATTATTTTTAAAGCTGAAGGAACCTCTTCAGATTTATTACCGGCCAAATCAAAAAAGAGATATGAAGAAATTTATATCAAATTTTTGGACTGGAGAGAAAAAAATAAAGTGAAATCATTTTCGGAAACTGTACTACTAGCATACTTTGGAGAAATATGTTCAAATTTTAAACCGTCGATGTTATGGTCCATTTATTCGATGCTAAGAACTACACTCTCTGTTAAAAATGATGTCGATATTAGTAAATATCCAAATTTACGTTCGCTTTTGAAAAGAAAATCTGATGGTTTTAAAAGCCAAAAATCCAAAATTTTTTCGCCTGAAGACATAAAGACTTTCCTAAAGAATGCACCTGACTATAAATATTTAATAACAAAGGTAACGGAATTATTATTTTTATTTTAACAAATATTTAATACATAACTACTAATATTTGTAGGTAGCATTAGTTTTTGGATTATATCTGGCGCTTGTCGTTGCCACGAACTAAAAGATTTAACAATAAGCGATGTAAAGGATACTGGAAGTATTCTGTTAGTTAAAATCCGTAATACAAAAACAAAAGTTCCGCGTTCTTTTCATATTTCTGGACCCTTTTATGATATTTCTAAAAAATATATGAGCCTACGTCCCGCAAACATGGATCAAATTAATTCAAGATTCTTTATTAACTAACAGAATGGAAAGTGTAGCAGACAGATCGTTGGAATTAATAAAATTAGTAAATTTCCTAACGAAATTGCTCAGTTTTTGACGCTTCCGAATCCTCAAGATTACACTGGGCACTGTTTCCGCAGAACATCCGCAACGCTAATAGTGGATGCTTCTGTTAAAAAAGCACGGTGGTTGGAAATCTAGTAGTGTCGCGGAAGGATATGTTGATGAATCCACGAACAGTAAAAACCAAATACAAACCAAAATTTTACAATCTGTACAAAATAAGGAAACTACTAGTTCATCCGATTATGGCGCATCATCATCTGAAATGACATTTAACAGTAGAACAAATATGTCGGCATCTACCTCAATAAATAAAAAGCTTGAGTGTGATACCCCATAATTTTGAACAATTGTTCAAATATAACAATAAATCAATATTTAAATAATAAATAATATTTCTGAAATATTTAATTGTTGGTTAATTTTTTGTTATTCCTAACACAAAATAAAGCATTTGCTAACGTTTGTTTTTTTTTTTCATTTTAGTAGGTACCTACATGACATAATAGAGTTCGTACAAAAAGTATAGTGTTTTACTCGTCGAAAATAATTTTTTGAAGCTCGCGAACATTACCAACCTCGGCTTTGCCTCGGTTGGTAAATTGTTCTCTCGCTTCAAAAAATGTTATTTTCGTCACTCGTAAAACAATATACTATTTTATCATCAACTTGACATACAGTTTTATTTAATTCCTCACTTATTTATAGAGCGATTTCAAAATTTTGAGAACAGTTGTACAGATAAAAGCAGCGACTACAAAAATGAGCAGAAAAAAATTAGGATGTTGTTAATAATTTTTGAGGGAGTTGTACCAGAAGGGTAGTTTTTTTAGAGTGGGTTGTCAAATTTTTATTTGTTTTAAAGTACACCGCCAATTATAATGGATGACTTTTGTCCGGTTCGATTATCTTGCATGGGTTAGAAGTTAGCCTGGGTAAAACAATTTGGGACACTCTGTATATCATCAATAACTATCAATAAATAGATAATGGGTGACTTGTTTGGTTTAAAAATATTATTCCTACATTCCTAGAATATTAATACGCCACCAAACCCCCAGTAGGCGGCGATATTTAACGATTTACTCCGCCAACTGATGACGTAGTTGTGTTCTTCTTATTATAATCGGATCCTAACAGGGTTACAAGTTTGTTCATTATTAAATTTCCATGTGGTATTGTTGCTTCTCAAGAAAATCGTAACATTTCGATTTAAAACATTTTGTGCAATTATAACTTGATATAAATCTCTTTTACATTAAGGTAATTTGGATATTTTATTATTACATAGTAGGTAAATAAAGTTATATTTATGGATGATAATTTTTTTATTTGTTTTTTGATCAAATCGAGGATCAAGAAATTTTGTAAAATATATAAATATATAAAAATACGTTTTGGCTCGTTGAGTAGGCTAAGAATTCACTATTTTCTCATCTAATAAAGTTAAAAAATATATATTAAAGTCAAATAATAAAACTTTAATATTTATTATTACCATTTTTTTCCTATAATTAACTTGACTTATTCAAAATGATATTTATTGAATTAAACACAATTTTTCTTTTTAGATTTACAATAATCTACCACTTTTGTTCAATTTTGGAGCCATTTTCCTCGTTGTAACCCCGTAACTACGGATTTCTACGGAAAAAAATACCTTTACCCATGTTGAGCTTTATGAGCTAATAGAAACAATGACATCCCATTAATTTTATTTAAAATTCTAGATCTTATATAAAAAATGAGTTTATTCAAACGAATGGTTTTATTATCATTATATCATTCATTTACGCAATATTCAGAGGCTTGGTTGCGAGGGGATAACCACAGGGAGGGGTGCTGTCACCTCTACTGTGGAATATGGTCCTCGACACCCTCATCAGCCGGCTCAATAATGACAGTCACTACACAATAGCATATGCAGATGACCTGGTCATTCTGCAAACAGGGAATTTTGAGAACATAGTCTGCAAAAGAATACAAGTAGCTCTAAAAATTATAGAACAGTGGTGCAAGAACCATTTACTGTCTATCAATCCTAAGATGACAAAAATGGTTCTTTTCACAAGAAAACGAATTAAAACCCCCAGAATTCCTAAACACAAAACTTAACTTTGCAACACAGATGAAGTAACTAGGTCTGACCTTTGACAGCAAGTTAACATGGAACTCGCATTAAAAAAACAGAGTTAAAAGAGCATACATTACTTATGAACAATGTCGTCGACCCGTGGAGCTCACCTGGGGTTTATCCCCCAGAGTAGTCGCATGGACTTACACGGCTATCATAAGACCTATGCTATCATACAGTGCAGTTGTCTGGGTACCGAAAACTAGAACAAATTCAAAGAACAGCATGTCTCAACATAACAAGAGCCATGAAAACAACACCGACCATAGCTATGGAAGTCATTCTTATTCTCATTCCCTTTGATATTTACATCAAGGAGGTTGATCTGACGACAATTATACGCCTCAAAACGGTTGGAATAGAACCTGATGTAGGATCTGGTTAGGCGAGACGTCGCCTTTGGTAGGAGGCGCTCAATACGTTCTCACTGCTTCAAGCGAACATGGACTTCATCTTATCGAGATATATATTACATAAGCTATATAAAGTTACAATAGAACAAAAAGAAGAACCCGAAGTGAGAGGTACGATTCATATCTACAGTTTCTAAAACAAAACAAGGCTTGAGATGTGAAATATACTCCAGATTCTTAAACCTAAACATAAAATGGGCTGTGAGCAATAGTGCCGGTGTAGTTCAAATAGAGCTAACGGGGATTCTCATAGCAGCAACAGAATTAACCAGAAACAATATCACTGGAAGGAACATGCTCATCTATACAGATAGCAGATAAGCACAACTCACCATAAACAGACCACAAATTTACTCACGGTTAGTATTAGAATGTCACAGAACTTTGGCCGAAGTATCCATCAACAATGTGGTCACCTTAAGATTGATCAAAGGTCACGCTACATCGAAAGGTAACCGTCTTGCTAATTCACTAGCCAAGAAAGCAGCCAACTTAATACTTTTTATACCTGGCCCTTTTATTGGCCTGACAAAATCGGTAGTGACAGACCTAATTAAAGAACATTCCTTTGTGAAATTTAAGAAAAGGTGAGATGAAACAAGAAACTGCAGAGTTTCCAGGGAGCTCCTAAGTTATCCTGACAATACTGCAGTAAACAAATACTTGACTATAATTAGACAAAATCTGTGCCTAGTCACAGGCATTCTGACTGCTCATTGCCAACTTTCAAAGCATCATGGGGCTGTCAGAATCCTCACTCTGCAGAGGGTGCAAACAGGAAGATGAGACTATCGAGCATATTCTTTATGATTGCTCGATGCTCTGATTTATTAGAAGATTTGTGTTCGGCGAGTATCGGCTACACCGGCCGATATAAGAGAAGCACCTTTTGGCGACGTTGTCAACTACATTATATCTGTAGGCTGGCTTACGAGCCTGGAGGTGCTTATCATTTTAGGAGGATGCACAATGGGCCTAATTTAGCCTTAGTGCTACCCTCCACACGTTACAGATACAGATACTCAATATTATATTCATTTGTAGAAATGTAAGTATTCTATTCACTGAGTTGAATTTATGATTTAACTCACGTATTCAAGAAATTTATATTATCTATTCTACCAATAACAATCTCATCTCGCTCTAGATACAATACAAGCTAACTGTAATTTATGCAAAGTGTGAGGAATGTCACGTAGGCACATATACGATGCAAAACTGAATTGCATTCCCTTATTTATATTCTCTTACATCGCAACATTTCTTTATTTCTTACTTAACAAGGTAAAATATATTTAGCAAAATAAGACTCTCGAGATAATTTTAGACCACCAGTTGGACACTAGATATTCCCCCTCATTACCTACAACGATACAATTCGTTTTTCTCGAACACACACTCCAGTTTTAACCTTGGTCCATACACAGATTCAACTGTCAAAGCTATAACAGGTAACATGTTTTGGGTTTTTGTTCCTTTTAAACTTAAATGGTTTTTGTTGTCGTACATATAGCGTGAGATTGAATCTCCTACAAGCACAGATACTTTGTCTGTAAATATAAAAATAATTTGTATCCTCAGCTGTCCAATAATTAAATAAACAGTTTGCCATTAGTGAGTGTTTTGATTTATGGAGAACGAGTTTTCCTCTGAAGATACAGTCCACTGGACTGAGTCCAGTATATACCAGGTCCGCTTGATGATATTAATAGCAGATTGATTCTTTAAGTTGTCATAACTTTGTCTTGTTTTAATTATTATATTAAAAAGCAATATACTGGGTGTGAATTTTTTAAAAATATATTATTTTAATAACGGAAACTTATTTAGATTCGGTTGTTTATTTTATTGAATATATATACCTACAAACCTCAAATTGAGATAGTATTAAAATATCTTTATATTATCCACTTACTAATATCATTTGAATACATACATATCTAGCAATTTTAGTTGACTTAGATGAAATACGATACAATTTAATAGAAATCTTGATAATGCTTTACGTGCTGCCACTGCAAAATTCCAGGTCCTCTTTATAAACGATATTGCAAAGGAGAACACAAGCATATTCAGTTTCCTTATAAACGCCGCTATCCATCTTTGTCATCCGAGATGTGTCGACTTTTCATGTGCTTGCTTCCAATAATATCAAGATTTTTCTCTTGGTCTTATTGTAGTACATATGCGAGTTTTATATTTTTAAAAAACCATACCGGATAGAGTATTGTATATGCAGTTGAACGTAAGTACAAGGTTGTTTCACAAAAAAAAATGTAATAAACGATCCTAAAAGTTAACAGTTTTAATCCATGATTAATGTGTTTATCAGGCTTGCTATAAATTATGGGGTCACAGTTACAAAAGTACAAGTTACAATTCAAAAACTTCACTAAGGTTTAAAACTTAACTGAGATTAGAAATGTGGCTCTAAGTAGTTTGAGACTTTGTTACTCATGTATTTTCACCTATTCGTCACGAGATGACGTAATATGTTATTTGTTAATGGTATTATGTAGGAGATAAACCGTGGCTCTAAGTAGTTTGAGACTATGTTACTCATGTATTTTCACCTATTCGTCACGAGATGACGTAATATGTTATTTGTTAATTGTATTATGTAGGAGATAAACCCCAATATCATAAATCAGTGACGGAGAATTTTTAAAATAAAATATTTGTTCCAAAATAAAATCTTTGATTTTCTTCCTAAAATGTTTAAAAATATTAATTTATTTCAATTCTTGTCTTAAATTTTCTGGTCATTTTAATCAGCAAAAATAAGGTAAGTATGTTTTCTCTACAGGTAGAAAATATTTACAATTTAAAATCAATTTAAGTAGCCCTCAACTTTCTTTGTAAGGATTAAAATTTCTAATCGGCAGAAAGTGTTATGCAGATTGTAAATTATTTTAGATAGGGTTTACATTTCTGTTTGTATAGTCCTGTGATCGTAACATGCAGAATTGTTAGTTTTGTAATAAAAGGTAATAAAAAGCGATATTGATCAAGTGAATTTGTGCAATAAAAATGGCACAAACGTGTAATTATTCTCCTGTAAAATTAAAGTGCATTTAACCGTGCATATAAAGATTTTAGTGTTAAATGTACATGATGCTTTTGTACATGAAAATTTTAATAGTAGTGTTCAAATATGGTCGGAGTTGGAGAAGTATTTCAGTAGTACCTAAAACGTCAACTGGGAGAAAACCCATCCAAATGGACGGTACTATAAAACAACTAATTCGAAGAAAAAAGAATTTGTTTTATTTACAAAAAAAGGTACCTACTTGAAATAAACTTTTAGTAGACATTATTGGAGACGAAAATTTGCCAAACGTTAAAAGAGACAAATTGTGGTAAACTTTACATGAATTAGACTTCGTTTGGGAGAAGAACGATAGAAAATCTGCGCTCATTGAAAAAGAAAATTATTTACTGAAGGAGGCAATATTTAAGGGAAATTGGAAAATAAAGGAAAGAATGTAATGGTTTTAATCGAACGTTATGCCTTATCGCCTATTTCTGTCTCAAAACTAGCAGATAATTAACTTATAATCTACAAATTACCTTGAATATGCTCCTGTCGTAGAACTTCATTAGATTTTCGAGAAAATACAGCTTTATTCAAATGGGATTTAGCGTAACTGGTGTAAATGTTCCTTCTTAGGGCTCACATAATTTTTACAAGGTTACACTGAATTTCACTATGGTTTTCAGCAGTAGTTTTCACTCTTAAGATATTGTATACAATAACCTCTGTATTTTGTTGATTTTATTCAAAAGGAATTTAGCGTAACTGGGGTAAATGTTCCTCCTTAGGGCTCACATAATTTTTACAAGGTTACACTGAAATTCACTATGATTCTCAATAAAACTGTTTACTTGTAGAAGTGTTGTTTACAATGTTTTTGTTATTTTGTAGGTTAAAACTGATGTCGGATGTCATTTAATTTCATGAAGTATGCCTGTCCCATTTCGAGATGTCTATCTTTGTTCGATAAGTGATTATTCTTAGGTAATGCCTCTCTCTCTCTGCTTGACGGAGGACAAGGGACGTCATATGTCTGACTTCGATTCATACGCCAGTGATTCATGAACTAAGGAGTGCTCGTTTAAGCGGTGGTTGCTTTTCATGGGCATATTTTTGGGTTTTCTTATTGGTCGAGCAGTGTTAACAGAGCTGTCAGCCTGAATGCGAATGGTCGTATTCTAGTAGTTGAAGGAGGTCATTGGTCGCACAGTATAACCAACAATAATTTCTAGAGATCGGACAGTGGCGATTGGTTTAAATGGATTTTCTTTGAAGTGATTCTGCGCAGTCGATGTTTTATGCTAGGGGGCGAAGAACGGCGTAATTTGTAACACGTGGCAGCTTCGTCTTTCTTTCCAACAAGGAATGTTAATGGAGGTGTTGAACTGAAAATTCGCTAAGAGACTTTTTACTTTTTTTATGTGATTTTGTATATCATCCCGCGTGGGGAGTCTAGTAAAAGTGTCTCTATTTTATGGGAAGCATTGATGGTACGTTTTGAAGTTGGTTAACGCGAAGTTAGACCGGTATTTTTTTATGTGATTGTGTGCCGGCTTTCTAATCTCATCTTGAGGAGCATTGAATATTGAAGTTCAACCCATCCGTCGTCCTGTAGCAGTTTGATGGTTGGAGACCGATCGTAATTGGGTTATATATTGAAGGGAGAATTGGTCTTTAAGAAGTTCTACGCAGATTTTATTTCCGGTTTGATTCGAAGTTACACCCTCCGGAACAGAGGTTGGTTTTATTATTTTTGTTTTATTTGGTAAATTGTAAATATTGCTACCCATTCATTTTAATAACAGATTCTTTCAGATTTTAAGGGGGTTGAATATGGGGAACAGGTTATACTGTATAGTTTTACTGGTTCATTTTTTTTATTGGGCACTTTTGATGCTTTGCTTGAATAGTCTTTACTTGGGCAATAATTTCAACCCTCTGGGAGGTTCAATTAATTCACATTAATTTTCAAGAGATAAAGGGGCGGGATCAATTTAGGTTATCAGATTGTAATTAGGATTGTACATTTTAGGGTGCTTGGTACCGGTGTTGTTTGGTACCGGTGTTGCTTGGTACCGGTGTTGCCTGCTACTGTTGCTGGGCTGTATGGTAGTGAAGATACTGCCTAGTACTAGCGTTTTCCTGACTGGTATTGATTATGTACTTCCTCTTTAACGAAAAACAGCCATTTTGGGGTTCGAACACCTCATCTACTTTTCTAGAACATCAGAGATTTGGTATCATAGGACTACATGCCACAGGCGGCAACGCTAGCCTTGAATAGCACGGATCAGGAGATAAGTGGAAATTATGCATTTATTTTTCTATCATTTCGGTTATAATTTGGGGTTTATTATTTAGTCTACCACTGATACGTATATGTATACAGTTTTCTTTATGAATTTATTTGATTAAATAACGTTGTGTTCATATGCTATAAAATACTATTTTAGTTTATAAGTATTTTGGATATGAACTTCTGTAATATACAGAAATTACAGGATTTTTAATATTAAATAAAGTTAACCTTTCCTATGAGTTGCGCTTGATATGTCTTTCGCCTTGGATCCAACGCTAATGACCGTGGGGTATTGAGAAGTAATACTTAATGGGGTACTGACAAGTAATATTATTGATATTATTAAGATTCAATGAACTAACCCTGTCTAATTTCTGTACACTGCGCTAAAATATTGTAAATACTGGTATTAATTTGGGGTTTTGATTAGCCCTCAGGTATCTAAGTAAAAATCTAGTCCTTCTAGCATATGAATTGTGTTTGAAGTCGCTAATAGCGCACTAATTGTAAAGGGGTCATTAACTAAGGGGAAACTATCTTCCAATTAGGAAATAAACAAGGTTTGAGTTAAGGTTGTCTTTTATTTTCCTATTTATTTGGTAGGTTTAAAAGTAGGACTTTTCTGATTTGTAGTGGCTTGGTATAGTAGATCTACCTGGCGTCCAATTTAACAGAACAGCTAAAATAATTTATTTTTCCCTGATTACGAAGTAATCACCCACTCCCTTCTCCACTTGAGTGAACCGGAGCTACAAGATTGACATCAGGGACAACTGAACTTAAAGTAACGTTTTGGGGGTTACAAGGAGATAATAGTATATTATTTAACGAGCGATAATGCAGTTCATAACCCAAGCAGATGACATTTGCAGCACGAGCCGCAGGCGAGTGCTGTAATTCATCAAGTGAGTTATGACCATTACCGCAAGTTGAATACTATACTTTATCTACGACTATAACAATAAATACTAAGATACAAGTATCGAGAAAGAATTTTATAATTGACTAGATGATAAAAACGATTGAATCTTTATAAAAGCTATTACCTTTGTCGCCAGATATTTCTCATCAGGAGCTTTATTTATGAAATTATTAAGTTGTTCTGGAGTAAATGTATTTTTAGCCTTTTTAGCTATGTTTTTCTGATTGACGTTTAAGAAACGCACGTAATTTTGAATAATTCTCTACATTACTTCCAATATTTATGTGGAGTGTGCTTCTTAGCAAGGAGTAGAGACGATGCTTTATATTTATATAAGTTAATTAAAATATGCCAAAGGTACATTTTCTGTAAACGAGTTACACCAATCTTAAAAATTTTAGTATACACCTTTATACTTGTTTTTTGATTATTCTGGTAATAAATTCTATACTGCATTATTAGCTCTCTCTTATTTCTGGAGGTGTACATAATAACACATCTTCACTATCTAAATTCATCTTTTTTTAGCACTATTATTATAAGTTAATATGAAAACTTCAAAATGATCTTGTTAAAATATCAAATGACATTACTGTCCTCAACGTAATCACAGGATAAAAAACGATACAGAAAAGAAACGTAGGGCTAAAACAGTAACCTAGCAACCGAAGCCACACCTTCTTTATGGTGGAGCATTGTCAAAAGTGAATCGTAGATTTGCTACTTGTTCGAAGTGCAACAGTGCACACTTTTGTAGCAGATAAACGAAGCTGTCACTGCTGTCGCTGTCAATATTTTTTTGCCTGTCGTCTTTTGATTTTTGGTTCGTTTTAGCAAATATTCTTTACTTTTACTTTTACGTTTTTTTAGTGGTTTATCTTTAGTTTATGTTGCAGTTTTTAATTGTGGAGTGTTCATTTAAGACTTTATTGTACGTATTAAGATTAGATATATAAACAATGCCGCGTCAAAGAGGAGGAGGGTATACTTGTATTTATCGTGGATGTACCTCAAGAACAGGTGATAAAGAAGGATTGTTCACTCTTGTGAAAGATCTAGTGAGGTATGTATAAAACACTGAGTGTGAAATAGGAATTGACCTTTTCATAACATTGTAGTACAATGATTGTATGTATTTTTCAGACTTGAATTGTGGCTTCAGGCAGCAAACAGAAAAGACTTATTGGAAAAGAGTGTTGAATACTTAAGTAAACATTACAAAATTTGTGAACTGCACTTCCAGGATAAATTCGTTTTATCAGTCACGAGCAAGAAATCGATTATTTGCAAATGCATTCCCATCAGTATTTTCTCACTCAGAACCTATGAAAAGAGTCACAGTTCTGCAACGTAAATAAATAAAATTTATAGTTAAATGTTACAAAAAGTTTGCTACTTGTATCGCTTGTTATCTTTTTACATTACATTTAGTAGTTTAAAAAATAAAATGATAAGTACTAATAATCTTGGAATATTATTATTATTTTATAAACATTCAATATATAAAAAATATGAACATAAACCCAACTTATACATTCCATTTTATAGAACTGCCTCGGAGGTAAACTGTACTACGTCGACATACAACAACTTATACAAATTAAAATAAAGTAGTTTTATCAGTTAGGTTAGTAGAAAAATACAAATATTGTGATAATAAATGGGGTGTCTAAATGCATATCTAGTTGAAATTTAATAATTTAACAACATTCAATCTGCTGTACTAAACAAATGACTAGAATGACATAGTGCAGTTTACCTCCTAGGCACAGAAATATATTCACATTTTATGAAATTATTTTAAGTTACATCTGGCTAAAAAGTGTGACTTAAACATTTAATTCTGACAAATGATGCACCTTCTTAAATCTAGTTGATCTGATAAAAATTTGTTTTTTCTTCCTTTTTTTTAGAGGAATTTGTTTTCATGGCGAAAAAGGCAAAGACAACTTGTGCCTACCCTCAACTTCAGCAGAAGTAGAATCTATTGAACAAGTTAATAGTCAACCATCTGTTCCTCTACCTTTTGCAACAGCACAAATTCAAACAAGTAGTGTATTATCATCAAACACTCCAAGAAAGCAGAGACTGCGACTGAAAATAGCAACGTTAAGGAAACGTTTGTTTGTTGCAAAAAAGAAGAAAAATCCAGCCTCCGAATATACATTGAAAGATTTTTATGCTATGTGCAAGCAATTTTTAAAAAAAACCTTTGCAGATATTGTAATTTCGCAGAGCTTATTACATAGTTGCATATTAGGATGTAGCTATTTTAATAAAGCTACTTATCTATGTATTATAAATTAGGCTTGCTTTATAAATGTGTGTAAACAATTTTAATTATTTTAATTTTCATACACTTAAAACGATTTTGTTATGTTATGAATACTATGTAATAGCTTTAGCAAAATATGTCATAGATGTGTGATCCTTTTTTTAGACAATATAAGTCTAATTAAACATGTATGTAATTTGAGTACATAGTTTCTCAACTGTTTTTTTTTTTACCGTTTTTTATAATATATTTATGTACTATTATCAGGTATATATTTTTTTCACTATTGTTTTTTAATTTCAGTTTTAGTTTTATTGGTATTATAAATTATTATTAATAATAAGTATCTTTATTGCATATGTAATAAAGAAGAATCTTAAAATAATTCCATTCAAAAATTCTATTTTAATAAAATACATGCATAGATTGTAAACTTATCAATTGCATAAATACACGTTTTTTATTTTTCTTTTGTTTTTATTTATAAAATCCCTAAAATACGCTTTAGCTAATGATTTTTTAACAATTGAGCCAAATTGATTTATACTTATGGATCATAAATGACTAGTAAGATTTGTAGCACAATATTAATAGTTCATTATGACAGGGTAAAATAAACTATTGTTTAAAACTTTATAATTTTCATTTTTGAAACCTCTGTCGGAAGTGCTACAAATTGAAAAATATTTTACTTAAATCAAGAATAGTTTAAAATTCTTTCATGCAAATTTTCATAAAATATGACACATAATTCTGTAAAAGAGAAATGTAGTTTTCGCAGTGTAGGTTCAGTGAATAGCTACGTTCGCGTGTACTGTGAATAGTTATGTTTTCTCAGAGTATCTTTGTGGTGGTACTCAAGGTCAAATATTTCTATCCCTTTAACTTCAAAGTTCCGACCATTACTTTCTTTTCTGTATTGTTCTTTCTTCTGTGACGTAATAATTGACTGTTTCGCCTACTGAGAGGCGTTGACAAATTAATAATTTTAAAATCTTTTAATTATTATTGATTCCGTTCCAGTTGTTAAAAAAGTTTTCTAACATTTTACGCAAATGGAACATTTATCGACTGCGCACTAGTTATAATAACTCACTACTAAAACTCACGCCATTTGTTTATTGATACTATTAATTGCTCAAAAGCAGTTGAATAATTAATATATAAATTAATAGGAATAGATAAACTATATTTTATTTGGATGAAACATGGATAAATCAAGGACATTTTGTGAAAAAAGATTTGCAAGATAATCAGGTTACAAAAAATCGTCAGGAATTTATAAAAGGTTTGTCTCCTGTCTTAAAATTTCCATGGTAAATGCCGCGGTTTAATTATCACTAATATTGGACGAGATAAAGGATTTTTGATAGAGATTTGTTAGAATTTGTTTCAAATTTTACGAAACACTACCATGAGAAATATTTCAGTCAAACGATAGATTTATTACTAACCAATTCTGTAATATATAGATATGCACAATGTCAGTTACCATTTAAGATTTAAGAAACCATTACCTAACACTAATTGGAAAAATCAAGAACTCTCCGATTGACTAATAACCAAAGAAATAGTGGAAGAGGGATACAGTTCATCAAATTTCTAGAGGTGTTCGACGCCCAGACAGAGAACGCGCTACGTGTGACTAAGATAGCTATTGTACAGTCTGCTAAACAAGTTATTTTAAATAGTTTTTAATATTTTTAGGTAATTAAATTTTAAAAGTGTGGAATAGTTTAGGGATTAAATTGGTCTGATTGGACTTTCTTAGAACGTCTTTAAAAGCAGCTAAAGATAGTATGTAGAATTGAAAATAATTATTATGCCATAAAAGGTGTTTTAAAATTCCTTCAACCTTTTGAAATTGAGTCAGAAAATAAAAATTTTATAGGATAGCGGAAAATACCTATAATTTTTTTGTATGCCTTTGTAAATCGTGGAAATAGTTTATATTTTATTTCTACCTTATTAAGGAAAATGGTACCTATTATTAATAACGGTTGTTTCTGAAACATTACTAAAATTTTCGAAATTTTGTTTTTCTACAAAATAATAAACTATTCTATTTAGAAAAAATTTATTTCTCTTATAATTTTATAAAAAATAACAGGGGAATATTTACATTTCTTGATCTATTAAACAAAACGATAAATTATCTCGACGAATGACACCATGTTCTAGTACGGAAGCTAGCTTTACATTTTTGTTGGTGGTTTCATGGGTTTCATATCAATTTTTTGTAATTGTAGTTTACACGTACATATACCTCTTAACACTTGTTTGCTTTATTAAAAAAGTGTGTTGTTGTGATTTACGTCGAAATAAGTCAAAACCAACTTGAAACCCCATATAAAATCAAAAAGGAGAAACGGAAAAAAATTGAGCCTGTAAATGAACACAACTCAGAAACAAAAATTGCTATCTAATAATAAAAAAATAAAATTTGATTCTTGTGCAGCTTCATCTATATCATTAACTGTTTTTGGTTTTTTAATGGTTTTTCTTGGTGATGAAAATTCCGATATCTCACGGTTATCGATTCTTTTTTTCTCTCCAGAAATGCGGACGACAGTGTTTTTAGATACTCCTGTGGTTGCAGCAACACGGTCATTTACATTTTTAAATGGTATTGAAGATGAATTAAAGTTTCCTTCTCTTCTCATAAACTCTATAACATTGGCTATTATTTCGCGAGATTGACTGTTAATCACGCGGCCTCTTAATTTGCTATTAAACTCCATACTTAGGTTCTATTAAACTGTAATGAGCAAAAAACACAAACGAAAATAAAAGAAATGTTTTAGCGAAATTTACATCTGACATTTACGTCTGAATGAAATAGTGAAATACTTGATGCGCAGAGTGTACTTTCATGGCGTAAATCCGTCGGGATGCCTGTCAGTAGTGCTTTCTCTGTCTAGCCGTCGAAAGCCTCTAGAAATTTGATGAACTGTAATTCAATAAACAGCTATTGCAGTTATGTAAACAACATTTACCAAAATTTAAGAAGTATAGTGTAGATATAATAGCAAAAGAATATGGATATAAAGTGTTGCGGTTACCACCTTATCACTGTGAACTTAACCCCGTTGAATTAATATGGGCCCAAATAAAGTGATATGTCGCGAGACACAATACAACATTTAAAATATGAAGCGAAATTCTGCAAACTTGATACATCAATAGAGGAAACAATAGAACCAATTATTATTTTTGTGTGAAGTGAGGAAACTGATGATAAGACCGGCCCTAAACTCGTCCCCGAGCAGGTACTAACACAAAATCCAACCCTTAATTGATATAAATATTTATTGGGATATTTTAATACCACAACTAAACTCGCCCCTGATCAAGGGATATTAATTACTAAGAATTTGAGGATTTGCTATAAATATATATTTTAAAGCCACTCAAAAACAGATCACCGATCAATGGATTTCACCTTTTAAGAAATTGGGAGGGTAAACTTAACTATAAATATTTAGTATTATTGAATGAAATTTAGTATTAGTCTTTATTTTGAAGCTATTGTTATTCATAAAAAAAATAGAAAGCTTCGTAAATTTAAGCGAACGTGGAAAAACTGTTTTAATAGTGAATTCTGTTAAATTTACCAAACATAAGGAATTGAAAATTGGTAAAATTTGTTGAAGATGTTCGGACCGTTCCTGTAAAGCAAAAGTGTACACAGTGGGAGCAGAAAATTTAGTTACACGCAGTAAAAAATAACAAACTCATGAAAAAACTATTAAAAAGCTTAATAGGCAGATAGCGCTAGTGTCAAACGTAAAGCAACCGATGACATTTACTCAGCCATAAAAGAAAACTCTTAAACAATTAGATAGTATTACAGTAAAATACTTGCATTATTTACATAATAATTTGTACAATAATATACGGAAAGCGTAACCACCTTTACCGAAAAATAGGGCAGACGTAATAAAATGTTTAAGACAAATATCCATTAGAAGGAAAGCAAATTTCGTACTTTTAACTGACGAAGACAAATAAATTATTTTCTTATAAAACAAACCTTACTGTTTTATGCAAGGTTGTCAGGTCTAGTAAAATCTCATTAGATCTAGTGAATTTTGAACCAATCTAGTGATTTAGTGAAAACTTTCATTAAATAGCCCATTTCTAGTGATTTTTTGAAATTAAATTGAAAAATAGACTAGAAAAGATAAAAACATCTACGAAAATAATGCTATGATGATCTATCTTGGTAACAGGAGTAGTAATGGGACAATACGTATAGCTGTTTCAACTATGCGTTCTTTTTACCACTAATCTGAGCTAACTTACATCAACTGAGCTTAGTTGTACGTATGTACGTTCTTTTTGTGATTGTAAGTTGACGGCAACTATAAACCATAACAGAAAGTGAGTGTTCTCTGCATAATATGAATAAACATTATCCATAAATTCATTATTTTAGAGAGAGTAAAAGACTATGATAAGGGGGCAAGATCCTGGTGATGTTAAAGAAATTATAAAATTTGATAAAACTTGTTTTTAAAACGTTGTCTGTCAACTAAAATTCGCGTTCGTTTTACAACTTAGGTCAGATCAGAATCTAACTTTTAGTTAGTCAATTACACCTATAAAAAGAAAATAACTATTGTGACTGTCTTGAGAGGTCTGACTGTTATGTTAACATAGTGCTTTCCAATATTGTTTAAACATATCAATTTCGTAGAAAGATTGTGACATATTTAGGTGCACTATTTTCGCATACAAGCCTAGAAGAGGGTTGAAAAGTACATCCATTTTGAGTAGAATGAAAGGAACTTTTCGAGTGGCTCCTGGGGATAACAAAAATTGAATATGTTTTATTGCCCATATTTTCACGCAAGCCGAGTTTACTAAAATGAAATAAATACAAGTATGCAATTTATTTAATCTTTTATAAACAAAGTACCTATCGGATAGTTCAAACTTAGCAAAGTATCCGATTTTTTCTATTGGATAGATACTTTTTGCATATTACTACGTTAATATAAGGTACATAAATATTTCATTAGATCTAGTGATTTTCTGGACACATTTTTAGTGATTTTTGAATTTTCGACCTGGCAACCTTGGTTTTATGTGAAAGTGCAAGTATTTATGTCGATGATACATTTAATTATTGTCCAGAACATTTTTTGCAAATGTTTACGTTGCTTATATTACAAAATGGACATTACATTCCAATAGCATTTTGTTTATTGCCGAACAAAAAGGAATCTTCGTATAAAAATATTTTTTACATTTTAAAAGATGAGTGCCAAAAGTTAAGTTTACATCTAAGTCCAAAAGTTATTGTAGCTGATTTTGAGATAGAAATCCACAATGGCATAAAAGCGGTGTTTTCGAATTCTCAAATTTAAGGTTGTAGGTTTCATTTGGGGCAAGCCTGGTTTAGAAAAATTCAAAATCGAGGCCATGTCTCCCATTATCAAGATGAAAGTATTGAAATTGGAAAATGGTTGCGGTATATATTTGGTTTGCCTTTTTGAATCCGACAGAAGTAGGCAGTTGTTTTGCCTTTGACTTTGCGGAAATACAACCAGAAGATGAACGTTTATTGAGTTTCTCAAATTATTTGGTCGACAACTATATATCAGAAGATGCCCTTTTTCCTCTTTCTTTGTAAGCTAAATTAAGTAATAGCATAGAAAGAAGTACAAACGCTTGCGAATCTTTCCAAGCTAAAGTTAATGCAAATTTTTATACCGCACATCCATCATTGTTTCATTTTATTGAAATTTTAAAAGAATTTCAAACTGAAACATATAAAAAAATTCAAAGTTTGGGCAAACCTTCGAGAATACGCGATCCAGTGGTGCGGAAATGAAAACAATGTATGGGAAAAAAAAATGGAAGAGTATAAAAGTGGATCCATCAGAAGATTCGATTTTGTTAAATGCATTTCATATTTTTATAAACATATATAATACGTTTCATATACCTAATTGTAAATATTTTTTTAAAGCATAAAAATATATTATACCTATAAATTATACCTATATTTTGTTTGTATTTTTATACACTGTGTTATTTGTAAATTGTGACATATGCTATCTTTCTTAATAAATTGAATTTAAAAAAATTTATTAACATATATATTATTTGAAAAGATCGTCAAATATAAACATTTTTAATTTTTTAAATAGATTTTGCTTTAAGCAAAAAACAGATAATGAATATAAAACACATTTTTTCAAATAAAATCAAAATTTTTATTTCGATTTTTGGTATTTTAATATGATACCTACATGAAACGGTCTATAGTCAAATAATATTAATCCACGAATAATATATTTTTATTAAAATTTTAGGTATCTACATTCTGGTACCTGTTCTTTTCGGGGGCGAGTTTATGTACTTCTCTTCAGATATGAGATTAACTCAGAGATTTTTAATTAAAATCTTAGGGACGAATTTAGGTACGTCTGATGATGATGACTCCTTATCGGGAGAAAAGGACAAGTTTATAAGTTTATATTACGCTGGACCCGGAATACAAACAAATTGATATGGAATCTCCTCGTATTTCTAAAAACGAAATATGAGTGATTCATGAGAAAAGATTCTTTTGCAGGGTTTTTTTTTTAGTATATCATTCAAATCACGACTGGTGAAAGACTGTCTAGAAGACCTGGCAGAGCTAAGTAGTCAAAATAAGGTGACCCTAACCTGGGTTACAGGTCATGAAGAATATCAGGGCAACGAAAAGGCCGACGAATTAGCCCGAGAAGGCCCAGATAAGGCCATGACACGCCCCGAAGCCTTCTGTGGAGTTGCAAAGGCATTGTACAAGGCATCCATTACACAATGGATGCAAAAAGAGTCTTAGGAATGATGAAACAACTATCCAAGACTGAGACAGGCCAAATAGTTCATTAAGGAACCATCGGCGAAGTTCACTGGATCAAAAGCGTCAAATCGTTAGGATAACAGAGGCCTTCTTACTGGACACTGTCGCCTCAAAAGGTACATGCGTGTCATAAATCCAGCAGAAGAAGCAACTTTGTGCAGGTTCTGTGAAGAAGAAGAAAAGGAAACATCATTCCACGTCCTGTGCCAATGTGAAGGCCTGGCTGGAATGAGGTTTCTAACTTTGGGCGAAGAAAAGCCAAATGCATGCAACTACATGCGGGAGCCACTGTCCAAGCTACTAAGTCTAATAAAAAAGACCAGGCTAGACGACATACTCTAGAATAAGCGGAGTCCCACAATAGATCTGAAAATGTCGCGGTGGACAAGGACAAGTAACGTCCAGCTCCTAATATAATCTACCCAATATCTAGTATACTATTTTTATAAAAATAAATGTGTGTACTTAATATTGACAGTTTACTATTTTTTATATTAAAGTAATTTCGTGTTCTCCGTCACTGGGGTATAGAATTATTGGTTAACCCCTTAGCGTTTGCTCACTTACATTTTATGATGTATTGTATTAGAGGTTCTTCGGGGTATTCATACTAAAATCTAGTGAAAATTCAGATAAGAACGTATCAATTTTTACTATTTTCTGCTTTGAACAATCCTGTATATAGACCTTTGCCATAAAAAATGTGCTATCATGCATTTTCAAATAACTATAGATGACTTTACCTGGCGTCTATTTAACTATAGATCGGTCTAGATATGATTTCAAGCGAGCTCTATAGATTCAAAACAAAATCAAGTACGACATTCAATTATATTTAGAGTTTAAAAAAGTCTTAAACTAGGTTGTTCAAAAAAGATATTATCTTGCCAACAAACAAGTTAAAAATGATAGTATCATGTAGATTATGAATAACTGATGTTTTATCTAAGACTTTATGGTGTATTACCCGTTTTTAAAATTTTCATATTTTTATATTACACAGATTTTGAGACATATATTCCAAAAATGTATTTATTATGGATTCTGTTCCTGCCAGACCTGCCCCAAAATTTCCAATTGAAAATTCATTTGAACGTTAAAAAAAAAAAAATAATAATTTCATAAGGTCTAGTAAACAGTGTTGCTTGTAGTTGATCGATATTCCTGATTTAAATAATCGTAACAGTCAAAGATTTAAAAAAAAATTAAACCAAATTTCGGTAACGCCGTAAATCCACTCGATTAGGATCAATTAATTGATGCGAACCTCTATAAGTACCTCAACCGTATTAAAGCAGCATAAGCATATAATATATCCCGTATATGTTATGAGAAGGGATCGAGTGCACCTCTTCGTATCCACATCTCGAAACTTTGGCAATAAATAATTTCCGTAAATTCCCAACTTTTCTCTCGAAAAGCCCGCACAACGCGGCAGTTTCACAATTCCAAAGCAAATCAGTCAAAAAAGTTCGAGCTATCTAAATAATAGCACAGTGTTTAGAGATGAAAATAAAATTTTCTATAGCCATTACAGGGCCCTAATTAGCATCTAAATTTTTATTTTAGCAGATTTTCTATCGTTTTCGTATCTTTTAATGTTTGGCAAAGTTTCGTCATCAATAATGGCTACTAAAATTTTATTCAAAGTAGGTATCTTTATTTGTGAATAAAACAAATGCTATTTGAATGGGTTTTCTCCCAGTTGACGATTTAGGTGCTACTGTCATACTTTCATCCTTTCGTTGCTTCAAAAGTTTACAAATGGTTGCTTCCTCAACTCCGGTCATATTTGAATACTTAGAAGCTATACTCTGAACAGTACTATTGAAATATTCATACACAAGAACGTTACGTACATTTAACAATATAGTATATTGTGTCACAAGGGCAGAAAATAAGCTTTAGCAGCCCACATCTATTAACTGCATGAGCGAACGAAGCGAAGCGAGGGCAGCTGATAGCTAAGGGCTGCTAAAGCGTTTTCTGCATGTGTGACACGCAATTGTTTTTCGCCTACCAAAAAAACCAAAGAAAAGAAAAACATAACGAAAATCTTTAATTTTACAAATACAAGGAACTTAATTAGTTAAATGTACGAATTTATTTATTGTAGTAATTAATATTAATTATCCCTTGAGCAAAATTATGGATAGTTATACCAGAATTTATAGGCATTTCCTAGGTGTTCGGAAACAAATCTTAAAAATCCCCTACAAATTATCATGACCATAATACTTGGAGATTTGATAAAATGCCTGTCGCCGTCGGGATTCGAACCCAGACATCTTTATTCTGTACACCCTACCTCTAGACCATCACGACACTTACTGTCAAGATTTCTAGAAGGCAGTTTGATGTGCTTATTTGGGCCAAGCGTCATTTTAGGCTCGTTCTTAAATCTTTAAATACCTCTATACAATATCAGTGTATATGAGAAATACATTGACTCATACTGAGCCCTTATCTTCGTCTGCGTTAAGAGACGTAAACCTGTGTATAAATACTGTAATTTAATATCGAGAAATCTCAAGTCGAAATCCGAAAAACCAGTATATCTGAAAAATAAGTGGCTGAAAATAATTTTGAGAATTCGGAAACAAATCTCAGAAATCCCTCTACGAATTTTCAAGACCATCCCCGAATCCCAAAAGTGAAAACAAGTTGGAAATTTGAAAAGAGATTGTCTTCGCCGTGATTCGAATCCAGACATCTTTGTTCTGTACACAAATGCTTCACCTCTAGACCATCATGACATTGACTGTCGAGATTCCTAGAGAGCAGTTCAATGTGGTAATTCGGGCCAAGCGCCGTTTCGTGCTCGTTCTTAGTGATGGGAATAATCGAATTTATCGAGTATTCGAATCATATCATTCAAATGATTTATTATATGCCATCATCAATGATTGTGTAGTTCAAAATCAATATGTCAAAAGTTTTTATATTGACAATTAACTAACCAATCTAATCGGAACGCAGTGCACAAAAGTCTAAAATGTCATAAGTCAATGTTTTCTTTAAGAGTATGGTCCGTTATTAATCGACATATCGGTTACTAGGTCCAAAACTAACTGCTCTGTGTGATATTTCTGAAAAATCGGTTAAATTAGAGACGCGGTCACCTGAAAATGGAGACTCAAACGTCAATTCACTAACATCTATAGTTTTACGGTTAATATTAAGTCGAATGTCAATCTGTTAACAAAAGTGACGTAAATCTCGGCCGTAGTCTAACCGCGAGTTCGAATAGAAACTCAGGTTGCTCTGAATTCATTTTCGCGTTTTTTTAGAGATTCGGAGTGTGATCTGTCGCGTTTGATATGAGTATGGACTCTGAGTGCACTCTTTTAATTCTGTGTTAGAAGATCGAGATCTGTCGAGAAGTTAAGTAATGAAATGTTAATTATGTCAACGAACGGCACATATTATTGTTCTGTGGGTTTGTTCTAGGTAATAATTGTATTTTAAAATTATTTAACTCGTATAGATTGTTATAAGTAAATTTAGAAAGTTTAATTTATGTTATCCTACTGTAATGCATAATAATTAACTGAAAAAGTGACAGAGCGCGTTCGAGATGTTACTGCATTCGCTCTCTGAACTTGACAGGACCCTGCTCATGCCATGCCCACTTTATAGGGTGTCACCTCGAACTTGCCCCAAAAGTAACCAAGAAATCTTGGCTACTTGCGGTTGGTAGTCGGTTAATATCGGGCCATACCCTTGATAGAGATATATTCCCTCAGATCCTAGTATACTAAAAGCCAAGATGAGAAAACGTTGCATGTGTATCCTAATTAAGAGAAATAAGTAATTTTGACGGCCTACTCTATTCCATATTTCAATGAGTCATCTAAGGGATCTATTTTCAAACTCAAGAGAAATTATTTCTCTTAAGATTTTCATGCGAAATGTCGTATATTGCATGTCATCGTAAAAATAGTATTTTAAAAGCCAATGAGATCTCTCGAAATAAACCGAGAGAAACAGTCAGTTCTCACTGGCTATAAAAATACTGTTTCCACGTTGAAGTATGGCATGTCTCATGAAAATCTTTGTTATGTATTTAAAGGTATAAATATTATACAATTATCAAGACAAGACTTTTACAACTTATTCACTGAAAAGTATTTTGGCAAAACGTTATAGATGCAGATTACAAAGAGACAACCTCGCACTCACCTCTAGTTCGACATCTGACAAGTGACATGTATTTGACAAAATATTATTAGAGATTTTATTTGTTGCACTATAAGTGTTCTGCACTAATCGCATTTGATTTATTTAGTGCAGCTTCGAATATTTGAGTTTAGCATATACTTTTAACAAGTATGACAGAAATTTCGAATACAGTGTCTAGTGAGACACTAGTGCAACAAATAAAATCCATTATAAGTGCTGGCACACTCTCAGTAATGCCAACCCTTTAAATATAAAATAACAATCTAAAACACTACATTATTGAGAGAAATGAGTACTCCCATAATTTGAAAATAAGTCCCTTAAAGTCACTCTCGTTCGTTTATTAGAGTTTCATTTATTACATTTCAAATGATTGGAATGATGATATCACTACTCGTTCTCAAATCTTCAAATACCTCGGATGCTGTATAGAGGCTAAATTTTGTTTAATTTTACATGAATATAGTTTTAAGAGCAAAATAAAACTCAGTTAACAGATTTTTTATTCTTATAATACAAGTATAAAGGGAGATTAAGAAATATACATGATATTGCATCATTCTTTAATTTTGGCATTTTCATTTTTATTTTGCCAACAGTAACATAATATTTAAAACTATATCTAAAGAGAATAACTCGCAAACACCATGATCTCTAGAAGGTGATTTTTTAGCCCTGAAAATAATATTAATACAATAAATATTATATTTAGAAATAAAAACATTATTTTACTTTCAGTAGGAGCTTTAAAAAGACTTTAAATTGATTTCTCCTTGTGTTTTCTTTAGTTTTACATCTGCATTATATGCTGTTTTACAACCTGGAACGAAGAAATCTGGTTTGATGTTTTTGTCGCGCACGTAACTTGTACTCAGGTACTTTTTTTTTACGTTATTTTGATTCTCTTCGCCAATTTAAAATATAAATTACACTTTATTATACAATGGTTGTGTTTCAAGTTTTAGACAATACTGAATATGCAGAATAACTTTTTTGCCTAAAATTAATAATAAAATATTAAAAAGCAAAAATAAAAGAGTTGAAAGTATGGTTGGAAATCGGTAATAATATAAAACCCGCAATAGACATTTAGTAATCATTTAAATTTTGTTTATCTGCGATTACCTATATACCGTAGAAACTGGTCTACAAAATGAAATCCATTGAAAAAGTTCGACTTATTCTTTCGACAAGTCGATGCGCATAGCGCTGGAACCAAAACTTTTGTGCTATTGTGTAGCGAAGTCCTTGGGAAAAAATTAAATTTGCCTTTTGTCTTTCGTACATCTGCGAATATATTATTTGGAGCGGAAAATCAGTTCAACTATTTTCTCTGAATAGAAAGAATTGTCAGTAGTAACAGCCAGAGACATTGATAATTTTTGATTTATACAGATGAGGTAAAAATACGAAGTAGTAGGGAGTCAGCTAGCGATGAGGAGAGTATGTGACTGATTCTTTAAACTTTTACGATTTAGGTACTAATACGACACTACAAATTATTGAGAAGGACAAGCGAAGAAAAATTATAGTATGTAAGATCAAAATAAAAATTAAGCTAATGGAAAATTCGATTAAGGGCCATTCGCACCGCTAGTAGTTAAGAAATAAGCGAAACTTAAAATGACATTATCAATGGAAAAATGTCATTTTAAGCTTGGCTTATTTCTTAACTACTAGAGCGGTGCGAATGGCACTATGTCATTTATTATAGTCTAGAGAAGAAAGGAGTGCAGTAATTTCATTCGAAAAACGTAGAACAGGTTCAGGAGGTGGATATTTTATTTAAACGTTAACCTTTAATGCTTATTTGTAGTTAAAATAAAAAAAATTAATACATCTGATAGACCTAATAAAATTTTTTGTGATTTTTACTGTATACTTTATAGGTCATTTTTATATTTTATGAAATATTTCTGTTATTTACGTTTGGAGAAGAAAATTCTTTAAATAAATGTTACTTCTTATTATATTTTCTATAATTTTTGTTATATAAAAAAATTTCCTAAAATAGTCCGTATTAGAGAAATTTGACAAAATGTAAAACAAATCAAGTTTTTATGAAAATTGTTTAAATAAAAGTTGTTTGTGATATAATTCTCTATAATTTTTGCCCAATACATAATTTCTCTATAATGGACCGTCGCAACATCTAGGGAGTACTTTATTGAGGGTCGTTTTTATATTTTATGAAATATATTTGTTATTTACGTTTGGAGAAGAAAATTCTTTAAATAAAAGTTACTTCTAATATTATTTGCTATAATTTTTGTTCCATGCAAAAGTTTCCTAAAATGGTCCGTATTCGAGAAATTTTACAAAATGTAAAATTCTGATTAGTGATGCCGCGAGACGAGAAATTCTCGTCTCTCGTCTCGTCTTGTCTCGTCTCGAACGAGACGAGAGAGACATTTTCTCTCGAAAACAGATTCGAGACGAGAGAGTGTCATCTCTCGACGAGAATTTCTCGTTTCTCTCGAGCTCTCTCGGGCTCTCTCGAACAATTTTCTCTTTGCTTATTTGAAGTTTTCAATTGCTTATCGTAACTTAAAATTTTAACATATTAGATTTCGAGATAGTCAAAAAGTTAACTATAACACACCTATTCTATATATATTAAATGGTAACAAATGATACTTGTGTTATTAGGATTTTATAAATAGTGATTTATAAGAAAAAATATTTCTCATTTCATTTATTTAAAATTTATACAATCATTTCTTATATTAAATCCAGTCTGCTTTTCTGAGGTTACTTTTGAAGATAAGTTGAACATTTTTAAGCGCTTTTTCGAAAAACTTTCAAAGAAAAGGTAATACAAACAAATGTATTATATACAGTAAGGACGAAAATTGTATCCTCGTCTATTTTAACTTCTATATGAAAAAAGATAATGACAAAACAAAAACGAAGTAAAACTCAAAATATATTATATTTTTGTTATAACGAGACACACTTTATTTGAGACACGTAAGATAGAGGAAGATACTAGCTTTAAATTTTCTAATGGAAAGAAGGGGCATGTGATACCTCATTTGAAAGATATTTTCTATATTTTTACGATCATGGTAACAGATTTAGGTTATTATGTTTTTATAGAAATTACATTAAATAAATTGATAAAGTAGGTTAAATTCTTTTTTTTATTTACCGCTTCAACCCCAAAGGATAATTACCGGAGGTATAATACCTTATAAAATGCTGTTTTTTACAATAGTATACAATGGATAATTAACATTTTGGCTAGTACAGAATAAATGTCAGTATCTTTTATAAATTTAAGTAATTTTTTACTGTTAGAGGGATTTAACATTGCACAAATGGCAATTTTTTGTAGCTGGTACTTTATTCTTATACAGACATGTTCTGGACCTTTACTAATAAGTTACATTCTTGATAACTCTCGTATTTACAATTATTGTTTATTACTAAGGAAACGATTCTGGTATTTACTAAAATAAATAAATTAAGAAAATCAAAGGTGATTTAAAAACCACTTGACGTATTAAATTTTTCATAACTTCTTGGCAAAAAAAGAATATTAAAAAATTATCTTCTAACATTATCTAATATTTCTAGTGTGCTAGAACGTAAATAAAATCAAAATAACTTTCAAATGAGGTATCACATGACTTTACTTTCCATTAGAAAATTTAAAGGTAGTAACGCCCTCTATTTTACGTCTTAAGTAAAGTGCATCTCATTATAACAAAAATATCATAATGTTTCTCTAAATTCACATCGTTTTTGTTTTATGTCTCTATCTTCTTGCATTTTGACAACACTACAAAATGATTTCATTTGACATCGCAGGATTGCATTAGAAAATTTCTAACTTCCAATTTAACCTCTTCAGCCCCTCCCCAACTGACTTACAAGACAAAGTATTTTCATTTTTATTTAACGCCTAATCTTGGTCAGTTATTACTTCAAATTTCAATTATAAAACGACTGTGACAGATAGAGAGACATAAGTGTTTCTTATTGCCAAATTTGGGTACTAATTCGCAAATTACTGGAAAAATTCTTTGTTTTTGGCTTACAAATTTTACCGTTTTTTTATGTAGGGTCTTTTTCAAATTTAAATTTGATATTGTTTTATCACGATAGAAAAGAGACAAAACGAGACAAGACGAGAGAAAGGCTCTCTCGAGCGAGAGAAGCGCTTTCTCGTCGAGACGAGAGAATAGTTTTCTCTCGCCCTACGAGACGAGATACCACGAGACTCATCGCAAATGAAAGGATCCTACCCCTACTAACTCTCGGCAAAATATTGGCGGGATGCCAAAACAGCCTATTTTTGTATGTTTTTAAACATGGTAGTTTGAGCAATGACCGCAACTGCCGCCACTTTCGTGTGCTGTATATTCTGAGATATATTTAAAGGAGTTAATGTCATCCAATGATATACATATTCATTTTGAGTACCTGGTGGCCTCTGTATATTCCGTTTTCGGTTTGATGGCATCCATTTCGTTGTTGCCAGATCTTATATTGGTTTATAACTCAGCCTTTTCATTTTTATAGATTCTGTAACATACTTTCACTAGGATGAGGCGCCCTTACGATTTACTTCCGAGAAAATAACATGTGTTTTTAAAGCTATTTTTATTATATCTTTTGAAATATACTGGTTAAATTAGGTACACTTATTCTGTCACTTTTTAAACTGTAATCTGTGAGGAACAGTTTTGTTTTGTATAAAAATTTGCACAGATTTGTCTGCCAATGTTGATAAAATTAAAACGCTTTTAATCGTATAAGGCATAAGCTAGGAGAAATTAGCGGACAAACTGGACGGCGATGCTTGAAAATTTCAATATTGTTATTCGCTGAAATCTTTGGTTTAAATGGACTTTAGTGTCATGAAAGTTAAAAAATAAATAAAAATTATCATTTTTATTGAAAAAATCATTAATTCAGTTTAAAATATTATTTAAAACAAAATATAATTTTTATACCGATTAACCGATTAAACAAAACATTAAGACTAACCAATGATTCAAAATATATATTTTTTTCTTTTAAAGTCAGGTTTTTGCCGCAAAACAACTATGGGAGCAGAGAAGGGAAAACACATTTAGCCCAAGATTACAAATATAATTCTTATACTACCAATTCAGTACACTACTTTCAATTAATTAAATCCAAATCATTAAATAGCAAGAACTCCAACATATATTTAGGTCTTTAAAGTCATTCGTATCCGCCGATAAATATTATTCCATCAACTTTCCGTTTGAATTAACTTATTACCTGGAACGTTACATAAGTAAGTCTGTTTTTTCTGCCTAGGCAGTAAAAATATATCTTTTTAAGTCTTTAAAGTGTCAATAAAAAGCCGCTTTGGGTACAAGAAACCAAGTTTTTTTTAAATATTTGAAAAATGACTAACTTTTAGTATCTATATAAACGACGTGGAATCATTAATATTCCTACGAATTTCTTTCAAAACTAAACATATTTACATGTTTTCTTTTCGTTACACCTGACAAATAATGAAACACATCAAACTTTTTTTGTGAAAGACAATTATATTTTTTAAAGAAATATACATTTATCGCGAGATATAGCGGTAACTTACAAAATTAAACATATTTTATTCCAACGATTTTGTTGACAAATCTAGAAATTGTTTAGGTAAACAGTTCCCGATGGTAAGGCCAAACTTTATTTTTGTGTGTGTGTTAAAAAATTTTTATTCCATTCTATGACTACCAGTTAACACAAACTTTTTCATAAATTTAAATAATTTTTCAAAAAATCAAAGAAGCGACATTATACTTTCCAATTATACAAGGTGCTCCAAGAAAGTGATACATATCAAAGTTTTCCAAAATGGGACACCTTGTATTTCATATATTTGAATTTTCCTTGCCTTTCTTATTATAACAATAAAATAGTCTAATATTATACAGGGTGTTTCACACGCTATAACCAGTTTTATATAAAAATCGTACTGATTTCACAGACGTGTATAGTGCAAAATAAACATTTGAAAACCATTTTTGTGCAGTAAAAGGTTTTCATTATTAGTCAAAAATTTTTACCGATGTACTACTTTTTTAATTTTAAACAAATCTTTATAGGGTACGTCAATACAAAAAATTTAGTAACTATTTCTATTTGGGACAAATCTATTGAATTCGTTTAATATTATTTTTATTTTAAACAACATTTTTAATAGATAAATGTTGAATTGTCATTTGTTTTATTAGGCAAAAAAGCACAAGATTTAATGTCGTGGCTGGTGTTTCATAGGCGAAGCGTAGCTAAGACTAGGAAACCAGCCAAGGCATTCAGAGAAAAAATGATATGTTCCACACAGCAGAAAATTAGATATAATGCCTTGGCTTCCGCTATGAAACACCAGCCACGGCATTCAATCTTGTGCTTTTCTGGCTAATAAAACAAATGACATTTTCACATGTATTTATTTAAAATAAGAATAATATTATACGAATTCAATAGATTTGTCCTAAATAGAAATAGTTACTAATTAGAAATTAATAAATTGTAATAATATTTTACCAAATATTTACAACATTATTATACTCTTCACACAGTAGTCTGTGAAGAGTATTATATGATTACTTTGTCCGTCTGTCTTTCCGTCCGATGTCACGTTTTTTGTCCGCACGATAACTCAAAAACGAAACATGATACCTTCTTGAAATTTATAAAAAAATCAAACTCTATAAGGGGACAAAGCCTATTGATTTTGTAAAAAATCGGAATAAAAGTGAGGGGTTTAAGGGGGAGTTGAAACTTAAAAAAAATTATAAATCATTTAGGAAAAATTAAGTTCTATGAGAGGACGAGGCCTAATAATTTTTTAAAAATCTGATTAAGAATAGGGGGTTATAGGGGAGTTAAAACTTAAAAAAATCATAATTTAAAAACGAAATATGATATAAATTTGAAATTTTCAGGAAAAATCAAGCTTTATAAGGGAACAAAGACTATTTTTTTTTTAAATAAATCTGATTAAAAAGGGGGGTTTAAGGGGGGGTTAAAACTTTAAACAAATCATAAATCAAAAACGAAACATGATATTAACTTGAAATTTTAAGGGAAAATCAAGTCCTATAAGGGGACAAAGTCTAGTGAATTAAAAAAAATTAATAAAAGTAGGGGTTTAAGCGGGGTTTAAATGTAAAAAAATCATAAATCTAAAACGAAACATGATACCAGCTTGAAATTTAAAAAAAAATCAAGCTCTATGAGATGACGAAGTCTCTTGATTTTTAAATAGATCCGATTAAAAATGAGGAGATTAGTGAGGGGTTGAAACTTTAAAAAAATCATAAATCAAAAACGAAACATGATATCAACTTTAAATTTTCAGGAAAAATCCTATTAGAGGACGAAACCTATTAAATTTTTAAAAAATCTGAATAACAGTAGGGGGTTAAGTTGGGTTAAAATTAAAAAAAAATCATTCATCTAAAAGAAGTATTATATCAACTTGAAATGTTTAATAAAAATCAAGCTCTATAAGGAGATGAAGTCTATTATTATTACTAAAAGAAAAAAATCTAAATAAAAATTGGGAAGCCTATTTATTCCCAAAAAAAAATGTTTATAAAAAAATCGCTGGTTAAGAGGGTCTGTTAAACTGTGAAGAGTATAATATAGAATGCCAAGCATTATATATCCTCATTCTAAATTTAAAATTGCTTTATTGCTCTTTATTTTATGTATTCGATACATTTTTTGTCTCGATAAAAACATTTTTACTTTTATTCGCTGAAAAATGTTTTTTAAAATAAGAACAATAACATATACGAAACCAATAAAGACACTTGTCACAAATAGGTAGTTACTAGTTAGTACTTTATAAATTTTAATAATATTTAACCATTTATTTGAAATTTTCTTTTTACATTTTTTTATTACTATTTCTTATGTATTTATTTGTCGTTTCAATAAAAACATTTTACACATATTTAATAAAAAATATCTTTTAAAATAATAATATTTTTACGATTCCAATAAACACATTTTTCCTAAATTTTAAGGATATTGAAAAAAAATTTCAATCAATAAATTACAGCTAGTAAAATTCTAATCACTAATTAACACAGTCTATTTCCAGTCAACCAGTGACCAGTTAAAATTAAACTATTTTGTGAATTATCTTTTTCGTCATTTAGATTTAAAAATCTCCCAAAATTATTAGTTTTAGGTATAGAGAATGCTTAACTCAAATTAAACTTTAAATGGGAAAATGATGTATTTCCGTACTGATGTACCCTATAAAGATTTGTTTAAAATTATAAAAGTAGTACATCGGTAAACATTTTTAAATAATAATGAAAACCATTTACTCCAAAAAAATGGTTTTCAAATGTTTCTTTTGCACTATACACGTCTTTAAAATCAGTACGGAAAACTTTGATATTGTATTACTTTTTTAGAGAACCTTGTATAATTGGAAAGTATATGTTGCTTCTTTGATTTTTTGAAAAACTATTTAAATTCATGATAAAGTTTTAATTTCAAATTTAACATGCTTTTTAATAGAATGAAATAAAAAAAAACATTTTTTAAATAACACACGAGAATAAAGTTTGGCCTTATGAACAGTTTTCAATATTATAATAATTATTGCCAGAAATAATCCATTGGTAAATTTGTATACGCGAATGAATTTAAAGGGCAAAGAGACCAATTTGTTTTTAGATCATTCGATATGCCTAAAATGTTTTTAAAAAGAGATTCTAATTCTTTGAACCGCTCTCAAATAGGTAATAATAAATCATTTCGTTGTAAAGGATTCCATTGTAAAGGTTTCCATTGTAAATAATAAGCTCTGAAATCAAGTGTTGAGCCAGTCAAGCATATGTTACTTATTTAGCATTGTATTTCAAAATTTAACCAACTATTAAAACTTTAGAAAATAATTTTTTTGTAACATTATAAAAAATGTTAAGTTTAATAAATAAAAATGTCTATTTTATGTGACACCTGTACTGCATAGGTTTTGGAATGGCTAATAGTGTTTAGTTATTTGATCATAAAATAAAATAAAAAGGAAACAAATCTCTTGCAAAATCCAAAGTTTGAATGTTGTCTAATATTTCTCTAATTTTTACAGTAATTTTGACTATTGAAGCTAAAAGTAGAGCAAATATATTACTGAAATGAGGATAAAAATCATAATTACAAATATTTAAAAGTAAATGTAGGGATAGTTTGAGAAGTGGTTGGTTTAAATACAAGCTGTAAGACAATTTTTACCCTATGTACATCATATTTTTTATTTTACTTTATGGAGTACCTACCTTAAATATTAATTATAAATGTTATACTGCGTTAGTGACAAACAGTTGGTCAAATAAAAAATAATCAAATTTCTTTATTCTACTACAATACGTGTTGATTTTCAAGAAAAAAAAATTCTTAAGTTTTATTTGTTTCCTATCTGTGTACATACAGATAAGGAAAGTATAGTAATCATGATTTTTTTCGACCTCAAGTTTTTAACGGATTTTTACGTTTCGGGGGCTCTTGAATCCGTTTTAAACTTAAGCTTTAATCCACCCTTCGGTGAACTGATTATAGTTTGGGCCTAGTCGGAACATCTGGGGGTACTGTATGGGGGATCTTTTTATACTTTATGGAATACATCTGTTATTTTTGCTTAGAGAAGAAACTTCGTTAAATAAAAGTTTTTCTCTAGAATTTGCTCTAGAATTTTTGCTACATATATAATTTTCCTAAAATGGAGCGTATTCGAGAAATTTGAGGAAAAGTGAAAATTAAGAATTTTTAACATTTTGAACTCAAAAACGGATTAAAAAAAAGCAACAAATTATAAATTTAAGCTTCAATCTACCATGCGGTAAGCTGCTTAGATTTTGGGCATAGTTGGAACATCAGGGGGTTACTTTATGAGAGAGTAATTTTCTACTTTATTGAATATATCTTGTTATTTACGCTTGGAGAAAAACTTCCTTGATTCAAATTTTTTGGCAAAATTATTTTTTCTTCTATACATAATTTTCGTAAAATGACCCGTATTTGAGAAATTTGAGGATAAGTGAAAATTTTGAATTTTGAACATAACTCAAAAGCGGATAAAGAGAAAAACACTAAATTTTAAACAAGCTTTAATCTATTATGTGGTAACCTGATTAGATTTTGGGCATAGTCAGAACATCTGGGGCTACTTTATACAAGGGCATTTTTCTACTCTATTGAATGTATCTGTTATTTATACTTGGAGAAGAAACTTCCTTAAATAAAAGTTGTTTGCAAAATTTGTTTTCTTTTATACATAACTTTCCTAAAATTGTCCGTATTTAAGAAATTTGAGGATAAGTAACAATTTTAAATTTTAATTAAACATAACTCTTCGCTTCGGCTATGAAACACCAGCCACGGCATAAAATCTTGTGCTTTTATGTATAATTAAACAACTTTTTTTTTTAATAGAAAATAGTAACATTATAAAACTAAAAATCCATTAATATTACATGTTTAACCCAAGTTTATATTAACTCCAATTTAAGTTTAAAGTAAAATTTTAGAAAAAAAAATACCCTATTACAGTTTTTCTTTGATTGATTTTGTTTACTAAGGAGAACGTCATTTTTGGACCGTTTTTTGTCTTTTTAGGAGTCATAAGAAATAGTTCTATATAGAACATTTTTTGCACTCTTTTGTTTTTGAAAATGTACAAATTCTCGAAAATAAATCAAATAAAAAAAAACTATCCCTGAAATGATACATATTAAAAAAATATTAAAACAGACAAAATATTTATCTAACGTTTATTTTAATTCTAACTAATTGTAAGCTTTTTAATTTTATTCTATATTTTAACGCCACTGATATTTTTTAAATTTGTAAACACTCATGTTTTTGTTTTCCTACTGTATATATCTTGTTAAATCAAATTATATTATTTCGAATACACCTCCACACGCTGTAAAACAAAAGATGGGGCTTTAACTGTTTTAAAAAATTACATGTGTTTTAGTTCCTCATGTTTTTAAAAATAATTTACTGAACCAGAAGATATATCTGTCGCCTATAAAATAAAAAATTAAATAAAAATTTAGGACCAAATAAACCAAGGCACTTTATTTATTTAAAGTAAAAAAAATACGAGCAATACCCAAATATCTATTTTGGGTCTTTATTCAAAGTACAACTAAACGTCCGTAAAATAAACACATGTGGTTTTAAGGTCTAAAAGGGGCTGAATTTTACACAAACCAGAAATATTTCATGCAGTTTCAAACGGATCAGTGTTGTCAAACTTACAGATTTCACGAAAGACGCTATTAGTATTTTTAAATTCTTCTCAGTATACATGGTGTATATTGGGCGGATGCCATCAAGGGTCATATCTATACGGATGCCACGGACGACTACAATTCAATATATATATATATATATATATATATATATATATATATATATATATATATATATATATATATATATATATATATATATATATGTTTATTTGAGACTTTTCATTTCAATTATTCAATTTGAGCTGTGTCCAGGCCGTTGAAGTCTATGCCGGTCGGCGTAGCCAGGTATGGGTTGAGATAATTTACTGGAATGAGTACGATGTGGCATCGCCTTCGGTTTTAAGGGATTTAACTGATGATAATCTTATAACGAAACCGAAATTCCAAACTTTGATTATCAGAAGTTCCCTTGCCATACTCAATCCGTGGAGAGATGCGTAAACTTATTTATAGAGTCATCTTCTTTAGTAATTGTTCCAGAATCAAAAGACTACTTTTTTCGCTCAAGAACTTAGATTAAAGAGACCGAAGATGTAACATTGCACACTGCGCATGCTGTCTATTTTAAGCCAAAGTAACCCACCAATTGAAAATCATTGTTGCACGACGCCACCCGAATTGCTCCGATTTCCCTTTAGGGATCACACCTCCACCTGAGTTTAATCACCATTGACAGCTGCTTTTTGATTTATTTGTTGGTATTTTAGCAATTTAAAGTGTTCTAGTTATTCAATTTCAAGTTCAAAATGTCACGATGTATCTTGAAAAATTGTATGTACTTATAATACAAGTACTACTGTTATGAATATATTCGTTTTCAGCGGTAAATATTTATTAACGTTTTGACATAAAGCGCCATGATTCTCTGGGCTGAATACTTCAGATCCGCATTAAGGGGTTTCAATAAATATTAAGCATCAGAAATCAGATTTCATATTACATAAATTTACAAAAGGGTAAAATTTTGAACATTTAATTTAAATAAATAGTAAATAGGCATTATTGCGAAATTTTGTATTTAAAAAGTAGTTTTATAAGAATGTTTTCTAAAGGTAGTTTTTAGCCCTTTTTGGTAGATAAATAAGAGGTAAAGAATCATAGTTGCTAGCTAAATTTTATTTTTATAAGGTATTTTTATAAGAATATTAGATGAAATACAGGATGACCTACTTAAAATTTCAAGGTTCATCTTATTTGCGGTCAAATCGAAAGTGACATTGAATTTTCAGTCTTAAAACAAAGTAATCTAGTATAAGCAAAAAAAAATACTAAAGTTACAGGAGTTAGGTCCGATTCCACCGTTGTGTTAAACGGAGATTAAAATGACAGTGTTAATGTAAAAATGTCATTTTAAACTTCGTTTAACACAACGGTGGAATCGACCCTTAGGGCCATTCGCATCGCTAGTAGTTAAGAAATAAGGGAAGCTTAAAATGACATTGTCAATGGAGAAATGTCATTTTAAGCTTGGCTTATTTCTTAACGACTAGTGGTGCAAATGGACCTTAGTCACGTTAATAAAATGTTACATTACAAACCCCTAAAAAACTCGAACATAATTTTCGTTTACTAAAAAAATCCAAAATTTAGCAATATTTATTTATTATACAAGCGAATGCGATTTCAAAGATAACTGGATCAAAAAATCCGAATCTCTAAATTTTGGAGCTAAATGCTCAGATAAAAGCAAGCGACCGATAGGGGTTACAAAAATAATCGATTTATCGATAATTCTGATATTTTTTAATGAAAATCGATTTATCCGCTGTTTTTAATAAATTATTTTTGTTTTTTTTTTTAAGATAATGTATTAATCGATTTTAAAGGAAATACAGAAAAAGTAGATTTATTCAAAATTATCGATTTATCGTTTAATCGGTTTTTTAATTATTTGATTATTTTCGATTTTTCAAAGATATTATATGAAAATAATCGATTGAATATAATCGGTTATTTTACATAATCGATATTTTGGTTATTTTTTTAAAATTATCGATTTATTGGATAATCAGCTTTTTAATAATCAATTATTTTCGATAATCGAATAATCAATTTCAAAGGAAATATAAAAAAAGGATTATTAGAAAATAATAGATAATTCGTTTTATTTTTTGGAAAATCGATTTATCATAGAATCGGCTTCTTAATTAATTGGTTATTTTCGATTAGGCGATTATTTTGGAATTATTGATTATTTTTGGTATTTCAAAGATAACCGAATTATCGATTTTAAAGGAAATACAATAAAAATAGATTATTGATAATAATCGATTGATCGAAAATAATCGATTATTTAAAATAATCGATCATTCTGTTTTTTTTTGAAAATCGATTTGTCAGTTAATCGACTTTTTAATTAATCGAATATTTTTGAAATACAATAAAATAGATTATTGGTAATAATCGATTTATCATAGAATCGGCTTCTTAATTAATTGATTATTTTCGATTAGGCGATTATTTTGGAATTATCGATTATTTTCGGTATTTCAAAGATAATCGAATTAACGATTTTAAAGGAAATACAATAAAAATAGATTATTGATAATAATCGATTGATCGAAAATAATCAATTATTTAAAATAATCGATCATTCTGTTTTTTTTTTAAATCGATTTATCAGTTAATCGACTTTTTAATTAATTGATTATTTTTGATTAATCGATTATTTTCGATTTTTCAAAGATTATCGAAAAATCTGTTTCCATGGACGAAAAAAAAATGGTTTATTTGAAAATAATCGATTATTTAAAATAAACGATAATTCTATTTATATTATATTTTGTAAACACTGATTTATCGGTTAATTGGCTTTTTAATTAATCGATTATTTTTGATTTTTCAAAGATAATCAAGTAGTCGATTTTAAAGGAAATGACAAAAAATATATTGTTTGAAAATAATCTATTGATCGAAAATAATCGATTATTTTCAATTATCTATAATTTATTTTGATAATCACTCATCCCTAGCGACCAAATGACTTTTAATAGATTTAAATTTTAAAATGTTATCTGGTTTCAGACATATGCATTTCTAGAGTTTTATGTGACTCATCCTTTATAATAATTAATATTCTTAAAGAAAGAAGCCTTAATATACTTTTTCTGAGGTTACAATACAAAACAGCATTTTTTCATTTTGACTAATTTTTAATAATATGTAATAGCCGTAGAAAAAATATAATGTTCAACTCATAAGGGTAGATTTGCAGTATTAGCCTGCGCACATGCTATTTTTATAATACTCGTAGACAATGAGTAACATTTTTTGCTCTATTAACAATATATTCTATTTCAACATTTTACTGTAATCTCTTGCAGAAAAGTCCGTAGTAAATAAACGCTAACGAAATATTCTATAAAAGGTCTTCTATTTACATAAAATGTCGTGGCATCTGTTTGATATTAAAAAATCACGATAATTTGATTTCATAATACAAAATTCGATTAAACACCTTTTAAATAAACCTAATAGTTCATTAAGTTGCTAATAAACAAAGTCCGGTCCCTGTCACAGAGTTCGGGTCGCCGCGTGTCGCCGCCTAGTTCCCCCACTCCGTTAACCCTTCCTTAGAAATGGGCAACATTTGCGCAGGTTTAAAACCGGTGTATGTTATATCTCTGGTCTCTTTTATCTAAGCTCAAGAATAAAAGCAAAAGAAATTAAACAACATTTGAAAGTAAACGACAGTTTAAAATTAAGTAAATGTTTTTCATTACTGTTTTCTTTTTTACTTGATGTGTTAGATTTTTATATTTGATTTGTAAGATTTTTATGTTTGATTTCTTTAAGTACTTTTTACAACTTTTTAAATAAATGTATTGTTTAGTTTGAATCGTGTAATTTTTACCTTATATTTTAAATACAAGGATTAAACATTGGTTAAAAGAGGTAGTAGAGGGCTAAACATGTTATCTAAAAATATTAAAAATAAAGAGTGAGAATACGAACACCAAAATGTAACTTGTACATCAACATTTTAAACTTTAACTTTTTATCCCTAAAGAGGTGGTAGAGAGCTGAAAATTTGGATTTAGAAATTGTAAAAAAAATTAGATATTGTAAACCTAATTTTTATATTTTTTTAAAATATGCCTATTTCTGCCCAGCCTACTGTATATACAGTAACATAAATTTGGTAAGATACCTCCATCAAAACTAAAAAACAAACCTTTATGGAAGGGGTCTCATGTGGATTAAAAATTCCAAATGAAGAAGGAAACCGTTCAATAATAACCCCCTTTGGAAGCACCGTTGGATTTTGTCCAGATGGTTTGTTATTGTTCAAGTCAAAAAAAAAAAACAAAAGACTACCATGGAGAAATGAATGGCCCTATGTTTGAAAGTTGGTTTTAGAACATTTTAAAAAATGTTCCAGCCAACTTCGTTATAGTTTTAAATAATGCATCCTATTAATAGAGTCACTACCTACAACAAGATGAAAAAAAAATAGTTATTTCAAAATGGTTTCATTCTAAAAATATTATCAGTCCTCCTAAATCATCAAAGGCAAGGCAACTTAAAAATAAATTCAACAAATATATTATAGACGAAATGGCCAGATAAAAAGAAATTGAAATGATCAGATTGCCTCCTTATCACGCAGAATTAAATCCCATTGAACTGATTTGGTCAAAATTATAAGGTTATGCAAATTTTTTTAAAAGCAGTTTTGGATGTAAATGGAGAACATTGGACAAAAAGGTATTGATCATGTTAAAAAGGTAAAATCTATAACATAAAACCATAGAAGAGACAATGATAATGATACCAGTAGTAATTTATTTATTTATTTATTTATTTATTTGTTACACCACCCAACAGTAATCACCATTTACTGGATGGGAAAGACAAAAAAAAACAAAAGCTATACAATACAATGTAAACATCCAGAAAAAAAACTAACCGAACACAGGATAAAAAAAATGATTGTCTACATTGCATTAAATGCTGTACATCATTTTTTTACATTGTTAAAGAATAGCTATTTGTATTACTAGGGAGGAAAGTGCCACTGTTCCTCCCGCAGGATGAAGTTTACTGCCCGACGCGAAGCGGAGGGCAGTAAACATCCAAGGGAGGAAAAGTGGCACTTTCCTCCCAAGTAATACATATGATTTTTCCGCCTCCCTCAAATAATAAGTCATTTTTAAATAATTTTCTTCGGCGCATTGCTTGAAATGTAAATACTGTTTTTCGTATTTTTCTTTAGTTTTTTTGGGGTAATAGAGATTGTACTGTTGCATTAACCTGTTCCAAAATATCCGGTGGTGTATTAATTATATCTTCAAATTTGCTTAAATCACTCATTTTTTAAATATTATTTTATATTTTGTAGATATATTATAGCGTAACACACTTTGAAACTGATCTGTCAATCGACCATAGCATGCTATAATATTTCTGTCCTAAATTCGAAAATCGGATGAATCTATGAATTGAAGTCAAATTATTAATGTAAAAATCGTTAAATTAAAATAACAATTTACTGGTTTTTACTATTTTGCAAAATACAGGGTGTTCTATAAATAAACGGTAAAATTTATACTTATATAATAGAATATAGTTTAGGTCGTCAATGCCGTATAAGCTATTTCATTTATGACATACCATGACGTCACTTTTACTTTTCCTCCCTAGGGAGTAAAAGTACTTTTCCTCCCTGCAATGAGGCCAGAAAATGTATACTTTGGATAGAGGTAGGCGGAAAAAAACATTTTTAATCACATATTTTTTACATGCAAAAATGTCCAAGCTGTCTTGAATTTCATGATATTTCTGAATAGATTGGTATATTGGAGATGAGTTCAAAACATTAGTTCTAGAAGCAGGCATGTAGAAACTCAAGTAAACTCTTAATTCAGCACGGGGGATTTTTAGATTGACGTAATTTAACAAATCAATACTGTCGACTGAGCCATTTAAAAGATTATAAAGTAGGAGTACCTGTTGGAAATTTCTGCGTATCACGAGCTCTGAAAGATTGAATCTAGATATTAGTAAAGCGTGGGGATATCCCCTTGCACGGTATATACCATCTAAAACATAGGAAGCCGATTTCATGAATTTTCTTTGAACTTTTTCGAGTAAGTCAGTATAAATGTTATGCACGGGATTCCAAACAACAGAACAGTATTTAAGTTTTGACCGTACAAAGCTAATATATAGAGTTTTTAAGGTGATTATGTCTCGAATTTCTTTACAGCTTCAAATAACAAACCCTAAGCTCTTGTTAGCAGCAGATAACATCGTTTCAGTGTGTTTAACGAAAGATAGTTCAGGATCAAAATAAACTCCAAGATCTTTTATACATTCGGGTCGATTTAAAACAATGTTCTGTAGTTTGTAATCAAAAATTATAGGTGTTACTTTTTTAGTAAAGGACATTACGGAACATTTCTCAGAATTTAGGGGGAGTGAAGACATTGACTTTTAAAGATAGTTCTTGAAATATATAATTTTTTTATTATTTGATTTTAGGTACTAAAGTGTTAGTTTTAATGCCAAGAGATTAAAAAAAGTTTAATCCCATTAACAACATATAATCCTCCTTGTTATTTATTAATTATATTTAAATAATTCAATGTTAAAGTGCAACAATTTTGCCAGAAGCATAAGGTTTATTTTTATTTTTTAATCCAAAATTTAATCTACAAAGTGCGTACATACCATTTTATTTATATGCCGTAACCTTATTCATATTATAGAATTTTTTTTTGCAGGGTACGCCTATAGAATGTGACGTTATATCCCCACTTTTACTACACCCCTTTAAAAAATTAAAAAATTAAATTCGTTCAAAGATTCCAAGCAAAACCGTAGTAATAAAAATTTTATTTCTACTAAAAAAAGTTCCAATTTACATGATTATCAATCTTTCCTCTATTTATAATATATCCAAAAAGTAATTTTTCTAGAAAATATCGAAAGATATTTTTAAATAAACTCTATGCTTTTGTAAGTAAAAGCTTAAATATTTATAAACCTCGAAATATTCGAAAATGTTATTGATGTCCGTTCTAAGAGGGGCTTTTGCCTGCGAGCCTGATTTCCAATAGAACGAGCACCGTCATAAGGACGAAAACTCATCCAATTTCTTAAGCGCGGCATTGAGAGGGCAGGTAAATCGACTATTTCTTTGTCCTTTGATGTATGTACTGATAGGAATTCTAAAAGCATTCATACGACCATTAAATATTACGGAAATGTTCGAATAATATTCCATACAGGACGTCTTGTTTTGTTTTCACTATTCCATTCATATAGCTAATAAAACGTCGAATGAGAAATTTCCAAATAATATCCTTAAAGATGATTCACATGGTTCCAAAACTGCCGAAGAAACTATAACAGGACTGTATGGGCCTAAAACCGGGCACTATTAGTTTGGGTAAACACTCAAGCATCTTCCCGGCGGAAACTCGAAGTATAATATTTAGCACCGTTGTAATAATGTATAGAGAGAGAGAAAAAGAAAGAGAATAGGTTTTTTGTCCAAGTTAAAATACTTATTGACAAACACAATATTGTTATACAAAGCACAAATAAATAAATAGTTATTTAAATATAAACAAACATTATTAGAAATTAACATACCTCTATGGGGTTATGATTGACAACTTGTGTTATTTTTAACAGGTCTGTTATTTTATAAACACACAGAAATAACAACCTATTCACAAATAACGTGTCTGATAAAAATAACATTACTTGTCGATCATGACCCAGTTAGTAAGATTATCTTACATTTTAAGTCATACAGTGGAGCAATTTTAAACTATTATCCAACAAACAATGGTGAACTTGTTTTGTAGTAATCGCACTAGGAATCACATTTGTTTTTGTTACAATAATATTTTATAAATATGATTCTAACTTATAATAACTTCCTAATACCTTTGAATATCCGCCATATTTAATAAAAATATAAAATACTTTCAAAGCTAAATCTACTGTCGGTTTTATTAGTTTATAAGACAAAACAAATGTTAATTAAATATTTTTCATCATTAGTAATATTAGCATAATCTTATTACTAAAAGAAATCGAATTGCTTAAAAATTTAGTATTGTATATGCTATATAATAGACAGTAATTTTGCTGCGTATCCAAAAAGATTTTATGTGAGTCCATACATTATGTCTAAACCGCGTTATAGATATCTCTTAGGTAGATACTGTCATTAAACTATTATCGCCTTAAATTTATCTTTTATAAGAAATCTAGAATTAAATTGTTTACACCAGATACATTTCAAAACTGAAATGTTACTGATTTTGAAATTTATTAACAGTTATAAAAGTTTAAAAAAAAATTGTTTAAAGTCTGTGTAAATGTGCAGCAAATCTCTGTATTCAATAAATCTTATACAATTTACAAATGAGCCAAATAGTTCTGTAATACTGCGCCCATTTTGTGTTTATTACTGTTGAAAAAATTTTCCGGAAATGTTCTTTTCTAATATTACAAATTTTTTTGTCAACATTTTTTCAGCTTTTATACAAAAATCAAATTGTTACTTGGGGATTTTTTGAAATTAGTCAATTAAGGAAACTTCTCAACATTTTTAAGGTTATGTTGATTTATTTACATATAATAAAATTTTACGACTGTAATTTGTTTTATATTTTGTTTTAGTATCTAAGACCATCCAAAGACTACTTCAAAATGGTCTATTTTGAATTCAATTGTAAATACTATGAAGAAAGAAATCAGCAAAAAATTTGTAAATTTTTTTTTCTTACAAAACCCGCTAATAGGAAAAATGAGGTAACTAGACATCATTCTAGAAATGTACAATAAAAATTTGATAAAAATAAAGAGACAAATGGTTTTTCACTTTTTTTTTCACAAAGTATAAATCGGAAAAATGGATTAACCAGTTAATTTAATATACCTACTCAATGAGAAATTTTACCTAAGAAGTGGTATGTACATTTAAATAGTTTACCTATATAAAGTTATGTTTGCCTGCAATTATCAATTGTGTTACCCTCTAACCAAGATCGTTTGTTGCATATAAACCAGAATTTTTTGTATTTCCTTGTTTGTATAACTTAGTATTTTCAAAAATATTAGGTTATAGTAATTTGAATCACTACAGGTATTAAATAAAAATAAGGCAATTGGTAAATTAGTTTACAGTTGGTAATAAAGAATGTCTCGAAAAAAGTCTCGAAATAAGTATCAAACATAAATTGTGATTTTGATTAGGCACTTAACAAGTCACATCCCACATATCTACATGCTTTGGCTAATCAATTCTATAAGTACATATCAAAACATTAATATACTATCTACAATTAAACAATAATTTGAAAATACAGATGAAGCCGATTTACCTATTTAAACAAAATTACTATTATTCTATTTATTAAAACTTAAAACATATTATTTTTTAATAAACTTGGACATGCAAAAGCAGCCATGACTGTAGGACATTAGTGAGTACAAGAATACTTTGAAATGTGCTGTGAAATACACTTAGAAAGGATCATATGGAAAATTAAGTGTGATAACATTTTACGATATGTATGTCACTAGTTTAGTTCACAGATTTCTGTGTTCTGTGTTCAATCATGTGCTGCTATTTCAAACTTTTAGTATGCTTTGATAAAAAAGTTGAATATTATTGTTGACCTTTTTAAATTGTTTATTTTATTTCATATATTTTTTTTCTACTCTTCATACAGTATTTTATGAAGAGTATTATAGGTTTACTTTGTCTGTCTGTCCGATGTCAAACATCAATCTTTAAAAGGAGAAGAAGCCCTTCAATTATAAAAAAAAATCTGAATAAATATGGGGGAATTAAGGGGGGATGAAATAAAAAAAAATCAAACTCTATAAGGAGTTGAGGCCTATTGATTGTGAGAACAATCTGTTTGAAAATGGGGGTTAAGGGGCTCTGTTAAACTGCGAGGAGTATCATTTAGAATGCCAGGCATTATATATATTTACTCTAGTTTGTGTCTGTGTAATATTATGTATTGTGATGGGACAGATCTTATAAAATAAACATTTAAAACAGTTTAGTTCTTATTCTATTTGCCAATAATAGGTATTTAAAAAATATATTTTTTATTTGACATCTGTGACAAATTGTGAAAATGATTAAACTTACAATAAAAACTAAAAAATGGTAGGTAACGTTTCATATTAAATTTTTTACACAAAAATCAATGTCAAGCTTTCTACATAACCTGATACATATTTAAAAATAATCTCAAATTATGAAGAAAAGGCAGTTTACAAACTTATAATGTTTATAGATGGTTTTCAACGTATTAATAACAAAACAAATATTACACTTACTAAAATATTCATTTATTAATAGTTGTAGTGCTTGAAAACGGTATGATGTTGATAATAATAACTACACTTAATACAAACTCAAATAATAAAAAAAACAGCGATATTGACTATTGTACAAAGTTTTGATCCGAACTTACAAATGATAAAATTATTGGGAAAAGTGAACACCCATTTTAAATTACCACGAGTCGCCACTGGGTATATCTCAACCTTCTTTAAAATTTTAGAAAAAATATGTATTAATTCTAGAATATTCAACGTTTTATCAATATTGTCTGTTAAAAAATTTCGAATCTAAGTCAATAAATCCACGTTAGATGCGATAGATAGTTTAAATTGATAAATAACCAAGGTCGTAGCCGAAACCAATTTTTAAGTGGAGTATCTGAAATTTGAAATAGAGCACAATCTTATGGGTGGGTCGATGGTATAACAATATAGTCATAGACGTAATTTAAAATTATTTGTAAAATAAGAATTCTAACCTATTTTAAAGCCATATATAAAAAATCACAAACCGACAAAACGAAAAAAAAAAACACGAAAAAAATAAAATAACAAGAAAAAAAAAAACATGAAAAAAAAATACGAAAAAAATATTAAGAATAATTGAAGCCTTCGTTTTGCCAAATATTTTCTCTATTATCTTTCTTTCAACAAGACTTCTCACTCTCTTGTAAGTCTCTGACGTTCTTTGAGGCGTCAAAAAGATAGATTCGTACGAAGCAGTCCTGCAGCCGCATGTTGCTACTGATGCAAAGAAATTGAATGAATACATGAGGGCATTTTTTTTGTTAGTAAATATTTTTTCAATTTAAGCTATGCCATCAGCAATTCCATTACTTTTAGAAGATCCAGCTTTAAATCTTCTATATTTAAGTATGTTGAGGAATGAGTTTGTTTTTCTTCAATTTCCTTCTCAAGTGGCAGCATTTTTTCATACCTGATTTAGGTAGTAGTTGTCAGTTACACAATTTATGACAAGCTTACAGCAAAAAAGGACATAAAGGCACGCGCAGAACACTAATGGGGCTGATAGCGACTGGTGATGAGGAAAGCAAGTACAAGAACGAAATATTGAAAGAAATATTTTTAGTGAAGTAGGTAACACTAATATACTAAACAAATATAAAAGTTCAAAATACAAAATACAGATGTTTAAAACTTCAAAATACAAAATATACATATCAATACCATTAAATAAAATTTAAAAAAAAAATTAGCACATTTAATCAACATTTACACTTATCTCATCAATCATTAACATGTTTCATTATTTTATTTTTAAAAACGGTTACTGATAAACTAACTTTAATACAAAACGGCCGTTTGTTGTAATGGTCAAAGCATTTGAAAAATAGGGAATTCATTGATGTTCGTTTATTTGCAAGTTACTATTATTTCTGTTAGGGTAGTTATGAATATTATTGTTAAAATTAATGTATTCTCGAAAAATAAGGTGGTGGCAAATCATTTAATATTTTATATACAAACACCATAGTCAAATAGTATAATCTCTGACAATGATCTAAGCATGGTAGACATACATCTCAATATAATCCTCAGACCACGATTTCGCAGTTTTTTAACTGTGTCGTTTGGTTTAGGTTGCAAAGGAAGATAACCAGTGAACAATATTTAAAATGTGGTTAAATAATTGAATGATAAACTGTAATTTTAATTTCCGCTAATAGGCTTTTTGAAATTCTTAAAAGTCAAGGTATTTAGTTGATTTTACAATACCTATCAATTTTCTCATCGTTACTTGTAAGATTAATTGCATTTCAATCTATTTTTTCAAATTTTTATTTAGTAGTTATTATCATAGTTTTGGTTTTTAATACGTTTATTATGCATTCAATAATTATTAGCAGAGTTTAGGGCCCGATTCATTTTTTGGACCACACTTTCCAAATTATTATCCCAAGTCATTTAAGAATCATCTGGAAATATATTTGTAAAATCACAATTACCAAAAAGGTTTAAATCATTTATATACAAGATAAATAAAAGTGGTGTTCACATGCGAAACTACCTGTATATATTTTACCTTCTTGGTTGTTTCTATAGTTTTAAGTTGTTATGTTTTTTGAAGTTTGTTAAAAAACATATTTTGATGATTTCTATGTATGCATTTTGAAAATACATCATCTTTAACAGAAGCCTTATATTTTATTATAAAATCAATCATTTTATATTTTATGGTATGGCGCACCGCCACTATATGTCCATAGGACGCTACCTTGAGGTACACCAATGGTAATATCAATTTTAGCAGATATATTATTATGAACTTTAACTCTTTGTTTTCTTCCAAATAAATATTTAACCAATTTAAAACACAAACAATAATGCCATAGCCGGAAAGTTTTTTAAAAAAATATTACAAACTATTGTTTTAAAAGCTCTCTTTAAATCTACAAAAACTGGTACTACATAGTTATTATTGTCTATCTCCATCTTAAATCATAAGGATAGTTTCAGAACTGCTTAATAAGAGTGTTTTTTATGGAATCCAGATTGGTTGATAAACAAAATATAACTGTTTTTAATACGTCGAAGAGTTCTTTAATATACCACTGATTCTAGCACTTTATCTAGTATTTCTAAGTCTAGTATTTATAAGTCGGAATTCAGAAGCATTTATTGTATTAGGTACAGGGGCGGTTTCTCCATTTGTTCATTTGTGCAGTGAACACCCAGTTAAATTTCATAAAAACACATTATTTTATTATTACATAAACAACATAAAAATATAAATTTAATTTTAATATTTTTATTTTCATACGTGTTAATCTATATTTTTTTGTACATCATTGTCCTCTGGCTGATCGCGTCTCTGTGCCACAGTATATCTAAGTATATATACTGTGTCTGTGGTGCATTATGATGAGTGAGCCTTACACGAGTGAGACGATATGCCGAATGTACATAGCTAGAAAGACAAGACAACACGCCAACAGATCCTTCAAACTGTTAAGGAACACACTAATTGGCGCGCCGCTTACAAACAAGGTTGCCAAACCAGTATTGCCAGTCTAGTACAATTCACAATTGTACTAGATGTAGTACTTTCTGCGTGCATCAGTGTTCACGTGTAAACTATATATATATACCGTGTTCCTTGTTTGGGTTCGTTATCAATAAAGACCCCTTTTTTCCTCTTCAATAAATTTAGATGTCACTGCAAATAGAATTCGAAAAATCTGGTACATTTAAGGAATCTGGTACATTTTTTAGACAAATCTGGTACCTAACAAAAACTTATTCTGGCAACACTGTACCAAATCAAGTAAACTCTCACTGTCATTAGTGTCATTCCATTCCTCTGCTATTAAATACTTTAAATAAAAACATAAGATTATTTTAATTGTGCTTATTTAAAAAAATGTGTTTAATTAAGAACTGTATCTTCAATAAATTGAAAGTATTATTCTCAAAAAACTTCTATAAGGCAAGGTAAATTAAATTTTTTAAGGTTATGTTGATTTTTTTTACCTATCATACAACTGTAATTTGTTTTATATTTTGTTTCAGTGTGCTACGTTGCCCCAAGGTTTGGTATTGTAATGCAGCTCTTACTTGAGATAAAGGTGGCTAGCTCAATTAATATTATTTACAATAATCGGAGAGATAGGGCCATGGAAAGATAAACAAAAGTATGGTTTAACCTTTTAATACTAAAGATAAACTGGTCAGTCGTCTAATTAGCAAAGTGGAAGAAAACCAGCAAATGTATTATAATATTATAATGACTTTGGTGCCCGTTTCGTACCAATCGATCACAAGGTAAGTACAAATAAGTGTATAAGAGCATAAATTTAATACTAAAAATATTTCTAAATCTTATTATACTATATACAATAAACTTGCGTTATTTATCTAATATATATTTAATTTTAGGCTTTATGAGAAACTAAATAAGCTATGCCAAAACAGCCAACTAAAGTAAAGGTAGATAAAATGAAATACCCACTTAGATTTTCTAAACTAAAACTATTCGATAGTTAGAATGAGAAACAGCTTTTAATGTAATAAGGTAATAATACTAAAGGCTATGATTTATATACAAGATAATACTATGACAATGATGTTATTAAATATATGTACAGAAAGGTGATGCACGATAATGTTTTTAGCAATAATACAAGGAAGCAGCGTGGCTAAAATAGAGCTCAGGCAACGAAGTAGGCAATGGAACGTTCTTACTTGTTCTGTGGTTTCCTGATGACCTACCATCCAGGGGTTGTTCTCGTCAGAGTTATTAATCGGTTACTAAGAGCTGGGCCGACAAGCTAAGCAGAAAGCGGTGAACTATAGTAAGGGTGTGTCCAAATTAAATAATAGCTACTAAATACTACAGGAGTGGCACAAGAAGCTCTACAGAATGGATACAAACAAGAAGGCCGTAGATGTTAGGTGGCCTTTGAAAGAAAAGTAATATTTCCACAACAAGGTGCTGTCAATAATGACAAATATACTTTAAAGGTAAACTTTCTCTTTATATTATTAGCCAAATAATCCGAATCAAATTCGTGAATTTTCAGGTACCACATGGACCAAAGAAATCTAATTCAAAAAGGACAGAAGAGGAAGGAAGTTCTTTAGCCAGAAAGACAATCTAGGGTTGCCAACAAATTACCATATTTTAGGACCAAATGACCTTGGCCTTGAACTTAAAATTGAATAAATGAAAGTGAATGTAGATTTTAGCAAAGAAGAAGTAATTTGGAATTTGAACAATTCCAATTAGATTCATAAAAGAGAAAAAGGAAGGTCAAGGTCAACAATTTATGTCAAACTGTTTGTTTACATTCAGGTACAGGTTATAGAAAATTAATATACATAATTTGAACAATCTTGTGTTTTCTTTTATAGACAGGTTAGCTTATTATTAAATTATTTAAATTTTATATAAATATTGCAACGATAAAATGCGAACCGTAACAAGTGTCTAAGACCATCCAAAGATTACTTCAAAATGGCACATAACAAGTCACATTCCACATATTTACATGATCTGGCTAATGAATCCTATAAGTACATATCAAAACATTAATATACTATCTACAATTAAACAATAATTTGAAAATACAGATGAAGCCAATTTACCAATTTAGATAAAATACTATTATTATGTTATTTATTAAAACACACTATATTTTAGTGAACATAGATATGCAAAAGTCTGCCATAAGGGTATAGGACAGAGTGAGACCAAGAATACACTTAGAATACAAGAAATACACTTAGAAAGAGTCATATGTAGAATTAAGTGTGATATTTTACGATGTGTATCTCACTAGTTTAGTTCACAGATTTATGTAAATGTTCAATTGTGTGCTGCTATTTCAAACTTTTAGTATCCTTTGATAAAAGAAATTGAATATTATTGTTGACCTTTTTAAATTGTTTATTTTACCTTATACATTTTTGTTTCTACTCTTAATACAGTATTATGTAAAGAGTAATATAGGTATACTTTGTCTGTCTGTCCGATGTCACGTTTTTTGTCTGCACGATAAGTCAAAAACGATAAATAATATGAACTTGAAAATTTTAAACGAAAATCAAGCTCTATAAGGGGACAAAGCCTATTAATTTTTAACAAATCTTATTAAAAATAGGGGGTTAGATAGGTTGAAATTAAAAAAATCCTAAATTAAAACCGAAAAGCGATATTAATATGAAATTTTTAGTAAAAATTAAGCTTTATAAAAAGATAAAGCCCATTGTTTTAATTGCCATAACTTTTTAATTATTCTAAAACTAAAATTAACATGTCTCATTTGATACTATTAATAAACAGATTATCTATTAAATTTATTTAGTGAATCAATTTAGTTTGTGCCATCCTGTTCCTCCATATACGTATATAAACTCGAGTTCTCTAGTCATTCGGTTTTTATGCAATGTTGGAAATGTATACCCATATTTTATGCATGATCTGTTACAGAATAAAAGATGTAGAAAAATGTTTCCATGGAGTCAGAGATTTTATTGGGCTGGGAATATTTTCAATTTGTTATCATGAAAAGCATTTAGCGATTCATATATCGTATCTATTAGAATTCTTAGTTTATTTGTATACATATTTTAAATAAATTTATATTTTTGATTATTGTCGAAATAATTAAAATGAAAAAAATCATTATAGAAAAGTTTTTGTAGTTATTGAATCCACCTGCATCTACTCTTCGAGGATATTCAAGATCTTCAATGACCTTCGAAAAGTTTTATATTATATTTTTATATAATTAATAAAACTTTTTCTGGTTACAGTGTAGTTAGAAATTAGTTAATTTAAGTTCTTCTCATTGAACACAACCAATCAGAAAAACATTATACTAAAAAAGGCTGTTTTCACTCTGTTAGATTGCTATGGATACCCTCCATATGGGCTCAGTGACAAGGTACATTTGGGCGAATTAAAACACAAACAAGAACTTGAGGTTGGTGAAGGACGAACCTAACTAATTCCCTTGAATAAGTATACCTCTACCATTAATAATGCTACATAATTTTCTATAAATTATTTTTTTAACTATTTCTTATTTGCAATCTGTAGACCTGTATGGAAATTGTCCAGTGACAATTTCCTTTTATTTAAATATTAATAAAGTTTGAGTTTAGAATAACTAGACACTACTCAGCACATACACAATAGCACTAAAATCTATCGGGCAGGTCACACGGAATATGCCTTCTCAGCCTTCTCTGGCTGGGAGATCTCATCAGTGTTTGTGCGTTAGGATGATTTTTGATGCGGTAAGCATACTTCTGTGAGAAGAGGAATATTCCTTCTTTGACTGACTTCATTTGAAGGTCACTGAAAGTAACATTATTGGGAACATACCATGGCGCATTTACAAGGATTCTGAGTACTTTGGACTGAAATCTTTCCAGTATGTCTATATTTGAGTTGGATGCTGTACCCCACAGCTGGATTTCATAACTCCATATGGGCTTTAGTATGATTTTATATAGTAGAAGCTTGTTGGTTATGGTTAGTTGGGATCTACGTCCTATTATCCAATATAGTTTGTTTTATGTCTAATTGTTTTCTCTTGTTAGTCGTCGGCCCATGTGAATTCCTAGAGTATTTTGAATTTTTTTTTGTTGCAAAATATGTCCATTTAACGCTACAGTTGGACATGTTCCTCTTCGTTGGGTATAGGTAATATGAATTGATTTTGTTTCGTTCACCTTGATTCGCCAAGTTTTTAGCCACGCAGAAATAGCGTTTAGGTTGGTTTGCAGGATTTGGGAAAAATAACGGGATCTTGATGAGATGCCAGGACAGTAGGGTCATCTGCATATGTTGCCGTAGTTATATTGGTGTTTTCGTGAATATCCGCTGTGTATCTAAGGTAGAGGATCCGGTCAAGTGCAACCCCTGACATTCTTGGACGTAGAGTTGAGATTTGATCTTGAAATTTGACTTGGAAATATCGGTCCTGCAGGTAGGATTTTAGGATGAGGAATAGGTTAATTGGAAGTAATTTTTCTAATAGTTTTGACATAGTGGGTAGCAAACTGATTGGTCTGTAAGATGTTGCTTCCTCCATTTGTTTTTCTGGCTTAGGGAATAGTATTACATGGGTTACCTTCCACGAGATCGAGAAATAGCCCGTTCTTAGGACTGCATTGTACAGTTGTGTCAAATATTTTGTTCCCTTGACTGTAAGTTCCTTCAGGGTTTTGACACTAATTAGATCATATCCAGGAGATTTTTTGGGATTTGACTGCTTTATTACTCTTGTGAATTGTTTTACGGTAAATTTTGGTAGAGGGAATTCCAGTTGGTGTGTGCTTTCCAGAAATCCTTTTCCTTCGGCTCCAATGTCGTAGTTGTGCTCTACAAGATGGGGTTTGAAGACTTTTTCTTGGTGATTGGCAAACACACTGGCTTTATCTTCGCGAAAAACCGAAAAATCGAAAAATCGAAAAATCGAAAAATCGAAAAATCGAAAAATCGAAAAATCGAAAAATCGAAAAATCGAAAAATCGAAAAATCGAAAAATCGAAAAATCGAAAAATCAAAAAATCGAAAAATCGAAAAATCGAAAAATCGAAAAATCGAAAAATCGAAAAATCGAAAAATCGAAAAATCGAAAAATCGAAAAATCGAAAAATCGAAAAATCGAAAAATCGAAAAATCGAAAAATCGAAAAATCGAAAAATCGAAAAATCGAAAAATCGAAAAATCGAAAAATCGAAAAATCGAAAAATCGAAAAATCGAAAAATCAAAAAATCGAAAAATCGAAAAATCGAAAAATCGAAAAATCGAAAAATCGAAAAATCGAAAAATCGAAAAATCGAAAAATCGAAAAATCGAAAAATCGAAAAATCGAAAAATCGAAAAATCGAAAAATCGAAAAAGAAAAATCGAAAAATCGAAAAATCGAAAAAAAAATCGAAAAATCGAAAAATCGAAAAATCGAAAAATCGAAAAATCGAAAAATCGAAAAATCGAAAAATCGAAAAATCGAAAAATCGAAAAATCGAAAAATCGAAAAATCGAAAAATCGAAAAATCGAAAAATCGAAAAATCGAAAAATCGAAAAATCGAAAAATCGAAAAATCGAAAAATCGAAAAATCGAAAAATCGAAAAATCGAAAATCGAAAAATCGAAAAATCGAAAAATCGAAAAATCGAAAAATCGAAAAATCGAAAAATCGAAAAATCGAAAAATCGAAAAATCGAAAAATCGAAAAATCGAAAAATCGAAAAATCGAAAAATCGAAAAATCGAAAAATCGAAAAATCGAAAAATCGAAAAATCGAAAAATCGAAAAATCGAAAAATCGAAAAATCGAAAAATCGAAAAATCGAAAAATCGAAAAATCGAAAAATCGAAAAATCGAAAAATCGAAAAATCGAAAAATCGAAAAATCGAAAAATCGAAAAATCGAAAAATCGAAAAATCGAAAAATCGAAAAATCGAAAAATCGAAAAATCGAAAAATCGAAAAATCGAAAAATCGAAAAATCGAAAAATCGAAAAATCGAAAAATCGAAAAATCGAAAAATCGAAAAATCGAAAAATCGAAAAATCGAAAAATCGAAAAATCGGAAAATCGAAAAATCGAAAAATCGAAAAATCGAAAAATCGAAAAATCGAAAAATCGAAAAATCGAAAAATCGAAAAATCGAAAAATCGAAAAATCGAAAAATCGAAAAATCGAAAAATCGAAAAATCGAAAAATCGAAAAATCGAAAAATCGAAAAATCGAAAAATCGAAAAATCGAAAAATCGAAAAAACGAAAAATCGAAAAATCGAAAAATCGAAAAATCGAAAAATCGAAAAATCGAAAAATCGAAAAATCGAAAAATCGAAAAATCGAAAAATCGAAAAATCGAAAAATCGAAAAATCGAAAAATCGAAAAATCGAAAAATCGAAAAATCGAAAAATCGAAAAATCGAAAAATCGAAAAATCGAAAAATCGAAAAATCGAAAAATCGAAAAATCGAAAAATCGAAAAATCGAAAAATCGAAAATCGAAAAATCGTAAAATCGAAATAGAAATTCCGTAACGAAAATAAACCTAACACCCCCCACTCCGACCAGCACAGCGGTGCGGCGTTGAAAGCCGTGCATCGTCTAACGTCGTTTCAGTTCGGCAGTCTTCGGCACGGTGTTTGTGTGCGTGCGAGTAGACGTATGCGTGTAGACTAGCTCCTAACTGCTCATAACTGATTCTATCTCTTTTAGACACAATTTCGGACAAATTAAATTTGAAAATGGATAATGATCCACAAGAATCCACAACAAAATATGGGACCATTATTGACGCGGTATTTTCCAGATATTTGGAGATAATAAAAATATTTTAAACAATATTAACTTCTCATTTATTCAATAAAAGAAAAAAATTTGTTTTCTTATCGGTCACCACGCTCAAAAAGTGTAACTTGAATTAATATCAAAGAAAAAAAAAAATACTGCATAAATAAAATAAATAAATAATTATAATTGCATAAGTTAATAAAAAATGCTATACAATATTTTTGATTGAAGACGCAAACATTTAAAAATGTCGTTTACGTATAATTATAACTAAACTAAAATAAAAGCAAATGAATTGAATTAAATGTGTTTTAATTTGGTTACTGTGATTCCCAAAGTGTTTTAAATAAAGGGCTATAATTACAATTTAAGGAAATTTGTGTATTTAGGGAATGACCAGGATTCATGTTCATCTCACGAAGGATCTCCAAATCCTCTAGTAAGTCCATTTTCCTAAAGTTGTTGACTGAAATACTGTATAAAATCGATTATAAGAACCAATAGAGAAATGTAACCTCAAGCACCAAGAAGATACATGTTCCCGATTTATGATGGCTTAGCTATCAATAAACAGCCTTATTAACCCAATAACCAAAATGATAAAATAGAGAAAAAAAGCTCTTACAAGGTTATGATTAGGTATGAGCATGTTAATAAACAATATACATAATATGTGTAGGTTATTTTTAATAAATGGAAAACCTATTAATCTTGTTCAGTATTATTTATAAATTTAGATGAATATTTCTTTATTTAATAATTAGAAGCCCTTTACAAACATAAAGTTATATATTTAGTTATTGATGAGATTAATTTTTTACCCATCACAATTTATACGTATAGACAAAATCAGTTCGTATAATATTTTCGTACAGAGTAATAGAATAATAAAGACTCTCTTTACACAAATTGTTTTCTTTCGCAAACCCAATTCCGAATGGCTAAAAACAATTTAGTTTTCAATACACCCTTTTCTACTCTAAAATAACGACTGCACAAACTTTCTTTATTGGTGCATTAGAGTTTTCCGTTGCAGAATATTAAGGCTCTATGCAAAGTTTTTCCTCTCCTGTTCCTTTTTTTCTTCGCTGAGAACTTTGTGTTTTACTTTTTGTCGTTATTTAAAAATAAATTACCGACAAAAGATACAACGAAAATTTGTACCCGAAGCGTTTAAGATGTTTTTAAGGACACGGAAAAATTTAATTTAAATGGGAAATGTGAGAAAAATCAGGAAGTTACTTTATTTTGGTTAAAAGAAGTGGAGAAGAAGAAACAAAGGGAGATAAATGGATAGATGACGACTATAAGATACTTTAAAAGAAAAACCAAAAGAGGTTAACGGCTGTGTGCTCGTAGACTATATCAGCTAAGAAAATTTTTATTTGTCAATAGAAACTAACAACTTTGAGAAATGAATCGAAAGTATTTAAAAGTGTGTAGGTAGAGTTTTATTAATAATAAAACTCAGTAATATTAGTCTTAGCGCTTTCAGCCTGTTAGGCCATCATCAGAGACACTACAAAGAAAGAAAAAACGGAGCTATAACAATATAATTAAATCGTGATATTCCTAAACATTGAAAAAAATAAAAAATATTGAAAAGTTACTCGTCAATAAATGTAGAAGTAGCATGAAAATTAATATATCAATAGATTAAAAAAGGGTTGCCACAATACGGTCCCTGTTCTCCACCATAACTTGAGGTTGGTTGCAATTTAAGAAAAAACATAGGGGATCATCCCAACACGTAGAAATAAACAGTCTCACCCGTTCAAAGGTCGAGAAAGATAAAAAGTTGTGCTTCGGCATGAAGCCAGCTGACCCTTCCAAGTCGCTGCCGAGAGGCGGAGGCAAGTTGGAGCACAAGTAATCGTAGAACGTTAGTGAAAATTCGAAAAAAACGGAAAAAGTACCCATCTTGACAGTGCCAAAACGAACTGAGTGACAATTGACAGTTGACAATGAAGTTGTTAAGACAATTGCCAACTTGAGAAACAGAAATGAATTTCATGAGAAATGATCAAAAGTTAAAATTGACAAAGATAAAAGTGGGTTGGTACCACTGAACCAGCTGGCACAAGTTATGGAGGGAATTTTAAATTTTAAACAACCAAACATTACAATGATTAAAAAGAATTATAAAATATACAGTGAATGAAGGTAAAAAACACATTTTTTATATAAAATTATTGGAATTAAAAGGTGCCTGACTAAAAACAACAGAATTGAGCATGCCGGCCCCAGCGAAACCGAAGTCGCAGGCAGACCAATTTTTCCAGCTATAAGAGGAGGAAAAACCGTCCTGGCCACAAAATCAGATATCACCGGAGAAGACGAGATCAACTCCGCTGTACGAAGATTCATGGAGAAGCTAGCTAGGTAACTTCAGACCAACCATTGCCAATACTCTTAAAGAGAGGAGGCACTTTGCTATTGAGATGGATTTGAGTATTAACACATGTGACATTAGTTTTATTAAACTCTCGGTGTATCTCAAGATTTTCGAGCAGATTTAATTTAAAGTTGCAATTAAAAATATTATGAAGGACAGTGACATTCTCAGAAGGAGTGAAATTGTGATTATTGAATTTAATATGATGTCCAAAAGTAGACTTGTCTGGATATCTAATGTGTTCACCCGCTCGTATGTTGAGTCTTCTCTCGGTTTTCCCTATATAAGTAGTATTGCAATCGTTACAGTTTAATCTATAAATACCGCTTTTGTGTAGCAACTCGATTTCATCCTTGGTGTGTGACAGTTGGCTTTTAATCGAATTAACATTTTTAAAGGAAATTTTAATATTGTTGCAATCCTTAAAAACTGCAGCGATATCATTGGAAATTTTCCCGAGATAAGGTAGTGAAAAGTATTTAAAATTTGTAGGAGAATCGTTAGTAGGATTCAAAGCAAGTAGGGACCTTTTATTTAGTTTGACCTTATTAATAACCACGTCAATAATAGAAGGATTGTAGTTGTTATTAAAAGCTAATTGTTTTAAAACGTTGATTTCTTTATTAAAATTATGATTGGATAAAGGTATATTGAGGAGACGGTGAACATAACAGTATATGGCTGATAACTTGTGTTGATAAGAGTGATTAGAGTGAAAATTAATTAGATGATCAGTTTGAGTGGGTTTCCTGTAGATATCAAAATCCAACTTATTATCCAGACGACTAATAGAAAGGTCTAGGAAATTAAGTGATTTGTTAACTTCAAGTTCGACTGTGAATTTGATTTTGGGATGGATATTGTTGATAAAAATTAAGAAGTCATCAATCTCAGTGAGGTTGCAATTCATAATAGCAAAAATGTCATCAACATATCTGTACCAGTGTAAGAATCGATTGTTAGGGAAATCATTCAGAATTTTATTGGTTTCTAGGTGATCTAAAAATAAGTCTGCTAACAAAGGACTTGTCCATTGCTAGGCCACTAGGTTGTCTGTAAAATGTTTTATTAAAAATAAAGAAATCTTGGTCAAGACAGACTTTGAGAAAATCCAGGATAATATTGATCGAATGAAGATTAAAGTTATTTTTAGTAAGAAACAACAATTTCATTCTAAAAAACCCTTATTTGCCTCGCTTGTATAGCCTTCCTAAAATACATAAATTAGAGATCCCAATGAGACCTGTAGTTACGTTTTTCAACTCTCCTGTATCTTCCTTTGCAAAATTTTTCAATAACTTCCTTAACTCCTCTCTTAATTACAAACCCAAATATACTGTTTTAAATTCAATTGATCTAGTTAACAAAATTAAAAACATAAATTAAAGTTCTGAAGCTAAGTTAGTTTCTTTTGATGTTAGCAATTTATTCACGAATGTTCCCAGAGAGGAAACCTTACCTATTATTAAGGACCTTATTACTAAAAATAACTTTAATCTTCATTCGATCAATATTATCCTGGATTTGCTCAAAGTCTGTCTTGACCAAGATTTGTTATTTTTAATAAAATATTTTACAGACAACCTAATGGCCTAGCAATGGGCAATCCTCTAAGTCCTTTGTTAGCAGACTTATTTTTATATCACCTAGAAACCAATAAAATTCTGAATGATTTCCCTAACAATCGAATCTTACACTGGTACAGATATGTTGATGACATTTTTGCTATTATGAATTGCAACCTCACTGAGATTGATGACTTCTTAATTTTCATCAACAATATCCATCCTAAAATCAAATTCACAGTCGAACTTGAATTTAACAAATCACTTAATTTCCTAGACCTTTCTATTAGTTGTCTGGATAATAAGTTGGATTTTGATATCTACAGGAAACCCACTCAAACTGGTCATCTAATTAATTTTCACTCTTATCACTCTTATCAACACAAGTTATCAGCCATATACTGTTATGTTCACCGTCTCCTTAATATACATTTATCCAATCATAATTTTAATAAAGAGATCAACGTTTTAAAACAATTAGCTTTTAATAACAACTACAATCCTTCTATTATTGACGTGGTTATTAATAAGGTCAAACTAAAGAAAATGTCCCTACTTGCTTTAGATCCTACTAACGATTCTCCTATAAATTTTAAATACTTTTCACTACCTTATCTCGGGAAAATTTCCAATAATATCGCTGCAGGTTTTAAGGATTGAAACAATATTAAAATTTCCTTTAAAAATGTTAATTCGATTAAAAGCCAACTGTCACACACCAAGGATGAAATCGAGTTGCTACACAAAAGCGGTATTTATAGATTAAACTGTAATGATTGCAATACTACTTATATAGGGAAAACCGAGAGAAGACTCAACATACGAGCGGGTGAACACATTAGATATCCAGACAAGTCTACCTTTGGACATCATATTAAATTCAATAATCACAATTTCACTCCTTCTGAGAATGTCACTGTCCTTCATAATATTTTTAATTGCAACTTTAAATTAAATCTGCTCGAAGATCTTGAGATACACCGAGAGTTTAATAAAACTAATGTCACATGTGTTAATACTCAAATCCATCTCAATAGCAAAGTGCCTCCTCTCTTTAAGAGTATTGGCAACGGTTGGTCTGAATTTAGCTAGCTAGCTTCTCCATGAATCTTCATACAGCGGAGTTGATCTTGTCTTCTCCGGTGATATCTGATTTCGTGGCCAGGACGGTTTTTCCTTCTCTTATAGCTGGAAAAATTGGTCTGTCTGCGACTCCGGTTTCGCTGGGGCCGGCATGCTCAATTCTGTTGTTTTTAGTCAGGCACCTTTTAATTCCAATAATTTTATATAATAAATGTGTTTTTTACCTTCATTCACTGTATATTTTATAATTCTTTTTAATCATTGTAATGTTTGGTTGTTTAAAATTTAAAATTCCCTCCATAACTTGTGCCAGCTGGTTCAGTGGTACCAACCCACTTTTATCTTTGTCAATTTTAACTTTTACGCCCGTATGCACCGTACACGTTTAATCCAGATCAAGGGTTTAATCGCGTTTAGTACCATTTTCAGCTGTGGTACTAAACGCGATTAAACCCTTGATCTGGATTAAACATGTACGGTGCATACGGGCGTTAATCATTTCTCATGAAATTCATTTCTGTTTTTCAAGTTGGCAATTGTCTTGACAACTTTACTGTCAACTGTCAATTGTCACTCAGTTCGTTTTGGCACTGTCAAGATGGGTACTTTCTCCGTTCTACGATTTTTTGTGCCCCAACTTGCCTCCGCCTCTCGGGCGACTTGGAAGGGTCAGCTGGCTTCATGCCGAAGCACAGCTTTTTATCTTTCTTGACCTTTGAACGGGTGAGACTGTTTATTTCTACGTGTTGGGATGAGCCCCTACGTTTTTTTCTTAAATTGCAACCAGCCTCAATTATGGTGGAGAACAGGGACCGTATTGTGGCAACCCTTTTTTAATCAATTGATATATTAATTTTCATGCTACTTCTACATTTATTGACGAGTAAGTTTTCAAGATTTTAAATTTTTTTCAATGTTCAGGAATATCACGATTTAATTATATTGTTATAGCTCCGTTTTTTCTCTCTTTGTAGTGTCTCTGATGATGGCCTAACAGGCTGAAAGCGCTAAGACTAATATTACTGAGTTTTATTATTAATAAAACTCTACCTACACACTTTTAAATAATTTCGATTCATTTCTTATTACCCAGTGTGTACACACCACTCAACCTCTTTAACAACTTTGATATTGATTACAAAAGAATGAATGGATATCAAGGGTTTAGATAAAGTTTTCCCAAGTGTTACCAATACTTTTAAAGACAAGAAGTGCTTTGCATTTATTGTGAATTGACACACCAACGAAAAGGTTCTTGAGTGTTTCGGCTTTTACCTGATGAAAATCCATATTGTTTAAATATATGTAAAAAACATAATGTTCTTTCAAATTATATGAAATTCAAAACTAACAACCCCCACAAGCAGAAAAACGAACACATGCAGGATTAACGAAGAGGTTATAAAAAGACAAGAATAAAGACTATATGAAAAGTGATTGCTTTAATATATACACTAAGGTGGCTAAGGACGATATTAGGGACAGTAATTTTGTCACTTTTTCCATAATAAAGCAACAAATATTATTAAAACACATTTGTAAGCTAAAAAATTAAGAATATGCATTTATTTACGACATCGTCTTCAACTGCTAAGGTTATTTCGCCTCGTGTTCTGTGTAGGCTTTGTTACTGTTTCCCAGCGCCACTTTAGGAACAGCTCTGTTAAGTAGAACCCAAAAGTGAATGGTCGAGTGGGGAATCCTACCAAGGCATCAGAATTAATTTTAATGAATTAAATTAGTTAAAAAAATCCCAGCCAACGGTGGGATTCGAACCTGGGACCCTTGGATCCACAGGCAGACACTCTACCACTGAGCCACCCACCCCCCGTAGCCATATTGTTTTTAATTTTTTTGATTTGACAGTCACACTAAAAGCGCTTGTGCGTGATTTTAGCGATGTTGCCAATTGCTTTATATTGTTACACAGCACCCTGCAGTAGTCTGCGACTGGTACAGGAACCGAACGAATAGTGAGCTGTGGTCGAAATAAGTAAAAGTACAAGTAAAAGAAAATAGAATAGTCCAGAAATGTCATTCCACGTTAAGGAAAAATCTAGACAGTTCGAGAAAGTGAAAACAAGCTATATATATATACAGTGATCTTGACGTCAGTTTTTCAGTTGTATTGTTATTGTAAAAGTTAAGTTGAAATAAATTAAGATACCAAAAACCTGCGTAATAATGAACGCTGCAAATCTTAATGACATTTATCAAATTATTAATAAAAATTATGAAGAATTACTTCAATTTTTACAACAAATTGGATTTATTAAACAGAAATATAGGTGCCAAGTTAGAAATTGCCGTCGTTACTGCGTGGTGAGACAAAAATGGGTATTAACTCATTAAATATGTCATTTTATTGTTCGAAGTGCCATAAAGATGTATCAGTACTTTCTGGAATATTTTTCAATAACATGAAAGTACCGGTTAGAAGAGTCATACAGTTAATGTGGTTGTGGGTGTGTGATATTCGTTCTCATTGTGCCGCAGAATTACTAAATGTCCATCGAGAAATGGTTATCCAACAGTACAGATATTATCGAGACATTGTTAGTTGGAAATTACTACAACCAAATCAAGCTGATGCCTTTTTAATGGGTGGTCCTGGTCATGTTCTTAAAATAGACCGTAATAACTAAAAGAAAATATAACAGGGGCAGACTTGGGCGAGAGAAGTGGATATTGGGTATCTATGATGTAACTTTAAAAAACGGTTACGTTAAATATGTACCTGATAGGTCTGCAGGCACCTTAATACCTATTGTAAGGGAAGTTGTACGAACAGGCTCTGAAATATGGACTGATGAATGGAGAGCCTTTGAAACCTAAATAGAGTGGGGTATATCCATCGCATAATCAACCATTCAAGGTACTTTATTGACCCAGACACAGGTGTATGTACCAACCAGGTTGAGGGATTTTGGAGTTGTCTCAAAATATTTTTAAGGAGACGTGGAGTGATGAGTTCACCATATTTAGCAGAGTACATAGATTTGTTTAGGTGGCGGCAAATTTTTGGTTCCACAGCCCAACAAATGTGTGAAAAATATTCTTAAGTTTTTATATATTACGTTTTTTATTTGTTTTTATATTGGCTAGTTTTTGTTACTTTTGGATTTGTATTTACTTTGGTTAGTTTTACGTAGTTCCTGTTAATTTTGTCAACAAGGTCAATAATTCTTCTTTCATCTAACCCTTTTTTGAACTATATCTATTTATTTTTTGTTATTTGTTCTAAATAAATATATTTATGGTAATACCGTTCTATATTATTTTTTGTTTATGAATAATATGACAACTGACATTTTTATTTCTATAAATGTGGTTTTGTCAAACATAGTAAAAGAAAGTACATAACAGAAATGACAGTGGCTGATTTTTCAATAGCTCCAGGCCAAATGATAAAACCAGAATATTAATGTGTTTATTTGAACCTTTTCATTTCAATTACTCTTCAATTTGAGCTGTGTCCAGGCTGTTGGAGTTTATGCCGTTTGGCGTAGCCAGGTATGGGTTAATGTTTTTTGGTGACGGCTTCGCCGCCACCCTACGATAAGTCGTTGCTTCGTTTTATTGTTGCATATTTATGGACTGGTATGCGCATTCGTAAGAAATTATGTGAATAAGTTTAAGTTTTCAATTCACTTGAAGCTGTGTCCAGGCCGTTGGAGTCTATGCCGGTCAGCGTAGCCAGGTATGAGTTGATGTTCGCCGCCATACCATAAGTCGTTGCTTCGTTTTCTTGTTGCATATTTATGGGCCGGTATGCGAAATCACAATTTTTCATTAACTACTAATGTTATCACAATCCGGCAACTTTGCAATTATATTTTCCAAATTTGACAGAAACCATCGAGTTTCGATGTTTACAGTCGTCAAACTGCTCATTTTTAATGAAATTAAATAATTTTTTTTGGCTTAAATAATTCATTTACCGCAATTTTTTTTTAAATGTGCTATTTAAAATACGCTCTTTCTGTCCCTAAAGTCGTCCGGACTCCACTAAGGTTGTACTGCATTATCTCACGGATTAAATTTTATAAAATTTTAAATTTGAGATAAGGAAATTAGGGACCAGACTTGTCAAATTATTCATAAAAAATTTATTACACATTAGACAAAATATAAATAATTTATTTTAAAAAAATCCATAATACCAAAACCAAAATCAGAACGGAACACAAATATCTAACTATCAATTTTTTAAGACATTTTTAACCTTAACTATCACAATTTTCTTTCATTCAGAGCAAACTTTAATAGAACAAGGATTTAGACACAACATCCCACCTAAGATAAATACTTCGAACTTTAAAATTTTAGGAATAGAAACAGAAATATTTATATAACACTTTTTCTAACCAATATTGTACTCCAAATATAATTGAAACACAATTTGAACACAATAACAATTCAAATCAAGATAGTAGTAATCTAATTAAAACTACACAGAACAAATCAAAACAGGATGGTATTATGTTCACTCGTGCTGATTATACAGTAATTGCTATTAATAATATAGATTATATTGACAAAATTCTTTTATTTCTACAAGCTAGCAATAATTACCGCATATATATATATACAGAAAAATATATTTAAAAAAACCTACAACATAATATTCAGGATTCAACAGCAATATATGATTCTAAGAAACTATTCAAATTAATTCATACAGATGAACTGTCAATTACCACAACTTTATTCTTTAATAAACTTGCACAAAATTAACTATGATATTAGACCAGTTATATCATTTGTCACGGCTCCATAAATTAACTAAACTTGCCGTATTTTTAAAAACTGCTAATCAGAACATTAGAATAGTTATAATATGTTTTCTGTAAAATAATACCGGTAATGATAATACCTTATTGGAATTTTATTAATATATTTCTTTCATCCCAGTTCTGTGGTTTTGAAGTTTTTCACAAAACTGTACTTCTTTCTCATTATTTCGTCATGGGGCATACCCCAAGTGTCTTTTATCCTAAAGCTAATACACTTTCGACTGATTACTCCGTTCCTGATCATTCTATATCTTGTCCTTTTTGCCACATTCTCATCAAATGTAGAGGGGTAAGGTTTAAGATCACTCCCATTGTGGCCATAATACAGTTTCTCATTGTACCAGTTATGCAAGCACAGAGTAGTCTTTATACTTTTGAGATATTAACTCTCGTAGTAGCTAAATTAGTTTTTTTACATTAGGCTACAGCCCCATAAGTGATGAATAGTCCCACTATTGTTGTATACATCCATCGCAGTATGTTCGGGCTACATCTCCATCTTTTAACCGCAGTGTTTCTGCATAACATTAGGGCTCTTGTGGTATTATTTACTACTTCTTTCTCATGTATGTTCCAGAAAAGTTTGATTTTCAGGGTTAGGCCTAGATATTTGACTTCTTTTTTTCATTCTATATTTATCCCGTCTAATTTTAATATTAAGATTTCTTTTTTATGAAAATGCTATTAGTGTTGTTTTGGTGGGGTTTATACTGTCTCACCTCTTGGCTTCATCTTTTGGTGTATTCTACTCCACTTTGGATTATATCACTCATGATATTTCTAAACTTGTCTCTAGCAAATAGACTTTGTCGTCAGCATAATCTTAACAGGGTATGCCGAGGTCAGTCAATCTGCACAGACGTTATCTTAGATAGTAGCTAAATGTGGTGCTATCTACGCCTCTATATGCAAGTGTTCTTTTGACAAATTCGTGTGGCGTGTTGTCAAATACTCCTTCTATGTCTAAGAAGGCACACACGAACATTTGTTTGTTTGTCAGTGCATCCTGGATTTCATCAGCCAGCTGTACCAGGGCAGTTTCTGTAGATCTTGCTGCAAGGTACGAATGCTGGCTGTGGTAAAATGGTACTATTTCCAGGATTTCTTTCGGTTCTTATATTATTATCAACAGCATTCTTCATTGTTTTAAATACAAAGGATATTAGTCTGATTGGTCGAAAGAATTTAAGATGTGTTGTATCCGTTTTCCCTGTTTTTGAAATAAGGGTAAGTCTGGCCCGTTTTTATGATTCTAGTATATATACTAGTTCCAGATTTCTCTGGGATATGCGGATTAATTATAGTAGTAATTCCTCCTGTGCCTGCTACAGCATCCACAGCTGGAGACAAAACGGCACAAAAGTGTTCACGGCTTACTTTAACCGATTGCTGCTGCAAATGTATTTGGCAACTATAATGGCCTCTTTCAAGGGCCTGCTTACCTTATTTAAGTCGCCTATTAAAAAAGGTGTGCTGCCAGGAAAGTGATTCTCGAGTAAGAGACAACCTTTTTTCTCCTCACTCTTCGTAATGCTTCTATTTGGTGTCATTAGAGTCATAGCTGTATACACTTTTCCTTTTGACAGAGCCTTGTGCAGTTTTGTTGCTGTAAATATAGAAATAACCTCGCAAAATTTCCAGAAGCTGTTACATTTAGCTTTTCTGATTTTAATGTTGTAGGTGGTAAGTGCCTTGGTGTAGCTCTGTCAATCTCCGCTGTGCTCACCCCTGTTATAGAGTTTTCGCACTTTGGATCTTAAGTTTGATAGATGACTGTTTTATCAAGGAGCGTCCCTACTAGTTTTATTTGATTGAATGGAGCAGCTTATTTCATGTGCCTCAAGTGTTGCCTCATTTAGTTTTTCTAGATCGCTTTCCAGAGCTAGTGGGCCCTTAAGCTAAATTTTGTTTTAGAGTCGTGTTCTATTTCTTTCAGTCTGTTTCCCTAGGATTACCCTTAAGAATCGTCTTAAACGTGTCTTTTTCTGACCTAAACACATTTACCTCGTAATCAGATAAAAATGGTTCACGCGATACTCTCCAGTTTGTAGTTAGACCTTTAGTACTCGATGTATTTAATGTGTTACATAATACATCACTTCTTGTCCTTGTTACAAATGTTGGAGTATTTTTAATATTTTGCACACTAAGGTTTTTATTACAAATATATTCTAGAAATTGCTCATCTCTTTGATTGGTGTCGTTGCGTCCCCTTATGTTACTGTGCGCATTGGCATCGCATCCAAAAAGTAATAACAATTTTTTTTTGGCAGTACTCGATACTTTAGGGGTTGAACAGGCTCATCCCCTGTAAAGTAACTAGTGTCTATTATTATGTCTTGCCGCCTCTTACCGATTTCGAGGTATGCTCGAATTGGGATGAGATTCCGCGTCATGAATTCTGAAAGGCAGGAATATTTAATAATATTCCTTACCATAATACATGTTCGGTGTACTTCGTCCATACGGTTTTAAATAACCTTTGCAGCTATACATGCAGGTCCTTTTACCTGGTTTTCGCAGGGTCATGCTTCATGGATGAGTATGAACCGTAATTGGTTGTAAGTCCTGGAAATAACAGCCGGTGCTCCCTTGGCGAGATGAATATTTACTTGAGCGATTTTAATACCAGTCTTTTCGTTCTCCATCAATGAGATTATCGTCTCCACTGATGACGGTGTATTTTCCACTGCCTTATGAGGTTGTCTCACATTAGATGTGGAGAGAGTTTGATCGCTTCGAATGACAGGGTCCGTTCGATTAGATTTGGTGGCAGTGTATTCCTCTGTTTCTTTTTTTAAATCTGGCTTGTGTCCATCACACAAGCAGCTAGATAGTTTACTTTGTATATATTAGACACCGAAATATAATAGTCATATTTGAAGAAGAAGAGGTACGTGAAAAATTTTGAATTTAATTTTTTTTTTTTATAAAAATTAGGAATCTACCAAGTTTGGCTTTTTTCATTTAAACAAAGAATAGGTACACAGAGTAGGCACACATATGAAGTTGTTAAATAAAATTCTCACTGATGAATAAATATCTAATAAATATGATTTATTTGCCAGTCATCATTATACAATATTATATTTACAACTTGGTTCAATTACTTTTTTATTTAATTTGTAAATCATGAAATGCATTATTCCAACGGCGGAAGTTTTAAAATCTAGTAACAATTTGCCATGTCTCGGTGGTTGAGAGCGTAGAGCGGCTGAAGGCGTCGAAAGTTAACCGACGTGTCGCAAGTTCGATTTACGCCCAATTCAAGCGTTTTTATTTAATATATAATAATGGTGAATGGCGGGTTGCAAACTTAATAAATTAATCGTTAAAAATTTAAAATAGTGTGTGACGAGTTGCGGTTGTGTATTGAATATCACGGTGCTTGGGAACCAACTTTAAATGAAAAGTTTATTTACTAGACTTTTTTTTCGGTCAAAGTATTTCTGAAGGGCTATAGATTGGCGCAATATATTTTTTAAAATCGGTTCCAGCAGCCGTTTTTGAGAAAACTCGATTTTTAATGAAAAAGTGACTTTTTTTTTACTTTTTTGCTTGTAACTTGCGCATTTCATATTTAAATGTAAAATGTAAAAATGACCGCTCTACAAAAAAGCATCAATGACTTTTTTCTCTAAAATCAGCCGATTTTGAGTTAAATGAGATCTCAAATCGGCTGATTTTAGAGAAAAAAGTCATTGATGCTTTTTTGTAGAGCCGACATTTTCCCATTGAAATTTACTTTTGGCAAGCCGAGAAAATGTGAAATGCGCAAGTTACAAGCAAAAAAGTAAAAAAAAAGGTCTCTTTTTCATTAAAAATCGAGTTTTCTCAAAAACGGCTCCTGGAACCGATTTTAAAAAATATATTGCGCTAATCTATAGCCCTTCAGAAATACTTTGACTGAAAAAAATTTTAGTAAATAACCTTTTCATTTAAAGGTGGTTCCCAAGCACCGTGTCTCATTTAACTCAAAATTGGCCGATTTTAGAGAAAAAAGTCATTGATGCGTTTTTGTAGAGCGGACATTTTCCCATTGAAATTTACTTTTGGCAAGCCAAGAAAATGTGAAATGCGCAAGTCACAAGCAAAAAAGTAAAAAAAAGGTCACTTTTTCATGAAAAATCGAGTTTTCTTAAAAACGGCTGCTGGAACCGATTTTAAAAAATATATTGCGCCAATCTATAGTCCTTAAGAAATACTTTGACTGAAAAAAAGTCTAGTAAATAAACTTTTCATTTAAAGTTGGTGCCCAAGCACCGTGATATATACGTGATGTCAGCAGCGTCATAACATGCTTAAGAGACGAAATAAGTGGAAGAGTCAATAAAACAAAGAGTAATCCTTCCAAAATTAGGAAAAAGAAATGAGATGCTTTTTGGAGCAAATCTACTAAAGAAACGATTAATTTTAATTTTATTCCTACAACAACGTTACTGCATTATTTTTTAATAGATCTCTATGTATTTTTATTTAAATTGATATTCAGCTAGCTAGAGCAGCAACAAAACTATCCCTGCATCTTTAATCATTTTCTTTGTTAGAAGTTTCTAAATCGCACATATAAAAGATGTACCTTGTAGGAAAATTTACAGTCATCAGTATATCTTCATGCAACAACAAATGAAGACAAGTTATTCCTTTCCAGTGCCCTTACTATACACTACACCAAGCGAAATATACTTTTCAAAATTGAGATATATGCCGAATCAACAAAGTATCAAGACAAATGGAGCCACTACTTCTCAGGAATAAAATTCTTTGTTGCCGTCCCAGTTTTCTCCTGTTTAAAACGGGATCGAAAGAAGAGAGTTATTACTCATGAGCGTACGTACAGGATACATTCGGAATTTGCATTTTCTATTTAAAAATCAATAAACCCAGAACTATTTTTTATTTAATTTATTGTAAAACTATAATTCGAAAAGAGATTACGTTTTTTCATAAATTTTGAAAAATAATTTTTGAAAATGAGTTTTAATTCAAGGCTTCAAAATTCATTTAGTAGATTGAATAGGGTGTCTCAAATATTAGCATACTCTGAACCTTTACAGTTATTATAAAATAAGATATTTAAACAAAAATCTTACTTAATAAACTATTTTAATTTTTTTTTTTTTTTTGATAAAAGTCGATGTTGTAGTTTTTAGGTTGTAATAAGCTAGGATTACTCATATTCCAATTGTGGTAATTATGCTTGTTTTCACAAGTCTGAAGAAACCATCTTAAAAATCATTGTTTTGTAAGCCTTGAACTGTAGGGGGCTTATATGGATAACATTTTTGTTTCATAATATCCTATGTACTATTCAATTAAAAACTTTGATAAAATACTATTCTTACTAAAGTGGATATATCATTTTCTAGCTGTTAAAACTCTTTTTCTAACTCACTTTTTGTTTAATTTCACTTTCTTTTTTCGAAACTACCATACTCTAAATGGTTTCTTGTAAGAGAATTATAATATTCCTTAACCGGTTAGACATTTTTAGGATAAATTTTCACATAAGAAACTAAAGTAAAGCGTGAATTTTTGTTTCATTTTATGTAGCCGCACAACATATCAAACTTTTTGTCTTTAAAATATCTTCTATTCATAATAAATCTTTTTGGTCCTTTGTACATCAAAAAAATAATATTTCAAGAATTCCTGGAACAATGTATTGTAGTGAGGAAAAATAAAATAATCCCCAAGATATTGCAAATGCTTTTGGAAATTTGTTTGAAAGTGTTTTTTTCTTTGGCAGATCCAGATGATGTAAATCTAAATTTTAACTTTTTCAATGGTAATCTGATTAATATTAGTTTAGAACCTATATCTGAAAAAGAGACAATTCCTTAATTTTTATTAAAAGATTGTATTAGAGTTTTAATCTATCCCCTTAAGACACTTTTTAACCTAATTTTAAAAACTTTAACTTTTCAAGATAGCTAGAAACTAGTAAAGTGTGTCCCGTACACAAGTCTGAAAATCGTAATGTGATTGACAATTATAGGCCAATATCTATACTGAATAACGCAGCGAAAGTTTTAGAATCAATCTTGTATAACCCCATTGTTCAGATTTGAACATTTTTCTTTATATTCATCAATTAAATTAACATCCTGTAAATGAAATTAATTATTTATTGAATTAAAATGTTTAATTTTATATGCAATTAATAATAAACACGTTCCAATTTCGTATCTAGTTCGATGTGTAAATAATAATAATAAAAATGCTGACTTATTTCAAAATTATTTTTAAAACATTGAACTAGAGAGACTGAAATTAGAATAAAAATATTTTTCTAATGTACATTTAAATAACTAAATAATATTAATTGTTATTGTATATTGTTTATTCTGTGATAATATAAATAATGTAAATGCAAACGAAAAATGAAGGATTGACTAACAAGATGTGGTAGTATACTTTAAAAAATAATCTCTGAAATAAGATTCATGAAAACCATCTTGTGGTATTAATTACAACAATTATCTTTGAAATATATTCATGGTCCTTCGAGCTAAAGTTTAAAAATTTGAAAAACCTATGGAAGAAGCAAACTTCAACATGAAGAAAAACAAGAAAATTAAGTCCTGTCAGCCTCAATAACACAGGTTCGAACAAATCCAACCAAAATCCAAAAAGCAACGCTTTAAAACCAAATCGAAGCTCGTCTCAAGCGAATTCGACTACCATACAACCAAGGTACTTCTGTTCCATTGAAGTTTTTAATACTCAAACCCAAGAAGCATTTAACGTTCGATTGCAGTTTTCCATACCAAAATCCAATAAGCACCAATGCTTTAATAACAAATCGAAGCTCGTATCAAGCGAATTCGACAACTATACAACCAAGGGACATCCGCCCGCTTCAAGTTCTACATACTCAAACCCAAGAAGCACCAATGCTTTAAAAACAAATCGAAGCTCGTATCAAGCGAATTCGACAACTATACAACCAAAGGACATCCGCCCGCTTGAAGTTCTACATACTCAAACCAAAGAAGCAGAAGCACCAATGCTTTAAAAACAAATCGAAGCTCGTATCAAGCGAATTCGACAACTATACCACCAAGGGACTTCCGCCCGCTTAAAGGTCTACATACTCAAACCCAAGAAACACCAATGCTTTAAAAACAAATCGAAGCTCGTATCAAGCGAATTCGATAACTATACAACCAAGGAACTTCCTTCGATTGAAGTTCTACACACCCAAGAAGCAAAGGACTTCCGTTCGATTGAAGTTCTACACACCCAAGAATCAACCACTTTAAAAACAAATCGAAGCTCGTATCAAGCGAATTAGACAACTATACGACAAAGGAACTTCCGTTCGATTGAAGTTCTACACACCCAAGAAGCAACCGCTTTAAAAACAACTCGAAGCTCGTATATTGGGATTTGACAACTTTACAACCAAGGAAATTCCGTTCGATTGAAATTCCACATACTCAACCCCAAGAAACACCAACCGCTTTAAAAACAAATCGAAGCTCGTATCAAGCGAATTCGACAACTATACGACCAAGGGACTTCCGCCCACTTGAAGTTCTACATACCCAAGAAGCACCAATGCTTTAAAAACAACTCGAAGCTCGTATCAAGCGAATTCGACAACTATACAACCAAGAAACTTCCGTTCGACTGAAATTCTACATATCCAAGAAGCACCACTGCTTTAAAAACAACTCGAAGCTCGTATCAAGCGAATTCGACAACTATACAGCCAAGGAACTTACTCGATTGAAGTTCTCCATACTCAAACCCAAGAAGCATCAACGCTTTAGACGGATAACTTAAATTCCATAATTTCCGAAGAAAATGCCGTTCAAGATGACCTACATGAGAAAATTTGAAAGAAAATCAAGACTCGCAACTATATATCGAATTAAATCACAGCCGCTATTGTGTTACCAACACTAATAGTTCTATGGGTCTGCTACAAAACAAAATCTGCCACCATCTCCGCCTTGGCCCAACAGCATCGCCGAATCACGCAGAGATCGAACTCCAGAGACTAGCGTCAGTCAGGAACGAAAATCCTCGTGAGTTAAGATGAGAGTCGCCAGTATGTTCAGATTTGAACATTCTTCTTTATATTCACCAAATAAATTAACATCCTGTCTATGAAATTAACTATTTATTGAATTAAAATGTTTAATTTCACATGCAATTAATAATAAACACGTTCCAATTTCGTATCTAGTTCGATGTGTAAATTAATATAATAAAAATGCTGAGTTATTTCAAAATTATATTCAAAACATTGAACTAGAGAGGCTGAAATTGGAATAAAAATATTTTTCTAATGTACATTTAAATAATTAAATAATATTAATTGTTATTGTATATTGTTTATTCTGTGATAATATGAATGTAAATGCAAATTAAAAATGAAGGATTGACTAACAATATGTGGTAGTATACTTTACAAAAATATCTTTGAAATGAGATTCATGAAAACCATCTTGTGGTATTAATTACAACAATTATCTTTGAAATCTATTTACGCATATACCTCTTTGTAAAACGACACTATTTCCAATCACCAGCATGGATTCATGAACTCGAGATCTACAATAAGCAACAGCGACATTTAGTCAATACATATGTGAATCATTAGATAGAAGAGGTCAAGTTGATGCGGGTGTATACTGATTTCTCTAAGGCTTTCGACAAAATCAGTCATGTAATACTTCTTAAAAAGCTTCAATGCTTAGGCTTCAATAATATGTACCTTACGTTATTTAGATCTTACCTATACCAAAGAAAGCAATTTGTTAACTTAAACGGATTCTGCCCAAGTATCTATATAGGATCTAATTTAGGTCCCTTGCTTTTTCTATTATTTATTAATGACCTATGTGATGAAATTAATACTAACCAATTAATATTCGCTGATGACTTCAAATTATACGCTTTAGCTGATTTATTTAAAAAATTGGTGCCTCGAAAATAGATTATATTTAGTTATTAATAAATGTAACGTAATGTTTTTTTCACGCAAATCCAATACACTACCCATATTCGATTAACAATGAACCATTCACGGAAAAAAATGTGACTAGAAAATTTTACTACAATGTTGTAGTAGTAGACTTGTAGAAAAATACTCAACAATTTGTAGAAAATTTTACTACAATTTATAGGTAAAAACTATTCATTATTGTAGCAATTGAATTGTCGAATAAAATGCTACAATAGGAAAGAATTCCACAATGTTTAGTATATTTTACTATTGTTTGTAGAAGTAGAAATTTATTACAATTATCGTAATTACTACTACTAACTTCTGAAAAAATTTGTACAAATATTAATAATTATCCCTACAAAAAATAGTAATTTTCTCTACAAAAAATAGTAATAATTTACATCCCTTCTTATGAAAAATATTCAATTTTGTTCAAAAATATTCTATAATATTGTAGAAATTCTAAGTCATGTGAACAAAACAGAATTCTGCTATTGGCCAACGTTTTCTGACGTCGATCATAAATGGCCAGACAGCAGTAGCCGTTCGCCATGTTCACATAACAAAGCATGGACATATACGAGTACCTATAACACATTATTATATTATAAGCACCGATGCGTTTGAGAAAATTTTAATAATAAATTCTATTGGTGGTAAGTACATTTATTATTGTTTTTGAATAATTTACCTTTAGATAACTAATTTAAATAACCTTAGTAGATTATTTAAAAAAAAATAGTTGTGCCTAACGATCGAATGTTGTGCCAAATTCAATGAGGTTTTTTTGTCTTAATTGTGACATACCTACTTTCTCAATTTTGTTAGTTATCTGACTTAGTCATTTAATATCCAAATCAGTGTAAAGGTGATAAATATCCCCGTTTTAATGGTATGAACAGTTCAATTGTTATTAATTTTTATTTCATATTTTTCAGGTGCAGAAAAGCCAACTGAGACTGAGGGTGCTATTATTACTGTTATTTATTACATAATGTAAATAAGACTTTGTATCTTTTATATTAAAACAATAAATTGAATATTTTATTAAGGAACATTTTTTTCTAGGTTATAATTATAATATTTATGGAAAACTACTACAAGTTTTATTAAAAATTACTACAATTTGTATGAATTTTTACTATTTATTGTGTAAAATTTTCGTATTTATTTTCATAAAACGCAATACATTTTTAATATAAATTCATAAAATGAATAGCAAAAATTTTAACAATTTGTAGAACAATTCTTATGATGTATTTGGATATTTTTACTAAATATTGTAGATAATAACTCTACAATACATTCTCTACAAATATTTGGAAATTTTTACTACAAATTGTCCCTGTCCCTATTTGTACTATTTATTGTGGAGAAAAAATCTACAATTGTAGAAATTTGTTCTACAATTTTTTTTCAGTGTTGGAACTTACTGAAAATAATAGGGATCTTGGAATTATTTTTGAAAGCCAATTAACGTTTAATAATCATATTTACCAAATAGTAATTCAGCTTACCGTACATATGGATTCATTTGGAGAAACTCTATAAATTTTAGAAATATTTCAACTTTAACATCTCTCTACTTTAGCTTGGTTAGATCTAAATTAGAATACTGATCTTTAATTTGGAGTCCCACATATTTTCAGTATATGCTATTGATTGAATAGGTTCAAAAAAATTTTTACAATTTAAAATTGATGGAGATGATTCTATTAGAGGTATGGACTACATTATTCTATAAAATAATTTTAATTTTATTCCTTAGAAAAACGTAGGATGCAGGGTTCTGTTTTATACTTACATACACTCTTAAATAATAAAGCTGATAGCTCTGAATTATTATATAAGATTGATTTTTAAGTTCCTCAATAATAAAAAAACAGCGATATTGGCTCTTGTACAAAGTTTTGAATCAAATTTACAAATAATAAACTTATTGGAGGAAGTGAACACCCATTTTAAATTATCTCAAGCTGCCACTGTTTATTATCATTAGAATTAGAGTTTTATTTGAATAACCTTATTAATACAATCATTATTAGTCATAGTTTGTTTTTCACATAATTCTTACTTACTGTGTCAACTGGACTTTTCATTATTAGCCTGGACAAAACTCATCATTTTTTATCAAGACATTCTTAGGCTATTGTTTAATTTTTATTTGAATGGGCTTGATGATCTCAGGCGATATTCTCACTTTAAACGAGCTATTTTGGCCCTACGCACTAGATATTTGTATCGCCAAAAATTTCTTTAAGAAAAGACTTTGTTGTTACTTTGCCCTTAACCTTGCTAGTGGGTTACCAATGCTAATCCCTGCCCGCCTCTTGAAACTTGCATAGGTTTTCGTTTAAGGATTCTTTTGTCAGAACTATTTTTGACTATTATCAGTTGTCTTCGCGTTTTCTTTTGTTTGCAAGTTTATAATTTTATCCTTAATTTGTGATATCAATATGTAGATGCAATCACACTTTCGTTACAGTCACTTATTTTTATGCAGAGTACCAAAAATATATCAACCTAATTGTGGAATTGAGCGCAATAATTTTTCCAATGAATACATCACACTTAATTTATAATAAATTATAAGCTGCAATACCTAGTTTAACTGAGTGGAGAATTTATCATGTTTGCCTAAATTTGCCAGGTTCACTTTTAGAAAAAAATAATAATTCTTCCTGGTCGTTTTTTTACATTCTCAACTTCCCTTTATATTTTATGATTGTTTATAATAAGAGAACAACACATATTCTAGCTATATCCTCCGCTTATCGTTTTTTTTTTTGTTATAAAACTTTTTAGACAGTTGTTAACATATTTTCTGGTATACTTTTATAAATCGCTAAATCAATTATTTAATTTTTCTAATTTATTAAATTCTGCGATATCATATTTATTCGTTGCCATCTTGATTACAGGAATAGTATACTGTTTAAAGAGTCATAAGGTACATTTACATCTGACAATTATTGCATGAGATTTATGTCTGACTCAAAAATATATGTCCGAGAGAAATTTTTGTGTTTACACTGGACTAAACAACTGTCAGACATAAATATAATGCAATAAATGTCAGATGTAAACGTACCTTAAGAAGTAGTTTTACATAGAGACACGATCGCACCTATTATTTTGGGATAGATAGCTGAAATCTCTGTATTTCACTTACGTCATGTTAATATTTTAGTTCGGAACTATTTTAGTTTATAAACGAATTATAAATAAATAATGGTAAATTCATATGTCTTAGGTATTAAACATTTAAATTGTTTTCTTTCTGACAAACGCCAATGGTTTTTTACTGCGCGAAATAAGACCTCAGAGGTTTCATCCATAAAGAAAATTTGCGCCGACGCCCCAGCCGTTATTCGAAAATACGAAAGATTGCATTGAAAAGTAAATTGTTTCTAGCCGTTCCGATTGGAGAATCGCTAGTCGAGAGAATTTTAAGTTTTATGTCTGTCACAATTTTTCTTTTTATGATTGAGCGAAGAAAAAATAATGTTTGTTACGAGTGTTAAAAAGTCAGTTTATTTTTCTAATTAAATAATGTTTAAAGTATTTCAATAAAAACTGATAAATAGAGAAGAACAGTTTTATTAATATACAAGGATTGTTTTAAAAGCAGGACTGCTGCAGTGCTGTACAGTTAATTTATATGAGAAAATACCCAATCAATCCGTTCTTAAATTTTGTTAGTAACATTGACGTAAACGCTTTATCAATTAAACAATAATTGCAGTAAAAACTATTTGTCTTAAAGTACGGTCCCCCTTGAAGATTCTTTTCAAATGAGACGCGGTGTATTTTGGAGCCTTTATTTACGATAATTTAGATTATTTCTGGTAATTGTTAGATTAACAGTAGGGCGTGAAACATGGTATCTTCGAGATAAATTTCGCACTGACTTTCCCATTGTTTTTTGTCGTCTACACTGAACTGTAACCGTTACAATGAAACGCTATTGCTAAGTTCTAAAAAAACGCCATTTTGATTTCACGCATAACGTCACAACTGGATTAATACTCATGTGCAGTAAAGAACTGTCACAACTCAGTATCAGCACTGCTACATTATGGTCATTATGTATTATATTAATTTGCAAATTTTAATGTATATTTGGGTCTTAAATTTGGTAGTGTTTATATCGTCAGGTTACTGCCAAAATAAGTCCTTTTTTTTATTTTTTGAAGTTAAGTGCATGTCTAACATTAGAACTGTCTAAACTATGTACTGACAGAACCAGATACGTTGATACGCATGTGCACATAAAAGAATAAGTACATTACAAGAATTATATTGGCAGCTAAAACAAAGCAGGTGCATTTATGTTAGATTTAAAAATTATTTTAATTTTACTTTGTGTATAAGAAAATACATTTTCATTAAATGCATATGAAATTAAAATCACAAAAGCGTACAGAAGATGTACGCCCATTTCGGTTAAGAAAAAATAACACCTACTCAAATTATGTAAAAGTGATGTAATTCCTGTAGAATACCATCAATATTACAAATCCTTGCTTACCTCTTAAGAGGTAAAAGATTTAGTTCCAGAGCCAGTAGCTAAAGGTTCTGATATAAAAGAACGTCCTTTAGAAGAGCAGAAACAACAACAGGTACTTATACTTATTCAAAAAAAGGTAAGTGCACAAAAACTGCTAAATACTTTGGTAGTTTTTAAATTTTATGATAAATTGTTCTACTGTTAAATATCCAATTGTATTAAAATTCAGTTCCTAAGTAAAAATTACTTTTTCTTTCATACCTGATTATTTCTCTAATGTTAAAGTTTTAAATATTAATAACTTAAAACTGTAAAATTGTAATTTAACTTGTTTCGACAGTAACTCGACGATATAGCACTTGTGTACTTGCTTATACTATATTTTTATATATGCCAATCTTAGTATTACAGAAATGATTTACATAAACAAAAAATATGGTATACAAATACGTAAAACTTATTTATCCCTCGTAAAACATATTTTTTTTTCATCCACAATTATTAATTTCTTAAAAATCGCCACTTTCCAGACGAAAAATCTTGCAATGTAAGGGTTTCGTAGTACCCCACTTACAAAGTTCATTTTTGACTAATTATAAAAGAAAAAATAATTATTTGTAGGTGAAGATTAAATCTGTGCTACTCTGGAACCACTTTTTCAAAATTCAATTTTTTTTTTTAATTGAGAAAATGTTTAAAAAAGTCAAGTTTTGTATTTTGTTTTAGAAAAAAAACAAAATTTAATTTTTAAAAAGTATCTCCAGAGGAGCACAGATTTCTCTTTTAACTACACATAGATATTTTTTCTTTTAAAAAAAGTAAAAAATAAACTTTACTACGAAATCCTTGCACGTTCTACTCTTCATAAATCGTTTTCAATATTCAGTTTATTTCATGCAAAAATGCAGAAACAAAATGCTTACAAGAGAACAAGCACTGGGAAATGGATGAATATTATTTATTTGCCAACTAAAATAATACTGATGACACTTTGCCCCTTTAATAGAAAACGACGCTTGCAATTTACACAGGTACGTCATATTTGTAGCCGATTACGAGTAAAAAATATTGGTTTGGAACTTAGCCCTTTATAGGGGATATATGCTATGTTTTTTTTTTTTTAATATTGACTTTTCATAAGATTTTTACATTTTTCTAGGACATTTTATTTTCCAAATACCCTGCTATACGAGTTTGCCCTGATTACAATAAGTAACCTAAGTTGTCGTGTGCGCATGTGGCACCTGTGTGGCAGGTTGTGTTCCCTAAAAATATCACCAATTTTGCTATTTCCAACCTCGTAAATGGACAAGTTCAAGTTTAAGGTGTAGAATATGATTAAGGGAAACCATGAAAACCTATATCACGATACTGTACAAATATTCTTTTCATATGATTGGGAAGGGTTTTATCTGATGCTTAGGGGGGCTGATTACAGCAGATCCTGGAGTTCAGCGGTAAGTGGGAGTTCTTAGGAGTCTGAAAGTAGACTTAGATTTGGTTGCAGCATTTTTCTTTTCGGTTTTAGAAAAAGTGGGAGTCGACAAGGGCGCCATGGGGTTTATAGTGTGTCTCGGCAGTGTGTGTTGGTGCCTTTCACAGTGTGAGATACGTATTTGGTTCCTGAGGGTTTGGAAACATGTGAAAATGGGGATGCTGGAGATGTTTTCGAAAACTTCGCTGCTGGGAGAGCGATAGAGAAGGTATTGGCAACGTCTGAGTATACGTGTCTCGAATGTGGTGAATTTGTGAGCCAAGTGTGTGGGAAGTACGCTGTAGGGCACAGTTCTGTACTCGGCAACGGTGCGGATAAAAAAATTATAAGTGTGAATTAGGGTGTTTGTATTGCACCCCCCCCCCCCCCCATTCGTCTGTACAAAACCCCAATGAGACTGGCTCCTTTTCGCATCTTATCAAGAGGACGTTGGACATCAGAGGACCAGTTGAGTGTACGAGAGAATCGTACTCCCAAATAGTCAACTTCGGTATGTTGAGCGAGCCTGACTCCCAGGAGATTTACATTGTCGAGTTGGGGTTCTGGAAGGTTCTTTGAGAATTTTGGAGTTTAAAGACGATAAATTGTGTTTTCTGTGGATTTACTGAGATCCTCCATTTGCTACACCAGCGAGAATACTGGTTTCGATTTTGGGTTCGAGTATTTAGTTACTCAGAATTTTTAACTACCGAGAGTAGAGCTGTATCGTTGGCGTATAGGAGGCATTTGGACGAAGAGTGGTTTGGGGGGAGGGATATAGATAAGGTAAAGGAAATAGGCCAGGACGGAGCCCTGTGGGACGCTAGCAAGTGGGGTAAATATGTCTAACAGGGAGTTGCCCTCTTTGACAATGATTCTTTTGTCAGTGAGGAAGAAGTGTATGAGTTTGGAGATTTGGGGGGAGATTTATGTTCATAATCTTTTTGAATATGTTGGCATTCTAGATTTGGTCTAAGGTTTTTTGAACGTCTAAGAGAACGGCTGATGATATTTGTTGGGAATATACTGCCGTGACCTCAGTACGGATTTAGTGTCCTTGTCTGGTTTGGGTATCAAAATGGTGTTAGCGGATTTCCAGGCAAGTAGAAAATATGAAAGGAAGAGACAGGAGTTTAGAAGGGTGAAATGAGAAAGATGGTTTCAGGAAGATGCTTCAGCGTTCTTCTGTGTATGGAATCAGGAAGTGAGGGGATTTTCGACTTTCAAAGGTGGGACTGGGTTGGCAAGTGTCTGAAGGACGTTCTGTTTGGTCTCGTGTATGAATTGTTAGTCAAAGTGGGGATTGTCGGGGGTTTTGAAGGTGGCTATAAGGTGGGTTTTCTGGGGTAGTTTTTTCGTCGCGGATTGAGTGGATTACTCCGTCGATTTGGAGGTGGGGATAAGTTTTAGATTTTAGACCCGCGATAAGTCGGAATTTATCCCAAAACTTGGAACCATCCAGGTATGATATTTAACATCCTTTTATAGAAAAAAACTTCTGTTTTTTGGTACTTAGTCCCTTATTCAAGTATACTATTCTATGGCGCATGATATTGTTGTACTAAGTACCAGTATACGATAATTCAAAATAAAAAATGTTTCCTCAATAATTAAGTATTCAGCTCTCTAATAGTTTATATTCCTACATTTTTACTTTCCTGTGGCTATACAGATAAGGAAAGTGTATTAATCATTTTTTTTTTTGAAGGATTTTTAAATTTTGAGATCCCCTGGGTCCGTTTTAACTATTTTCGCGATGATGTCTGAACGTATTTCTGTATACTCATGAACGGGTATAGAAAAAAACACCAAATTTTAAACTTAAGCTTTATTTCGGCTTGTAGTGAGCTGATTAAATTTTAGGCAGAGTCGGAATATCTGGGAAGTACTTTATGGGGTCGTTTTTCTACTTTATGAAATATATCTGTTATTTACGCTTGAAAAAAATTCTTTAATTACTTGCAATAATATTCTCTATAATTTTTGTTTTATACAAAATGTTCCTAAAATTACCCGTATTGGACAAAAAGTTTAACTAAAACTTGTTTGCGATATCGATCTCTACAACTTTTGTTCCATCAAAATTTGAAGAAGAGTAAAATTTTAATTTTTTAGTATTTTCGTTGGCAATGAATAATATTTAATGAAGAGATATTTTGATTAAGATATGTATGATTTAGTTTATCCTCTAAAACTTTATAGGGGTAATAAAATTTGTTGTAAAAAATAACCGGAAAAAGACTGTAATAACTAGACAGGAAAGTCATGTGTTGGATACATGAGATTTTTATATCTATTGTGCAAAAAGTTAAAATGAACACACACTTTTTTATTTTCTCTCCCGCAGTTTTTTTCTTAATGTGTGTTTATTTCTGTCCTTATTTTGTAGATTTTTATTTTCCTGTATATTAATATTTTTTCTTTTGTTACTTTGTATTTATTTTAATTGCTATAGTTCCTACCTGTCGTGTAAATTGGGTATATTTCGTTGGATATTGTAAAAATTAAATTAAAAAACTAAGTGGCTGTAGCCCACTTGACCATTCAGTGTTGGGTTCTAATTAACAGTGCTGTTCCTGTTGTGGCGCTGGGAAACAGCAACAAAGCCTACACAGAACACACATTAATAAGAATTCAAAACACAAACTGAGACTGTCATAAAAAAGTCATAGGAAAACATAATTTACTGGAGAAATCATCATAAATTGTCCAATTATTTATTATTCCTATTATTCACAATAATATTGCAATTGAAAAAAATTTAAAAAAGTGCAATACAGATGATTAATTTTAGAATAAATTTTCACACAAAAATATCGGTAAAATGTCGATATTCTCCATTTAATTATTTGAAAGTTGTCAAGCGTAAATATCACAATATATTTATTTGACTTTTTATATTCCATATCGTCTATTAAAAAACATTATTTAACTGCAAACAGGCACTCATGTGCGTACACAGATTCGGCACAGTAAATAATAGCTTTGTTTATATGAAATAACATATGCGAATGTATTGTAAAATATCGAATACGTGTCTCACAAAAAACCCATTTAAAAAATTACAAATATTCCATAATCGCGTAGCTTTCGATGCAACTACGTCCATAAAGTATTTGAATATTCGTTGAAATTGAACGACCTGTCAAATATGTCAATCCATAGTTGAACAATAAACACAATAGATGAAATATACATCATCGGATCCATCGGTAACGAAGTAAAATTTAATTTTTTTTTTTGAAGGCTTTTAGGTCATAAAACGAATTAATTTTTTGTTTGTAAATCACAGTAATATGAAACATTTCATTAATTATTCGATTTCCACAATTCTAGTGGTACAAACAGAACTCGATTTCACTTTATAATGCTGTATGTAATACTATAGTGCGGAATGTGTTTTTTTTCACACTATACTGTGTTTTTAAAGTAGGAGGAGCGATTTTAATTTGACTTCTGATTGGTCAGATTGCAGTCAGTTTCACACATTACTTCTTAGCATCAGCTAATAATTGATATTGTTGACAGTTTTAACAATTTATATTTTGATATATCATCATTATTACTTAGTTTTTACTTTATTTCGTAAATAATAGTTCTTTTTAGAACTTCAGTTAGCAATTGTATTGAATTTCTACCATTATGGATTCTTCTTCATCCAGTACTATTAAGGGTAGCAATTTATGAAAAGCCCTATAAGAATGGGAAAACCACTTATTATTTTACATGCTAATTCTGAAGAGAATTTTTAGAAAATACATTATTGGTTTTAAAAGCAAAAAGACGGAATATTACCGTGAAAAGATGAATTCCGAAGTATTCCAGAAAAACAGAAACAACTTTATACTGATTTTTTAAAACTAAAAATTGATAAATTTCTTACCAAATTTTATTTATTAGAAAATAATAAACCATTTACAAAATTGTTAATTCACGTTTAAAACACCATCTAATACATTGGAGATAATCTTAATTTAGTATAATGAGCTAACATTACTTCCACAATAAATATTTTAAAAATATTTACTGTCGTTAATGGGGTTATGATTGACAACCTGTGTTATTTTTAACAGGTCTGTTATTTTTTAAACACACAGAAATAACAAGCTGCTCACAAATAACGTGTCTGTTAAAAATAACATTACTTGTCAATCATAACCCCGTAATACATAGGTATGTATAGTCACTTTAAATTAAAAAATATAGGTAAAAATTACAACTTAAGTTAAAAGGACCTACAATATTATTAGTAATGATATAGGGGGTTATGATTGACAACCTGTGTTATTTTTAACAGGTCTGTTATTTTATAAACACACAGAAATAACAACCTATTCACAAATAACGTGTCTGTTAAAAATAACATTATTTGTCCATCATAACCCCAATAATGTTGACATGTAGTGTTATGAAAATGTTACTTCCAGTTTTCAAAACAAATTCTGACTTATAGTCCTGTAAATTTTTAAATGTCTTCATTTGACCTTTAGCATATTAATCATGGGTTAACACTAAATAAGCTAGAATGTCCATATTACTCATAAGAGAAATTCCAGTCACTGTGTGATACAGTTGTCATTCACTAATTACCTTTTAAGTTTATACCTTTAACAAATATATCATTGAAACTGTAAAATGATCATATTTTTATGTTTCATACTAACCTTCATCTTGATATTTTTTTAACAATTTTTATTAATATTCAATATCCCTTTAAAAAAATCATAATCCTCAAAAAGTCGATTTCAAAAAAAAAACATTTCTAATAACGTCAACAAATCAACGCTTATATTAAATTTTATTTGACAGTGACAGTTCGTTTTAGATCATAATAATGTGAAATTTAGGACCGTTGTCTGGAAACAATAAAAACATCGACTCCTACGACATTTATTTGTTCCTTAACCCCTCATTGGCCGTTCGTCGACTAGGGGCGATAATAACAACCAGGGGCAGTTTCTCCATTGGTTCATTTGTGCAGTGAACACTAAGTTACATTTCATAAAAACACATTATTTTAAAATATTAACAAAAATATTAATTTAATTTTAATTTTATTGTTTTTATACGTGTTTATATTTATTTTTGGGTACGCCACTGCGATCTGGCTAATTGTGTTTTAGTGGCGCGCTTTTATAAGTGAGCCCGCGGGAGTGAAAAGCTTTCTTAAAAATTTTTAGCTAAAAAGAGATGTCACACGTAGATCCCTGAAACGTAGTAAAACAATGAAAAAATAACTTAAATCAGCTTCAATAAAATCAAGGCAGGCTTTGTAAAATAAATCATAATATTTGACTTTGCTAAGAAGGCGATTTTGACGTTTTAATTAGCTTTCGTACATTGGTGTTGTTGTTAACAACTAAAAATGGCTCGTGTTAAAGCTGTTTCTGACGAAATAAGGAAAGTGTTAATTCACTTGAATGTAAAGAGCCGAACTTCTTCCCAAATCGCTGACAGTATTGATGAATCAAAATATACAGTTTAAAATATTATTACACTGTACAAAACAACTGGATATTTGGCTCAAAAACTGAGAACTGGAAATTATCCGCAATTTTCCAATGCCAACTTAAGAGCTTTAAAAAGGATTATCAAGCAAAAGTGGCGTGCTAATTATAACAAATTGAGAATGTTGTTACGCTGGTTTTTGGTATCACAAATTATTTGAACTCAACTTTTACAATAACTCAATTCAACTGACACAATAACTTTAACTGATAACATTAACATTTAACGTCTATCATAAAACTGTCCCCTCTGACGTCAGGTCGTCGCCTTATATAGCTTACGTCTCCTTCTGGAAACTTCTCGAACAATCTGGACTTTCCTTTGACAAGGAATGACATTTCGAGACTTTTCTGAAATATTATATCTTCTTCATTTATTCGTACCTTTATTTATGATAACCGCAGCACGATACAGGGTGCTGCGTAACATTGCTCCCTCCTCTCTAGTTATTCGCCCCGAATAACTTGACCACTGGGACCCAGTTAGAGCTAACGGAAAGGATCTGGACCACGGCATGGCGCTAACTTCCCAATGTGAACTAGCTTGGATTTACTTCCCGCTAACAGCTGAATGCGGTATATCAGGTCGTTGATTTTTCTTAAGGACGGCGTAGGGGCCTTCCCAGTTCCGTTGCAATTTCTGGCAAAATCCTTCTGTCACCTCTCTTAAAATGTGACCCTGTGGCACGCCTGTCGATTCTAGCTTCTGCTTTATCGCTTTTGGCTTCCAGTCGTTCCCGAGCGAATCCGTAGACATTTGTCCTGCCATTGCATACATCACATTTTTTACACCAATCCGCTACATCCCGTCGGCAATTGACCCAATAAAATATTTTCCAAACTCGTGCCAGTGTTCTTTTAGTACCAAAATGTCCTCCCGAACGGCTACAATAAAGTTCCTCCAACACACTTCTGACATGTGATTTTGGCAGTACCACTTGGCAAACTACATATACTCCAACAGGGCTTTCCCACTTCCGGTACAATAGTCCATTACCCTTTAATAGCTCCACTGTATTTAGCTATATCTTGCCAAGTAGGTGTAACTTTATTTTTGAGCCATTCTCGAACAATTTTCAAATCATTGTCTTTCTTCTGCCCCTTTCTCAGGCTTTCAAGGGTGATTTCTTCTTCATCGACCTCTAGTTTGATAGTGATTGCCCGAAGGGTAACTTTATCAACTGGTTCCTCCCGTTCTCCGAGCCCATTACTATACCGGCATTCTCGTTCTAAACAGGGTCGCCTGGAGAGAATGTCTACGTTGCTATGGAAACGGCTTCTACGATGCTCTGCTTCGTGATTATCGCTAGAAAGCCGGCTCGGTGTGGGTGATTGACTTTTTCGGGACGCATAGCTGCTGTGACTAGTTCTTGTCGGACTTCGTGACGGGCTTCGGAAGATTGATCTATGTGACTTTCCGGCCTCATTTCCTGATTTTCTATTCATAAAACGAGCTTTGCTTTTACAGGTTCTTTGAAGGTGCCCGATTCTTCCGCATTTAAAGCATCTTCTGTTCTCATTTTGACTATTTTGTTGCATATTTTGTAGGATATTTGATATTTTCGAGAGGGTAGGTTGGGGATTAACATTACTATTGGCCTCCTCACTTTCCAAGGATTTTATTTTTCTTATTTTTGCGCGAGAAGATCTGGATAGGAGTTTAACCGCTTCATATTCCTGAGCTGCAATCAGTTTCTCCCTCAGCGTCTTGTGATGTCGTAGACGAAGGACTTGCTGCATTTCCACATCTTGTAGTCCATCAATGAATGCTTGTATTCCGAGTTGTTCTTGGAAATCTTTCGGCACCTGTGGATAGGCCAGATGAATCAACTTTCTTATATCAGCCTTAAATTCCTGTAGACTCTCATTATGTTTCTGACTACAACCTTTAGCTGGCTTTGGAATACCCGTTGCAAATGCTGCTGGCCATATCTTGTCTTCAAAGCTTGGACGAGAGATGAATAACTGGGTTCCTCTTGAGGAAGTAACTGTAAAACGGTTGCTGCCTGGCCTCGCATTGACACTATTAATGAAGCCGCTATCTCTTTCTCGGTCCATCCATTAGCTCTAGCTGCAGCTTTAAATTGGAGTCGATATGATTCCCATGTTGTCTGACCGTCAAACGTGGATGGTTTAAGGGTCTTGCTAGTATAGTTTTGTGGAACTGGGATTTGAATGTGGCTTGGTTCGGTTATGGATGAAGACGAAGTAGTAGTGTTTGCAGCTTTAATGCTGTTTACTAAAGCTTGGCTGTAAATTCCCTTACTTAGCCATTTCAGCTCTAATTTTCCTTTCCAACTCTACTCTAGCCTGTTCTTGTTGTTCTGAATTAGCTTTCAAATTGTCTTGCTGTTTCTCTAAATTAGCTTTTAGATGCTCTTGTTGTTGTTCCAACAGATCTATTCTTATTTTAAGCTTGAAGGTTTCCTGGATTTGTAGCAAACCGTTCATAATTTCTACCTCAGCTTCCCTACGCCTTTCTTTTTCCTTCTCCTCTTCCTTCCTACGCCTTTTCTTTTCCTCCATCCTACGCTTTTCCTTTTCTTCCTTCCTACGCCTTTCCTTTTCTTCTTCTTCTTCCTTCTTACGTCTTTCCTTTTCCTCCTCTTCTTCCTTCCTCCACCGTTCCTTTTCCTCCTCTTATTTCTTCCTATGCCTTTTCTTGTCCTTTTCTCGCCGTTCCTTTTCCTTTTCCTGTTTCTACTCTTCTTACTTCCTACGCCGTTCCTTTCCCCCCTTTTTTTCCTTCCTACGCCTTTCCTTTTCCTCTTCTCGCCTTACTCTTTCCTCTTCCATCCTCAAAAATCATGCTGGTGGGCCTGAAGTATCCATGCCTGCTTCGTACTTAGTGGATCTAGTATTTACCATGAACTTCTACTTTGTATCCCACCACTGTCACCAATGTTACGCTGGTTTTTGATATCACAATTTATTTGAACTCAACTTTTACAATAACCCAATTCAACTGACACAATAACTTTAACTGATAACAACGTTTAACGTCTATCATAAAACTGTCCCCTCTGACGTCAGGTCGTCGCCTTATATAGCTTGCCTCTTCTTCTGGAAACTTCTCGAACAATCTGGACTTTGACGAGGAATGACACTTCGAGACTTTTCGGTAATATTCTATCTTCTTAATTTACTCGTACCTTTACTTATGATGACCGCAGCACGGTACAGCGTGCTGCGTAACAATATTATGAAATCAGGCAACGGGAAAAACATTTTCCAAACAATTTGTCACAGAGCTGCCAAAAAAACTGAGATTTAAAACTTACAAGGTATGCTTGAATAATGTTTGCTTCTTGTTTGTTTTTAATACAATAATTCATAGGCAAAAGAGAAGTCTTTACTGACAAAGTTTCAGAAGAAAAATAGAGAAGCGTGGGCAAAGAAACATTAGTAATGGTCTCCACACCAGTAGAACTCTATTAGTTAGAAGGACGAAGCCACATTTAAAGTATGCATTGTTGATTGAAGGGGTCGTGTCCTAAGAACAAAAGAAGAAGTGTTTCAGAATGACTGTCTTAGAAAGAAAATTAAGTTTCCTGCTTCTATTTTGATTTGGTGAGCAATGTCAACTTAAGAAGTGGGAACTTACACTTTGTGGAAGGTATTATGAATACTAATAAGTACATAAATTAAAAAAATGGGTTTAAATAATATGGAATGTATCTTCCAGCTTATCACACGGCTAAAAAAGTAAAAGATTGGATGTTAGAAAACAATATTCCACTTTTAAAATGGACGTCCAGTAGCCCAGATCTATTGAAATGTTGTGGCATATCAGGAAAAAAAAAGCTCAGATCAAATCCCGCAAGAACTGTTCTAGAATTGCGAACCCGTCTTTAAAAAATTTGGAACAGTTTTACAGCAGATGACTGCCAAACATTAAATAACACTATGTCAAGGTGTATCGAATCAGTAATCAGTCGAATAGGCGATGTAACGTAGTGATTATTTGCTGTTATTTGGTTTCGTAATTTTTTTTTTTAATATATAGTTTTTTGAATTAATCTGATTTTTTTGTTACAAAAAAAAATTGAATTATATGCTAAAATTAAATAAACATATCATATGTTATCAGAAATATTACAGTATTTAATACGTTTTTCGTTAATATGGCAAATTTCTTTAAAAAACATTGTTTTGGCAGTCACTCTCTACAATAATGGTATTTGACCAGATAGCTCTCCGTCTATAAAATGGTGTTGCAAAATACTAAGAATGACTGTGTTGACAATGAGCCTTATGTATAAAGCAGTCAATTCCGATAATTCGAAATAAAAATATAAAAATAATAATAATTATAACAATAATAGAAATACATACCCTTAATAATAATTTTCTTCTAAAATAAAATGTTGACATCTTACCTGAAAAAACGAAAAAGAAAATTAATTATAAGATAAAAATTAATAAAAGGAAAGGAAAACTCAAAGTCAACCTCAAATTTATACAAATTTATAAGTGCCAACGTGAAAGCCTGTTAAGACAGAAAAAAGGGTGGGTAAAACTTTATTTATAATTTGTTTTAATAGTAGATACAGTTTATATGGGGTAATATACCTTATATTAAAAAAAAAATATTTATCTCAGGCGATTAGGATTATTGTTTTTATTAAAAATCGCCAATTTTAATAATAATAACAAGTCAATATTATTCTTTCTTCATTTTTAAAGCTACTATCAATAAAGGTATTACTTGAGCTTAACCTACGATCAATTTTTAATTTTGTGCTAGATTTGGTTTGACAGAGAAAAAAATTATAACCCTTTGACATTGGTTGTTTTTACTTAGATTTGCATAAAAAATAAACAGAACTGCAAACATGTTTTACTATCGTAATAACGAATAACAACATTAAATACTTTTCCTCCACATTTATCACTGTTGTCATTTTCATCAAGGAATGATAAGAAGGCACATTTGCTGATTTTAAAAGTAATTTTGAGGTTAAGATAAAATAAATATTTTAAAAATAATTTAATTATTCCTCATCCGGGATTTAAGCTCCAGGTCCTTTCGCATGAAAACTCACTACTCTATCTCTGCACTAACGAGACCAACATTATTTTTAATACTGATAATTGGAATGGTTTTAGTGTTAATAAAATTTACGATTTATTTGTAAATATAGACGAACATCTAGATATTTTAATAAAACGTTAAAAATATAACTTATCAACAAATGTTTAAATTCTGCGTTTGATTACAAATTTTTAACAAAATAAAATCATGATTTTTCATCGGGATAACGCTGCAGCCTACAAGGCAGGATATTTTTAAAACCAAATTACTTTTGACGCCAGAATAATAACTGGTATAATTTAAGAACCTCCTTTTTTGCTATACTCCTCAGTAGAATTTATAAAATATAAAAGTCTCTACAATTATATATCCGAATAAATTCATATTGCGAGATAATTTACCACATGATCCTCGCAGAATAATATTATCGCTCCGAACAGTAACCCCAAAAATTTGAATAAAAACGAAAAACAAAGAAATTAAAATTCCACTTTTCCCCTTTCGCTTTGTCGAATTCCTAATTCTGCATCTCCAATTCCAGTCATTAATTGCGTTACCATTACCGTGTTCACTGTTTTATCATTCCGAGTTGATATACGGGCCTCTAACTCCAGCCACTGCGTCGATCATTAACAATTTAGAATTTCTTCTCATTCGTTCGTTTGATCGACTCCAAAGCGCGGCGAAGAATAGGGAATAGGAGCTGAGAGGACGCCCGATGGTTCAACTTATAGGAAGCTGGACAAAAGTCAAATAATACAATCTTTTTTGTATGAACTAGAACCTTTAATACGTTAATATTTAGAGGATATAGTTGTGTTAGGATATGGTACTGTTAGTGTTTTGTAAAATTTTCTTCGATTTATTTAAGCTCATTAAGCTCAATCTTCCGTTGTCAGGTCTAGTCTACTACTACTACTACTACTACTACTACTACTACTACTACTACTACTACTACTACTACTACTACTAGGGGCGGCTGGTGACCAAAATTTTGGGGGTTCACAGTAGCAGAATATAGATCCCGGTACAGATATAGTTAAAAAACTGTCAGTGTTTTAGAAAGGTATATTATAAACTTTCTAAAACACTGAAAGTTTTTTCATATTGTACTGATACCTATATTCTGTCACTGTGAACCTCCCCACGAGCCGCCACTGACTACTACTATCTGTACTGTTCTAAGAAAGTTTTATTATAAATTGAACATTTATGCAGAATTGAAACATAATGTGCAAAAAACGCGTCTCTGCGCAGGACGTTGCGTATGTCTGTAAGCATGCGCAGTATGCATAACTGGTCTTTGCAGCGTTGTCAGGTATATTAATCAAACCTGGCATAAAATAACTTTGAATGAATTTATTTTTAAATTAATGATTTAGATAGTTTAGATCTATGAACTATCGCACTAAAATAACTTATAAACATTTAAATAATCAACTGATAATATTTATGTGAAGTAGGTACACAAATATATTAAAGACGTGTTCACCATGCGACACCTAAATTTAATATTGGCAGAACCGCTCAAATCGGGAGTTATATGATGCTTACCTTCACATGACCATTTCATTATTTATAATCTTTCAGTATGTAGTGCAATTTGTGATATTTTAGTTAGATTTTGTGTTTTATTATTTAATTACACGGTGATAATACCATTTTTGAATATTGTTCTATTACTAGTGTAACGTTAAATTAAATAATGTGTACAATAAAAGACATTAATTAATGTTTTAGCAGGTGTATTATTGATTATAAGATTTATATGAAGAAGGGTATCTAGATAAGATTTATGTCTATAAATGTATATCAACCTATGATTATGTAAATAGATAACTGTTTATTTATATACAGGCTGTCCATCGAAGGGTAACACTATCTGCATCTGAATATGACAAACTAATGAATGGAATTTGTTAAAATTGTTAAAAATAATAAATAGGTCTTTTCATCTAAAATATTTTGTCAGTTGTCTCTGCCTCTTCTTTTATTCCAGATACCGATAGAACATGACATTTTAGGGTCGTTTTGTATAATAGAGTTATAGCTCAAATTCTACGTCCAAAATAAAAACAGTTCGTGTTTATCTTTCTATACTCAAGTTGAAGATCTACTTCCAGTACTGTAAAAATATCATAGCATATCACATCATAGCATAAATTGATTTGGACTATACTGTAATGATATCCATTTTAATAAAATAAAACGAAAAAACCAGTAAGCAGACGTTTTCGTAGGGAGCACTCTCTTCCATCTCGGCTTTTGTTGACTGTGAGTTCTACACCGATTTACGTTATACTTTGCTTCATAGTAGTTTTGCCGTTCGAGACCGATTTTCGCAATTTACATTCGTGTACCAGAAACCGTTGTGAGAACTTTATCAAGATAGGCATTTTAAAATTCCGATAAATAGTTCTCCCTGCAAAGTTCATTTTCCGTTTTCACTGTCTACTTAAGGAATTCGACCTGTACTTTTAATATCCTTAGTACCTGTAATACCAGGGTAATAAAGTAAATTGGATTTAAATCCGACGGCATTCGCACCCTTTATCCATTTTCGCGTTAACCAAGGGGTGATAGCGGTATTCGCTTGTTCCCCCCGTCGATAATCAGAGCTGTTTCAGCCCCTAGTCTTTATAACAGCTCGTAGAAAGGATTTCTCTCTTGTAGAAGCTATGGACTATCAAATGTCTACATAAGAGAGACTTTAAACCGAATAATAAAAAAAAAGTGTACAGTAGTAATTGCGGGGAGGATATTAACTGATATTCTTACAAGTGCATCAGATCTTTTCCTTTCTTGAGTGCAGATTGCAGAGTGATACAGTTCATTGCCGTTTATTCTTTTCTAATATTAATCACCCAGAGAGACAATTTAAGTCAGAGAGAAAATAACCAGAACTACCGTTTTTTTTTTAGAGAAAATTATTATTTTTTTTTCTAATAATTATAGTTCAAATCATATTTAATTTTAGTGTTGTAGGATTTTTCTCTTACTATTAAAACTGGTTGCTTCCTTTAGTAGAAAAGAATTTGTGCAAAGGGTGGTACTGCCCACCGTTTTATTTTTTTAATTATTATTTTTGTTTTCTCATGAATATAGTATAAGTCATATCTAATTTTAGAGTTATAGGACTTTTCTGTTGATACCGAGACCGTTTACTTTATCAACAACACATTTAATCCGTTTATATTTTTTTTACTGTTGTTCCATATACCGGGTGGCGTTATTTCACCAAAGTTCCATTTATTTTATTTTGGCCTCATAACACCAGAAGCCGACTATTCGATTCGCAATACCGGGGGGGTTTCTTTTAATCATATCACATTGTATTAGTAAATAAATATTAATATAAGGGGTGTTTTATTTTTTTTGTCGTTAGTAAATCGTACCGTCCCGTTTGGGAAAAGAGCCTGTTTATTTTATTTGTAAATATATATTTGGTTTTAATTTCTGGGTTTAATTTTAAGATGCCCCTTTACTTTTTTTTTTCGTTTTCAGAGGTAAGTTATTAGTAGGTAAAATTGCAGTGCGAAATTTTATTTTTACCTTTATTTTATTGCCCCCGTGTAGGTCAGGAAGCAGTGAACGTCTAGTTGTTGTATTTATTTCTTTTGATTTTTTGTACCTGGACTCCACTGAGTCTGCTGAGGGTGTACTCTAGGTGCACCCCAGGGCCGCAGAGTAGACTGCGTGACCAAATCTGGCGCCTGGGAAACCCTTGTGCGAAGAACAGCCTGGCGCCACTCCAACCCTTTTATTTATTTTTAGGGGTTAAGAAAAGGGGTGTTGCAATACAATGCCATCCTTCTTCCTTTCACCCATACTCATGGTTTAAAAGGTAGGTAAAAATATTAATAATTCAGATTTAAGAGCTGGGTTCACAATGAATTAGGATTGTAATTTTCAATTGTCGCTCTCATGTCTTATGTGAGTTTTTAAAGATAAAATATTTTTTTCAACCACTTTGCTCAGGATAGGGATTGGCACTTGGCGATTAGGTAAAGTACAATGTTGTTGCATGCCTTTGGAGCATATTTCAGATGACGGTCGAAATTTGCAGTGGGCTCTCTTACTATAATCAATACAACCGCCTATATTCAAACAACAATCTTTTGCGCATCGTGAATTTGTATTCCTGAAGTGGATGAACCGATTATTTAGCTATAAACTATGACAACACTTTTCAAACGGGTCGGATATGATGTTTTTGATTGCGGAATCCTAAAAAATAAATGAATTTAATAAAATCAAAGAATTTAGGCAATTAAAAACAAAATAAGCAACTTACACATTGAAAATATAGTAGTAAAAATTACGTTTTTGAAATTGTTGTTTTTTATCTATATCTCCTGCAGTATTTTTATATTTAGTTCAAATTGAAAATCTAGGTTGTGCTGTAGGGCTTACATCATTGCGTATACCGAATGGTTGTGAGAATCTACAGGATGCTACTTTTTCAGTGGTTTCTTGCCCTCTATTCTTCCCTGACCTATGCTAGTGTGCCGCTGGTACGTTTTCAAAATACAAAATTAATTTTCCAAATGGTTTAAAAAATTACTTGGTCTCTTGTAGTTTGTTTTTTGAATCTGCCGCTGTTATCAAACAAAATATTACAAAAGACAATTCTCTAAATGAAATTTTTTTTTTTTTTTTGTAATGGGACTAAATGAAATTAAAAGTTTAAGTTTAAATTATGATGATCCGGTTTCTATTGTAATTATTTACTACAATACAAAAAACCTAAATATCCTTAACAAGAACCCTACAAAAGAAATAGGGAAAAAAACAAAAAATCTTAAAATGTAGATCAGTAACGACTTTTTAGTCATGAAATAAACAAAATAATTAAATCCTTCCGTATAAACATTGTAACGTGATACTTGTTATTTTATCTATTTGTTATAGTGTTTTAAGCTCAATTAAAATTGGGAGTGTGTCAGGTTATTAAATAACTCGTATTACCTTAAAAAAGAAGTTGGGCACCACTATATTTAAAACTTATTATACTTGACTATAGATTAGTGATAAAAATATAGAAAATTACTACCCATTATGATATTATATTTAAAACAAGTTTTAGATAAGGCAGTAACAAATTCTAATTCAACCGTTACAACATAATATTTAAAAAGAACTTGCATATATCCATAACTTATTTCAAAAAATACTTTATAAATAACAATGTTATTTGATACTTCCAAGATTTTGTATTAAGCTTAATCTGCTTTCAACTGACGACATATTATAGGTAAGGGGTATATAGATGCAGCGCAATATTATCAGTGAATACAACAGAACTCCTTTACATTTTGACCAGGTTCTCGAGATTCGAAACCACCGTGCCACGCCCAATGAAATATTTAAGCAATTGTCAACCGGCAGTGGCGGAGTCCCAAATCACATATGCCTAGCAGGATTTAAAAACCGAAATGCCAGACCGCTGGGACAGTAATTTTCAATATTTTAGCAGTTGTCACATTGAGTTTTAAATAAAATACGTTAGCAGTAGTAGTAAAGGCTTTTGTAAAATGAATTTTATTTTCTCAGCACATTTCCGTTTGAATTTTCATCAAGAGACACTGGTAGATACCCATTCGGAGATGTTCAAAACGTAGCATATAGGTATTGAAAGAAATTATAGATAACTATTGCCGCGTTTGAATATCCACATCGGATGCATCTGAGATATTGTGAATATTTTATCACGTGATAGAGAATTTGATCTGAATGTAGATCTAATAAACACACGCTCTAGACTTTATTGGTCACGTGATAAATGTCAACGACAAGTTAAAAGTTAATACTTTTTAAATTTAAGTTTTGAGACTACAAATCAAGCTAAATTTGAAAACTAAACAAAAATTAAACAAACTAATCACTTTTATATTCATGTTAGCATAAAGAAAGAATAAATCGACAAACTTTTGGCTTCACAGAACATCTACTTTCTGGCATGGAACGATCATATCTCATTTCAAAACGAGATGTAAAAAGTGTAATTTTAACAGGTACATCTCGGATAAACAAACGCAGATGTAGATATAGTAGATGTGTCCGATGTGGATAAACAAACGCTCGAGATGTAAAAAATGCATCGGATGTGGATATTCAAACGCGGCATTAGAAGGAATATAAATATTATTTTCAATATAATCATAAAACCACTGGTTATGTTCCATTAATCCAAAAATGTTAATTACATATTATATCATTATGTTTTACGCAGATTTACTAACAGTAATAATTCCACTTTCACATCCAAATATTCAAAATTTTGAAATGTTACATCTTTAACAGTCAAATTTTTGTTAATAAATTCCAAAAAATAAAGAACCAAAGACAATTTGGTATTCGCTCCGTGCGCGACAGCAGCGCCAATTTGTTTTTCTGCCTATACTGACAAATACAATTTTTAATAGAATTCGTAAATAAAATGTATATATGTTAGTTTTAATAAAAGTATATGGATTTATAAAACAATTAAAACATTAATTTATTATTATTATATATTTTTCACGCTTAAATTGAAGAAAATTATGTATAATCATTAAAAATCAATAATAAAATATAGGCAGGCAACAGTATTTACTGGAAAATGTATGAGAAGTTGCCTAAGTCTAATAAGTGGTCATTGAAGAAACCATTTATAATAGCGTGAAGTTAAAATGTATAAAAAGGATCGCTACTTATATTTTCATTTTTGTTCTAAAGAAAACATAGAATGAATGATTAAAACTGGTTTCCGATCAATAAGTCACAAAATTGCATACCAGTTAAATATTATAATCAACGGCAGAAATCTTGAAATCTAGTCCTTGCTGAATGAACATTTAAGAATAAAGGGATATTAAAGAACATCGTAAAATGATAATTTATTGTTTATTTAAAAACTTTCTAGTTTCTGATGTCTACTATTTCCAGCATTACTGTTATTATCACAAAAATAAAGGTAATTTTTCTTCTTATTGTACACCTATCCATTTATTTCTTTGATTTAATTTCCACTTTGTTAGTGAAATTTGTTTTATAAGTTTCACTGTTTTTTTTTGCTAGTATTTGTACAATTTTCAACACAGCAACTCCGGTTGCTTATTGTGTTGTTTTTACCTACTTTTTTGAAAAAAAGTAAAATGTATACGTGTATTTGATATGCCAAAATTACAAAATATCCCCCTAAAATGCACGAATTATCCGCAGCTAGCGCTAGTATCGCTTTTGCTTCCCTTTCCATGACTTCGCACGGAGCGAATAGAGTCGGATTAAATTTAAAACGACGTGTCGAAGGCCATTCACAGGTTGAATTATCAATGCATAATCACCAAGCGAGTTAAGAGCATGCATAAAATTTCAGCTGTTAAATCCAGAGATCCAAAAAAATCAGATAAAATATATTAAGTAGGTAATAATATTTTAGGAATTTAAATTCAAATCTCTTCGGTTTTATCTATTTTCGTTATACGAACCATCCATTTTACTTCATGCTCATACTTTATCCGTATCCGTATCGCATAGCAAAATAGCAAATAGCAATCATAGCATAGCTGTAGTGAAATGTGAAACAAGAAATAACAAAATGTGATGGCATATACTGTTATCTTTTCTCCAGAATTGATATCAATCACAGTTTTAAAAAAAGTAATTTCACCTGCAGCCGGCATCGCAGTAGTAACTTCTTTCTAACCAAATTCACGAATTGCGTCATCAGTTGTTGGGATTCTCAACTTAAGTATTAAACTGAAGCGTTTTAATATTTAATTAAATGTAACACCTCTATTACTATATGAATATAGATTACTTTTAAATGAATAACAATTGAATTAAATTATATAATTCACATTGGGATTAATTTAATTATAGTAACTGGACGTGTCATCATCCAAAAAATTTTCTCTCCATACTTTTGAAGAAAAATTGTTTTTGCGAGATATTATTATCTATTTTGAAAGTTTTTCGACTAAATTAGTGCTTAGTGACGAGTAATGGACCTTTAAGACTGCGCTATTTAATTGTAACATTGTGTTTTCGTGTTATAGTGAAACTATTTGAATATACAATAAAACCTAATCAGATAGTGTTAAACCCATGTTTGTTTCAAGTCCCTCCATTCAGGAGGGGCTATTAAAAAGTTTAAATAATGAGTGATATTAAAAACCACTACTATTGACTACAAGAGTAACAATATCTTAAATGTAATGAGTTTGAATGTATCCCAAGCCAATAAACAATAGTACAGATAATAAAACAGATTCTCCCAGTACGTCGTACGTATCGGCAGCTAAAATAGTCCCAAAAATCACCTTTCCAAAAAAAGACCAAGCAATAGTACTTTATGCAGAAGACAGTCTTAAGTTATTTGAATACGTGAAGGCCATGGGAGATAATCATAGAACCAAAAAATATCTCATTTGCAACTAGAATATCCAGCAATAGAATGTCTACATATTTAGGCAGCACCAAATTGGTAGATAATCACTTAAAATCTCATTCTACATTCCAGATACAAAATTTAATTTTAAATGTTCGCAGACTCATATCCCCAACAAGTTATTGAAAACACCGTTAAAAATCTTAGATTGCACCTGGCTTCTCGAGTATTCTTTTTAAAGGCTAGTTTCTCGGATGACAAGTATATTCATATCAAAAGTTTTAGACGACAAATATATGTATTCCCTACTTCTAATAATTTCGAACTACAAACCTCGATTTAATTTTCTTACGATGGTGTTGATCATAGAATTTTCTCTCCACTAACAAAATGAAGTGTTTTATATGCAAGCAGATAGGCCATATCACAACCACATGCCCTAATGCTGCATCTATCAATATTCCTGTTAATCAACCGTTAAAACAAGTCAACAGCTTAGATTTAAATTTATCTTTCACATCAAATGGGTATATTGGTTTTTCTTCAACGCAAATGGCAAGTTCCTTGATAATACTCCCTACCAATCAAACATCGATAGAACCATGTTTTACAGACTTCAATCTTACGTCATCAAGTGTACAATATAACCAGCAACACTCAGGTAGCCAGTCAAAAAAGGAACCATTAGAAACAATATCCTGCTGTAATCAGCTTAGTTTACCTGGTAACATCAGTTCTCTAACCCTTTTATCAACTCCTGAATTAATGTCTTTAACTAATGATTCGTCTGAAACTACACGACATAATAATAGGAAAAAAAAAAAGCAAATTCTCAGAACCGGGACACAGAAAAGAACATCAAAGATAATTTTATCGCATTTTTTGAAAACACTTTTAGAAGCCGTAACCCATATGATGAAGCTATCAAATTTACAACAGATATTACAATTCTTCTTTCTTAAATATATAGTATATACCCATTACTTAAAGAAAGATCCACCAAAAATAAATTTACTTGGTTATATAAAAAAATGAAGAAACAACTTGAAGCTGAAACAGTCGAATCGGGTAGTAACAGTGCGACACCTATGACAACCACAAACCTAAGTGATGAAGAGAGGCTTTATCCGATTTTTCTTTTATTTCATTGACGCCAAATTAGACATTCTAATTTTTACATAACATTCATTTATATTTATATTTAATTCAGTGGAACTGCGATGAATTCTATCCTCGCTTACCATATATCCAACAAATCATAAATTAAATATTTCCCAATGTCATTTGTCTACAAAAAACTTTAAAGATTCTCATAATCCCCTCCTAAAAAATTATATGGGTTACCATTATCTAAGACCGAGTTATTTGCGAGCTAGTGGTGGTTCTTTATTGTTTGTTAGTGCAGATACCTATTTCGAATATTTTTTCTTAAATACTAACTAAGAGGCAGTTGCGGTCACGTTTAGTGTCTTTAAAAAATGTTCATATGCAGCGTATATATACCACCAAATTATAACTTGAATGATACAGATATATTTGATTTAATCATGCAACTTCCTTCCCCTTTCATTTTGTTTGGCGATTTTAATACCCACAGTGAAATGTGGAATTCTCACCCTTCATCCAGCAGAAGAAAACAAATAGAGAATGTGAATACCGCTGAAAATACATATTTCAATATTTGGTCCGAAAATTTTTCAAAAATAGTTCTTAGTTTCTGTAGTCATAGCCTAGCATCTCACTTAGAAAACCCTAGACTCTTTGTATGATAGTAATCATTTCCCTATTTCAGTCTCTGATAATAAGACACAAACCACCGATAATGTGAAGAGGTGGCCAATTGCACATGCTAATTGGGAGAATTTCAGTATAAATGCTAAAGAACTAACTGATTTATTAAATTTTTCGAATAATATTAAAACTGCTGTAAATCAATTTACCCAGCGCATAATGTCCTCTGCAGAAACAAATTGGAAAATTTTCACTACAATCAAGGAAAAAATTTGGTCCATGGTGAACCAATCGTGTACCAGTGCGATTCGAGAATATAAGTCAGCTCTAAATAAATATAGCCGAACCAGAACTTTAAAAGGATTTGAGCTAAATCTAAACGAATTGTAAAGGATAGCAAAAGAGAATCATGGAAGAAATATATAAGTTCTATTACATGTGAAACGCCTGCCACACAAGTATGGGCTAAAGATAGACAAATGCAAGGTAGACATACTTCTTACATAATTCCTGCTCTAACATTCAAAAATCAAATTATTACTGGTAATCAAATTATAGCAAATGTCGTCGGTCTACACTTTTAAGGTAAATCTAAATCCAAATACAACGCAACACTCCCACTATCTAATCTAAATTCTTCTTTACCTTCACATTTGGATGTTGAATTTCTAAACCTGCCATTTTCAGGTGATGAACTGAAAATTGCCCTTGCTTCTTTCAAAAATCCTGCTGCTGGACCAGATGACATTCCATTTAACTTTACTAACTAAACTTTTGGAATTATTTAACAAAATCTGGATTAGTCGAGAATATCCTTTAACTTGTCATAACAATAGCCATTCCAGTTGAAAATCAGAAATCACATCAACCCTTCCTAATTCATTTAGGCCCATATCGTTAACTTGTATTATGTGCACACTATTTAAAAAAATTATCAACAAACGTTTGATTTGGTACTTGGAAAAGTTTAAAATGTTTAATGACACAGTCTGGTTTTAGAATAAATCGCAATACAATGGATAATCTTGTATTTCTTTAAACTAATATTGCGAACGCTATGAATAACCAACAAGATGCTATTGAAGTAATTTTTAATATAGAAATTGCCTACGATACCACATCGAGATCCATTACCTTAATAAACTTAAAGGTTGTGAAATATCTGGTAATACGGCTAATTTCATAAGTAATTTTCTATCTAACAGAACCATTAAGGTAGCGGTAAACGGAACCAGATCTTGCTCATACACTATTGAGAATGGATTGCCTCAGAATTCAGTTTTGAGTCCCACCTTACTTCTTCTAGCTATTAATGATATTTGTTCCTTTATCCAACAACCAGTTAAATGTGCTTTATATGTAGATGATCTTGTTCTCCTCTACCATGGTAAAAATACAGTTAGTACTTTCACATTACTTTAAAATGCTGTAAACAAGCTTAGCTACTGGGCTATGAAGTTCAGTAGACGATATAATAGCATCTCAATCCCTCATATCAACCTCGATGGTGTTGTACTAAACACTGTTACTTGTAACAAATTTCTTGGGGTAACCTTCGATAGCAAGCTTACTTTTAAGTGGTACATACAAGAAACTAAAGGTGTCTGTCTTAAACGCTTGAATATTTTAAAAAATTCATCCCACTGTTATGGGGGGGGGGGGGCTGAGGAAGAATCACTACTAAGAATTTAATCTGATCCAACTTAGATTATGGTAGCCCTGTTTTTTATCTGTATCCAGAGCATGTTTGCGTACCTTAAACCCTGGTCACAACTCTGCCTTGCGACTGTGTCTTGGACCTTTTAGATCCAGTCCAGTGAACAGCCTTTATTGTGAATCTCACGAGCTTCCTTTACATATCCTTCCTTAACTTAATTTACTTTCATACTGTACCAAAGTATCTTCAAACTCAGAAAATCCAGTATATAAACTTCTTAATCATTCATTAAACTCTTCAAAAATTCATCAACCTGTTTTACATATCTTAAATTCTTTTTTAGATAATATCTCTTTCTGATGTACTACTCCGTGGACTAAAAAATTACGTAATATAGACACTTCATTATCCAAATAAAGTAAAGAAAATATTCCAGTGTATCTTATAAACAATATTTTAGACAACCGCTGAAACATTACTGGCAAAATTTAGACTCCCAATCAACAGCTGCATTCAATCAGGCGAACATTTTAATATTTTAAAAGCTCTGAAGTTACCAATTGAAGAACGTCAGAAGGTGGCCATCTGCACCGATTTCCTATCATTAATTCAATCTATCCGGGACATTTTTTCAAGATATTCATGAATCTCTCCAAACGTTATATAAAAATGAAATTAGTGTTTCATTCATTCCCTTCACACCAGGGTATTAAGGGAAGGCAATGGGATAGCCGACCATTATGCCAAAAAAGCTATTCAAGTAACATACCTTTAGAAAACATTCAATTAATTAAAGATGTAATAGGCTGGTTTAAAAAATCAATTTGGAATAAGTAGTCAGAATACTGGACAGGGTCCAATACCAAATTATATGCAATTAAACCCGATATCACATCCTTTAAATTTCCAGCTAATAATAGAGAAATTAAAATTATAATACGAAGATTACGGATAGGTCATACAAGACTCACCCACGGCTACTTAATGGTATCTAATAATCCACCCTTCTGCAAATATTTCGCTAACACCAATCTTATTATAAGTCACATACTGGTAGACCATACACAATATGCAGAAGTCCGCAAAAGCCATAGAATGGAAAACTCTTTAGAAGATATCATTGGAGCCCCCGAACAGTACCCAGGACTGATAAACTTTCTGCAGCATACCAACCTGTATAATTTAATTTAGTTTTTAGAAATTTGAAATAATGCTTCTACTAAATTATAGTTTATTAATATATTTCATCGTATCGTGTCAATAACCATAGCTGATGAGACACGTTAATTGTTAAATAAAAAAAAATATAGAACTCTAATCAGATTATTAATGCCAAACATTAAATTAATATTAAAATGTTCTCTAGATTTAGATTTATCAAAAATAGCTGACTATTCAAGGTCTTGGTAAATTACCCTTGACTATTTCATTAGACCAAATATCAGCGACTATTTTTCTAGAGAAATAGTCAGTATTTGGTCTAGTGACATAGTCATCTAAAATATAACACGACCTTGATTAATATTCTGCGATTTTTATTGTTGCTAAATTTCTAGACTATTTTACAATTGGATTTAACACAATTTTGGTAATATAAATGAAATGATTAAAGCCCTCGAGCTCAGATTATTATTGCCAAAATTATGTCTAATCAAATTGATATTAAAATATTTCCAAGATTTAGATGCAACAAAAATAGCTGAGTATTATTAGGGTCTTTGGACATTTTAACCAATGTGATTGCGGCACATCGCAATTTACATTTCGTTAGGACCAATCAGAACCAAATAAATCGACTATTTTCATTAACTATCTCATATCGACTATCATTCATGGTGCTCGATATTCACCTATGTTGACAGCAATTTGCATACTTGATTATAGGTGTAATATTTAATAACGGCTACTGTCAAATATATTTATTGTCAGAGTACAAGCTAATGTCTCGTGCAATATTTAAAAATGAACCAAAAAAAAGTATACTATAGAAATAATACAAGGTGTCTGTAAAAGATCTTTACAAAAACATACCACATATTCCTTAGACCAAAATAAGTCGATTTAAGTAAAATTACCTTAGTACAAAGTTGCTTCATTTGGGCTCCAGAGGGCCTTGAAGTTACAATTTTTAAATCGTTTTTCCCATATAAATTTAAAACGGCATATGCGATTTTGCTGAAATTTGGTGTATTGGTAGAGTTTTATGTAAAAAAAATGGTATTAAAATTTTGTCCGATAATAATACGTAGAACTTGATTTTTTTAATAATTCCACCTTTAAAAATTCTACGCCAATGGAAGAAAAGGAGTTTGAGTATGAAATTTAGATTACGCAACTCATTTACTTTAAAAAAGGTACCTACTCCTGATAAGACTCGATTACTCTCATGGTTTTCGCTAAATTTCTGTTTTGATAATTTAGAGTGTATAGGTTTCACAAAAATATTTATCTACTACATAATAAAAATAGAGATTTTACAAAAATTGTTCAAAATGTTCACCATTTTCACGCATACAAAGATTTATACGTCGAAGAAAATTAAAATGTATCCTTTCCATAACTTCTTCATCACCTCTAAGATTGTTTATTGCATCTTGAATACGTTGCCAGAGTTGTTCCTCATTTTCTACAGGTTTCCTGTATACTGTGGATTTCAGATGTCCACATAAAAAGTAATCCATCGGTGTTAGGTCTGGGGAACGTGGTGGCCAGTTTACAGGTGCGTCATTACCTCTGCCTATCCATTTGTGTGGATATTGTTCATTCAAGTGGTTTCTAACGTTTAAAAAAAAATGTGGTAGAGCTCCATCTTGCATAAACCACATATCTCTCCGAAGTTGGAGAGGTAAATCTTCTAACAATTCTGGCAACGTATTTTGTAGAAAATCCAAATAATTTTCTCCAGTTAATATTCGTGGAAGTATGACAGGACCAACAATGAAATTACCAATTATTCCAGCCCACACATTAATTTTGAATTCGTGCTGAAAATGGTTTACCTTTATTGCATGCGGATTTTTAACGGCATAAGCATGTTCATTATGGGTATTAGTTATACCTCTTCTTGTGAAACTCGCTTCATCGGTATAGAGAACCTTCTTGACAAAGTTTGGATCTCTTTCTCTTTGCATATTAACAAATCGACAAAAGCCCAAACGAATTTGAGGATCATGGACTAATAATTCTTGTACTGGCTTCTTATGGTATGGATATAGCAATTTTTCTTCAAGCACTTTATGAACGACATCTTTACTTTCTCCTAGTTCCCTTCCAGTTCGTCTGGTGCTTAATTCTGGATCTTCTTCAACACGTTCTAAAATTTCTTCTTTAACTTCAGAAATCCTTACAAAACGTTTTTTTTTTCCATTATCAACAGTGTTGGGAGCAAAGGAACCGGTCTCCCGAAGACGTCTCTCAACAGCAGCAAAAGTTGAGTGGCTAGGTACACGACGATTTGGAAACCTTTCAGAGTACACCCTGACACTCTCTCGAGCATTTCCTTCACAAAATCCTAATGTCAGTAACATATCGGTATATTCTGCATTGGTATATTGTACAGCCATATTAATAAACCACGCATTTGTTTTTTTAATTATTGAGTCAGATAGAATACTTTCAATCGTTAACAAGAGATTAGGTGTTAAAACTTGAAAATATTTTTATTTAGATGAAACTATGGAAACCAACAATAAATGTTTTTGTATACGTATTGCAGGCAAATAATTAATATTCCTCAAAAAATCGTACATGGCAAGAATCGAGTATTTTTGTTAACAGTCTCGATTAGAGGTGTTAAAGAAGATTTTATGTTTTTCATCGTATAAAATTTTATCCGATAATAATACATAGGCGTAGAACTTGATTTTTTAAATAACTGCACCTTTAAAAATTCTACTCCAATGGCAGAAAAGGGGTATGAGTATGAAATTTGGATTGGGTACTCATTAACTACAAAAAAGTACCCTTGATAACACTCGATTTACTCTCATGGTTTTGACAAAGTTTGTATTTTAATAATTATTGTTTATGTTCTAAAATTACTAAATTGCAAATTTCGTCAAAACCATGAGAGTAATCGAGTCTTATCAAGAGTACCTTTTTTAAAGTAAATGAGTTGCTCAATCTAAATTTCATATTCAAACGCCTTTTCTTTCATTGGCGTAGAATTTTTAAAGGTGCAATTATTTAAAAAATCAAGTTCTACGCCTATGTATTATTATCGGACAAAATTTAAATACCATTTTTTTGCCACATAAAACTCTACCACTACATCAAATTTCAGCAAAAGCGCATATGCCGTTTTAAATTTATATGGGAAAAACCATTTAAAAATTGTAACTTCAAGGCCCTCTGGAGCCCAAACGAAGCAACTTTGTACTAAGGTAATTTTACTTAAATCGACTTATTTTGGTCTAAGGAATATGTGGTATGTTTTTGTAAAGACCTTTTACAGACACCCTGTATAATTAAATATAAATTGACTTTCTATTGTTACTAAATTTTTCGTGTATTTTGCAATTTGTCTCGACATCATTTTGTCATTATTAATCAAAAAATAGAGTTCTCGAACAAATTAATATCAAAAACACTCGAAATTTGCATACAATAAAAATAGTCGACTATTTATTAAGCTTTCGTTAAAGTACCTTTAATGAAATACGCGTTTTCAAGAGCTTAATATTTAGAAAAAAACAGCTTGATAAATACAAATGCCATTTATGACAAACAACTGGCTTTCTTGTTCAAAATTTAATGCTGTAGGAATATAAAACTAAAAACTTATAATTCGATATTTAAAGCACAACTAACTTTATTTTGTATATACTGACTTAAATGAACTTCAATTGTTACAGCATCATTGCACGAGACTTGTATTAAAATGTAGCAAGTATAATATATACCAGCGTAATATGCATGCAAATATTATTAAAAATGTCTTCCGTTGAGAGTCCATCAAATTCAGAACACGTATCTTTATTATACAAGCTTTTACGTAACTTGCTCTAGAGATATTTAAGTGAAGATTTAAAAAGCCATTTCAGAAATATAGGTATACTTTATTAACTTTTGTTTGATTAACAACATATTTTTTGTAGTTGTATCTAAATACTTGCATTAGTTTTAGTATTTATAAAAATGTTTTTATGTACAGGGAGAAATCAAAGTTGATACTTTGTTTTACACTTTGTCTGATTAAGGACTCGTAGCGGCTGTATCTCAGAAACTATTGATCCTACAGCTTCGAAAAAAAAAAATTTTATAACAAAAATGGTCAAGAGAAAATACTGGAAATTATTTTGAACTTTCTATTTTAACCGTTAGAGGGCATAATTCGCTATGGTAATTCAAAAAAATCACTTTTCCCCTATAAATGTCTAATAATAGTATGATAATAATAATCGAACGGTAATTTTTATTAAATTTTACAAAAGTTTTATTCAACACTTTTTGCTCTATTCAATAAAATAACAGGTAGGGGCGATTGAGAACCTTAATTTAATAAATGTATTATAACTACGGTGTTTATCAGATTTTGAAAAACTTTATATCGATTAAATGAAAATTTATTGTTTAGTTAAATATTTCAAAATAGTTCTGATTCAGTTGTTTAAAAGAGCACTAGGTGGCGTTGTTTAAGCAGTAACCATTTTTTTGAAGTTTTTTTTAAAAATTTAAATGGAATGTTGTAATTTTTATACTTTATTTAGAAAGAGAATTAAATTCTGACAAGAAACAAAAAAAAACCGCGTCTTATTATCTTTTTCCTAACCGAATATAAGCAAAAGTCTATTAATGGTGAATAGTCCACTTAAATATTAATAAATAAAATTATTGATATTTTAATCTAGTTGGCTTTGAAACTTCAGTAATTTTTTGATAGCTTAACTGTAAAGCGATTAAGACAAAAAATATTAAAATCGGATTTAAATTAACTCTTTAGTGTAAGTTTACTGGTTTAATAAAACTAATTGCGAAATAAAAATTGAATATATTAATAAAATACAACAAAACAAGTAACTAAACACAGAATAAAATAGATAATGCAATACAAGAATTAGAGGTAGTGCTCGAACTGTTTTCCATCTATTTCAATGCAAATATCAAGTCTCTGTCTAGTTGAATTGACAGCAGCTTCTATGTCAGTCCTAGGAATATGATTAATTTCAGTTGCTATTCGTTGAATTAGATCTTCTCTACTTACAGGCTGAGTTTGGTAAACTAAATATTTAAGTCGACCCCACAAATAAAAATCTAATACGGTGAGGTCGGGAGATCTTGGTGGCCATGGAAATAGACTACCTCTTCCAATCCACCTATTCCGAAAATGTTGATTTAAAAAGTCTTTTACATTATTTGTATAATATGCTGGGCAGCCATCCTGCTGTATCCACATATTACGGCGTACCTCTAGTGAAATATTTTCTAATAAAATAGGCAATTCGCTCACCATTTAAATTTTTATTAATAATAATAGGACCTATAATTTTACCGTCTAAAATTCCACACCACACATTTACTGACCACCGACCTTGATTAAAAACTTCTCGCATCCAATGAGGATTGTAGTCAGACCAGTAATGCATATTATGCCTGTTTACAGATCCATTACTGGAAAATGTAGATTCGTCGGACCACATTATATGTGATAAAAATTGTGGATCCTCATTAAGCATATTCTTAAGCTAATTACAATAATCCAGTCTTTTATCATAATCTGTTAATTTCAGACCTTGATGAAGGGCTACATGGTATGGATGGAGACGATTTTGTTTTAAAATAGAACAAACGCAGTACCTAGTAAGTCCTAAGTCGGAAACAATTTTCCGTATACTTATATGTGGATTTGCAGCAACGTATGCTAATATATTTATTTCGTTAATTTCCGTTCTGCTTCTTCTACGTCGTTGAATAGCTTTTTTAGGTTGAACACAGCCAGTTTCTTTTAAACGAATCGCCAGATTTTTAAATGTTTCTCTTGTTTGTAAAACTCGCTGAGGATATCTCAACGCATATTCTCTGGATGCAATCGGGGCGTTCTCAAAACATTTAAAATATACTTTTAACATGTCATAAGCTTCGGAATTACTGTAAGGCATGATGTCTTTTAACTTATTAAAATATAATTAATTTGACATTTAAGCTTACTGACATTTCAAAGCCAACTTGATTAATATATCAATAACTTTATTTATTAATATTTAAGTGGACTATTCACCCTTAATAGACTTTTGCTTATATTCAGTTAGGAAAAAAAAAAGACGCGGTTTTTTTTGTTTCTTGTCAGAAATTAATTCTCTTTCTAAATAACGTATAAAAATTATAACATTCCATTTAAATTTTTCAAGAAAACTTCAAAAAAATGGTTACTGCTTATACAACGCCACCTAGTTCTCTTTTAAACAACTGAATCATAACTATTTTAAAATATTTTACTAAACAATCAATTTGCTTTTAATCGATACAAAGTTTTTTAAAATCTGATAAACGACACCGTAGTTATAATACATTTATTAAATTAAGGTTCCCAATCGCCCCTACCTGTTATTTTATTGAATAGAGCAAAAAGTGTTAAATAAAACTTTTGTAAAATTTAATCAAAATTACCGTTCGATTATTATTATCATCATACTATTATTAGACATTTATAGGGGAAAAGTGATTTTTTTAATTACCATAGCGAATTACGCCCTCTAACGGTTAAAATAGAAAGTTCAAAATAATTTCCAGCATTTTCTCTTGACCGTTGTTATAATTTTTTTTTTTTCGAAGACGTAGGATCAATAGTTTCTGAGATACAGCCGCTACGAGTCCTTAATCAGACCCTGTACATAAGTTAAAATAAACATCTTTTTCGAATAAAGTTAAAAAATCTAGATCTGAGTCTCAACTTGTGTACGAAAAATTAAACGAATTAATAAGTATCTATTTTTTTGGGTATTCTTACAAATATGAATCACAAATTTTGTAATGCGGTGGTCTAATTTCAGTTAATAGGTCAGTAGTGTGTTTATCTATTCAGTATGGTAAATTAAAAATTAAGTGCGTGTAGAACACATTTTAAATAATGTTATCGAGGACTTGTTGTACGGATAAAAAATTCACTAATCTTTAGCGAACTTTTACTTACCACAAATAAAAAGTTGTATACTATATGGGAATGGTAAAATGTTTACTTATAGTAAGTAAAACAAGATTTCTCAAATTATTCACCTGTGGTTAGTGAACAGTTTAATTAATTTTAAGACGACCTATAGTTAGTAAACTATTTACTTGTGGTTAGTGTACATTATTTTCTTACTATAGGTACATTTTATGCTACCAAGTGGTTTTGGTTTATTTAACGCTCGTTAACTGTTTTCCAGTATTTTTGTTTCAGTAGGTTGTTGTATTTATAATCTTGAATTATTTATAGGCTTTAAAATATTATTTTTTTTTTCTCCTTTTCAGGGTTGTTGATAAATTGGGATTCTTACGGAATCAGTCAATTGATCAGGCTTTAAATTTTTTCAAGTGTGAGTTGTACGACTTTTAATCCTCGGCACGTAAGTTCATAGTTTTTCTTACAATACGACAAGTTTCTAGTAAAACTGACTTTTGCATTGTTGTGAAGATATTTTTGTCAGTGATGTTTATTTGTTTTAGGTACGACTCCCACCTCTTCGAAACCAGACCAGTAGCTAAAATTACTATGGGAATTAGGGTAATACTTTTTAGTTTATGTATACTTTTATATTCTTCTGCCAATTCGAATTATTTATTTTTTTTTCGATCTGCTTTTTCTAGATTATGATCGTTCGGGTAAGTGATGTCAATGAAGAAGCCTACTTTCTCCTTTTTCCTTACAAAGACGATGTCAGGTCTATTGCTGGATACTGGTTTGTTGGTCTGTATTGGCATATCCCAGTACAGAAGATACGTATCACTTTTTAGGACCGGGAATGGAACATACTTAAAATATTGTTCAGCTTTTTCTTGAAAATTGCACATAATTGCCAGATGCTGATGAACTATGTTGGCCGTTAAGTTATGACGCTTAATGTATTTCTGTAGGCGCTAATACCGTGCATCCCGATACTATGTACTCTATTGTTTCTGAATGGCGACGACACATTCTGCATAAGTCGTTATCGAGTTTTTGTCTGACAATTTTTTTGTATTTTCTGAGTTTTGTGGTTCTTGCCTCATTAAAGAATTTCCTAGCCATCTTCCTGAGGTAATCCAACTCATGACACCACCTTGCGGTAGTCGTCTGATCGTGTTGGACCAGCCTCAGGGGGACAGAATTTCGTATAGGCATTGTTTAGTATGCTTTGAAAAGTGTTTGAATAAGTCTTTAAAGCATTGTTATTGTTTGGTATTTCGGCCTCCATCTCCATCTCCATCTTTCAAAGCCTCTTGGAGAAGGTGGGCATAGATTGCCCTGTCCGTCTTCCTAGGGTTCCGAGATAGCGTGGAGATCGGCAACATCAAGTTTATTTTGAATGTAATCCAGCGGAGGTCTGAAATCGAAATGTTATTAGCTTTTAAAGACATCTCTATATACAGTTTAATAAAAGTATCAAACATAGAATTCACCCTCTATTAATTTATAAAAGGTTATACAATTTTATTATAAAAAGTTATTCCTAAAAACCTGCAACTTTTCAAATACGCGTATGATGAATGCTACTCTGGCAATCTATCAAAAACTATAAGAAATAGAGTCAAAAATGGCTGGGTCACAAAAGGGATGAAAAAATTTCACCTAAAAATAAGTATTCCTTGCATCTAATAAAAAAATTATGTAGTCAAAATTATAGCTCAATTTATAAAAAAAGGAGACCTGAGAAAATAAATGATGAAGAATATAAAAAATTAAAAACATGGAAAATTTTAAATGCTTTGAGAAGCAAGCAACCTAAATCAATTGTTAGTGAGTTAAACCCAGAAGAAACTAAGAATTTGTATTGTTCCATTGGAGCCTAGTTATTTTTTTTTAAATAAATCCTTCCGCTGGTCCTTTATTATTTTTTAAAAACATAAAATATAGATGGGACATTTTAGTTTGTACCATATCATTGTGTGGAAATAAAGAAATGCCCTTATCTATCAAAACGCAAAATGAATCAGTCTGGGACGAAATCATTATCCACAAACCTAATGTTTCAGATACTACTTTAAATGTCATAGCATAAGCCATTAATTTTCAATAATTACATAAAAATAGAATTTTTCTTATATAACTAAGAAAAATATTTTGTTAATGAAATGGAACCTTTATTTTTGTTTTTAATTCATTTTAATTAAAAAGCTCAAAACAGGTAAAAAATACTATAAAGATGGTAAATCGAAAAAATATAGTCCTTATACGCTTGGGATACTGATTTAATTATTTAGCATTTTATTAATTTATAATCGTAACGCAGAAAAATATTCTTTTTGGAGTTATAATACGGAAAAAGAGAAAAAACATTTGTGGCCATTCTGTGGTTCTGTGATTTTACTATTAAGAGGTTTTAAAGTCTTACTATCTTGTACATCATCACAATAATATATTTTTCTAATTTAAAGTCATCAAAATAGATTTTTAATTTATCTATTTAGAGGTTTTAAAGTCAAATAAAAAAGAAAGTAATATCCTTACTCGTTTCAAGAACAATAATGTTCCTATTATTTCTCCATACTTTTGGTATCTACTGAAATTCTTCTTCGTTGAATAAAGTAAAATGTTAATTTTACATAAATCTTATTGATTGACAAAAAAAAAATATTTTTTAAAATATAAAATATATATATTATACTTTTTTTTAGTTTTTATTCTAAAACAGACGACCTGCCATTGCAGGAAACCGAGGAAGTGTCTCTTCGGGTCGCTTACAATCGGGATCAAACGGAAGTGTAAAGTTTTCCACATCAAACTCCCTGCAAACTCCGCTAATCAAATCGAGTGAATTATAATCGCATCATCGAAATCCGGAATCCAGGATCTCTAACTCCGACTCCTAGTTCGGCGCGCTGTATATAGCTCGTCGAATCAGTCAACCATTCGGTTCGAAATCACTCGTTATCCTGATCCTGATCCTGCGGAGTTAATGACCCTTGTAACTGGCAGTCGAGATGGACCGTTTGGGAAACGGTAATGGGAATTACAGTTTGCTCAGAAATAATTACAAAGTAAACGATGCTCTTCTTTA